>NW_020871040.1:74259-96759 GCF_003789085.1 Penaeus vannamei
TTTTATTGTTTTGGCGATGTTATTTCAGTGACGAGATATATTTGAAATAAAATATATATGTCATTAGAATGAGTAATCAACAGTGTTTTAATTTATATTTACTTATATCTTAAATATGCAGTGTTCTTATGACGTGTCCTTTAAATTCTTGTTCCTGAGACGCCCGTTGGGACTGCAACCCGAAGTCCGCCGAGCAGTCGACTCACGCCATTTTGAATGATCGGAAGAAGAGAAGGCTGAAAAGCAGCCCACAAATCTTATAATATCCTCGTCATCAGAGGATCTTGTTGAACATGGAGAACTCTTACGGCATAGGGTTCGTAACCGCTACGAACTCTTCTACAATGAAGATGTCGACCCAATGGATCTTTTAAAACAAAGTGAAAAGGTGAAGGATAAGGCCGCTGAGAAGGAAAACAAGGGGAAAACCGCAAAGGCTAAGGCTCCCGTAGTTAAGAAAGGTGTCAAGACCGAACCTGCTCCTAAGGCTGCCGACAAGACGAGTGTACCCGGTGAGTGCTTGCAACATTTGAACAATTTCAGACGCATGTCAATAGTGTTTCGAGGGAAGATGGCCCGAGCGGCGGCGGGCGGGGGACCGTGGCGGCACGTGCGCACCTCCGCGCTTTGTTCGGGCGCAGTGTCGCGGTCGCCTGCATGCGCTGCGTCTCGGCTGCAACGTGCTAGCCCTTTTGTCAGCTTTTTGGGACGCCCCTGTCATAATGTGGCGCCCTTCGAGAGTTGGGAACACGCGGTGTCACGGGCCGAAGGAAGCTATTAATAGCGCAGTCACACCGTGTGGACGGCGCCCGCCAGGCAGAACGGCGCCCTCGCGGGGTTCCTGGTCACGCGGATTGCATTCCTGGTAATGGTGTGCGAGGGAACCGGCGGCGCCAGGGCCTTTGGGTCGAGCATGCCGAGTGTCACGGTGGCACGGTCACCACGCGGGAAAATCGATAGTATTGACTGCCACTTGGTCATTCTCACCTGGTCAGGTGGAGCGGGAGGGGCCGTTTCGGGGCAAAAATAGCCGAGGATCAAGGGGAAAGCTGTCTGTAGGGCATGGGTGTAATTTGTCTAAGTATCTAGAAGCAATCAGTAAGACTTGGGTGAAAAGATAGTTTCATCACTAATTCTGTTAAGGTAATTGCTTGGCCGTATATTGCCTCCAGTAAAGCTAAGTCTCCTCGGGAGAATCGCAAATATCTTAAGATTTAACATTTCAATGGAATCTTTGGAAAGTAATCGAGTGTTTTCTAAAGTTACTTCACCGAAAAGCTCTTCCAACAGAGTTGACATAATCCTATTAAATTTAGGTTAATGTTACTGAGAGAAATTAAGGAAAATGGACACCACCATCTTATACAGCATAAAAAATAGTCATGAACCATAATAGTACAGTTGCTTTGGCCTCATATTTACCGTGAAATGAAAAAAATATTGGCTGCATGTCATTGCTCAGACTAAGTCCTCAACACCCTATACAGCCAGTTCTTAATTCCTGTTTTGTACAAGTTCCTATGAAATGCGAATGAAACAGGGTACAGGGGGCTTGCCTCCCCCTCCCTAGGGAATAAATAGAAAGTGTCGGGTTTTTGGGTTTGCATGATACCCTGGTTTTGGGACCTAGATATATGTATATATATGCTCATGGTATGTGTATGCGAGTTGAGTAATTTGAGGAAACGGTCATTCCATTTTTGTTGGTAGATAAATGTGTACTTCCCCTTTCTTTTATCCTACCATTGAATAAAGCAGTCCTAGTAAAGGAATCTTTACATTAATTTTTTTATCTGATATACAAAAATATGTATATAAATAATATAGAATGTACAATATAGGATAGTAAAATATAATTGTTATATATATGTAATGTGTGTGTTAAAAATTTATAGCAGGACTGCATTTGTCAACTCAAAGTAACACATGAACCCCATCCTAATTGCACAAACTACTTCAAAGATTGCTTTGTAAACTTAACCTGAGTCAGTGGGCTTTACCCCGGGACCCCCTACCAACTACCGTTTTCACAAGGCAGTGTAGACACCAACCCTGTAAACATCATGAGTAGCCAAGGAATATTAGGTTGCCCTACAATATTTAAATGATTATTTTAGACATCCTTTATGAGCTTTAGAATTTATTGCAGTTAATTACTATTTTTCAGTCACAATAAACAGGCCTTCCTAGACAATATTTGTTTTATTCTCTAGTGGTGAGAATGAATCTGACGATTTCTGTTGCAGTCATAGCCAACAGTCTTGATGTGATAACTCCCAGTAGCAGGGGAGGGCTTGGAAATATTTCGGAAATTATGGTGTAAAACGAAAAAAAGAGGATTTATAACAAAGGTGCATAAAGCTAGTATGCGTGCGTACACAAACGCGCGCGCGCACACACACACACACACACACACACACACACACACACACACACACACACACACACACACACACACACACACACACACACACACACACACACACATTTAGCTAATGAAACTCTATTGATCTATTGACATGCCTACCATCCTTGAAAGTCTGTAAGGAGACGTGCCCCAGGGTAAGGGGCCTGAGTTAGGAAAAGTTTTCTAAAGTCCAATAGTACCAAAGGTACTATTGGACTTCTTATTTACTGTGAATTGGTATCTAATAATATCCCCCCTCCCTCCATTTGGAGCATTTACAGACACAAAAATTCAAGTTAGTCTGTTTCTGTATTGTTTTATAAATTACCTGGAATCAGCACAACGCTGACATGAAATATTTCCGACCAGTGTTTGTCAAGAAATGGAGTCTTCTGGCACTCAAAAATCCTGGTGGGGAAAATGTACATGTACAGAAAGTTATTGTACAGAATAGCGGAAATAACCGGTAAAGCAAATTAAAGTAGTATATAGGACATACAAGAATAAATTGAAAGTAAGCATTAGAAAGTGCAGGTGTTGACAATTGCAAAATTGTTATTTAAGGGAAGAGAATACTTGGCAAACTGCAGTAATGAGTTATGTTGTCAGTTTTTTTCAATGTAAGGTTAATTTATTTGGTATGGATGCACCATATTAGGGCAGATTGCATATGAAATTCGTGTAGATTATAAACAGTAGCAGTTATCGGCATAAGAAATAATCTGAAGACACAAACAGAAAGGCCACAAATTAAGAAAAAAGGTAATAGAAAGTGCTGCTTTCAGAGCCCCCATCATCCCTGCACTTGGGCAGTGCTTGAAGGGCATGCCCAGTCATGGTTACTTAAATTAATAAATTTTTTCCTTTGAAATGTAGGACTTGGTCTATGGCAGGTGCATCCAAACTAAAGAATAACCCAATGTAAATATGGTGAGGAACTTTGGTATCTCCAGTATTTTCGATTTGCACACCTTTTGCCAGTCAAGTTATTTTCATCAAGGTAATCATTCCGTATACTATTTTACTAAAATAGTGACACTCCATTAAAAACATACCGTTAACCCATTACCACCGGTGTATTTTGAAGCCGAAAATAAGTTTCTGGGTGGCTACAAAATCGGCGCGTGTAGCTGGCCCAGACTCCACCCGCTGCTGCGTCGGAGCGTGAGCCCCGATACAGCGTCACACTGGCGGGATGCCTGATAGTGTTCATTTTTTCGGGTTTCTCATGTGGGACACCTGTCGTTACTGGGTTAGTTATACCATATAGAATGGAAACACACACATACCATATATTAATTATTCATAATAACTTTGTATGACCAATTGTGTGGATATTGGAATTGATGGATTTGTCTTGCCCTCTACTATCCTAATGTATAGATATGCCACAGAACCCCCTTGCCCCCTAATACTGACAATCTTGGCCCTGATAGCAGGGGTGGACATGAATGGTACTAGGGAAATTGCAGGGTTGGATATAAGGAGAATTGGGCAATATATAGTCAAATGCTGGGACTTTGTCCCCTGGAACTGCCCTTTGTATTAGACTATAACTAATTCTGTATATATTCATAATTTATCCAACAATTTCCTCGGTACCTTTCATACCCTCCCCTTCTATCAGAGCCAAGAATATGGGGGTTTGCGAGATTTTACAACAAATGTCTTACATATTTGGAAAGTAGAGGTCTACAGGAATCCATTGTTACCAATATTGTCATGATTGGTCATGTGGAGATATTTTGAATATTTACCATTCATTTCTTACATGTATACATAAAAGAAACAAATATGCACTTCTATAATTTTTTCTTTTCTTTCCTTCTTTCCTTTCTCTTTATTTTTTCTTTAACTTAAGCATGTACTTGCACACACTAATCTATACCCTAGTACAATACAACACAAAACAACATAGGATAACAAATTGTGCAAATACATATTTGCTTACATACTTATAAAGAAATGCTTGTACGCATGAAAAGAGGGGTGTTTTTGTATGCACATGCACACAAATTAGTTTTACCAATGTGTATTGTGCAGGAGTGTATAGCTGCAAGTTCAACAAGTTGGATCAAGGTGATATTGATGTCACATCATGGAAAAAAATTGGCCAAGTGCTAGGTAAGGGAATTGTAATGTAGCTGAGTGCTGGGATGACGAGAACATGTCATAAGATTGTTGCCAAATGGCAGGTGCTGGGTATGTCTTGCGTTAAGTGCAGGAACTTCTTGGAGGGAATAGACTAAAAACTTTCCTTATCAAGGGGGCTTTGTCCCTGGACCCTCACCTAATGTACATATATCCCAAGCCGGTGGTTCAGCCTCAGACCACCATCTTGTGATGACCTATTTTCATTTGTAAATTACTTTTTGTTTGCACCAACATATTTTGTATATTGGTAGTTCATTCCTCTTTGACTGTATACTTCTATTTTCCCTGTCTTAGGGCTGTCATATTGATACAAGAAATGTTGAAAAAATTATGTTTAAAGTACTTGGAAAAAATGAATAATATTCCCAAGATATCAATAAATGCTTTAGAATATGGATGTTAATCAAGAATTAATGTTTTTGTAATTATAAAAACTGGTAGAATGAACTAGGGATTTGTCTGGAGACAAAGATATATATGTGCAATTTTAAGTACACCAAGATCTGGAAACGCAAAGGACACTCGTAAAAAAAAAAAAAAAAAAGACTATGACATTTGTAAAAAAGAGGCAAAGGTTTCTCTCACAGATAAATGAAATCATTTGTGCAGACAAAAAACATTTGGAATAAAGGAAATTAGTCACAACAAATGCCATGCAGAGATCGTCATGTTAATTGGGTGGGGAATTTGGGTCAAAGCCCCAGGGTTAGGATATTAGTCTATAATTTTATAAAAGTGCATGAATGTCTTTTTAAAGATTCTTTCCTTTCTTTTCCTACCTTAACATTAATACTTATATGTAGCCTAAGAACCTAAGCAATAGGGTATAGGTAATATAACTATTCTTCCAGACTGTTATCTTTCTGGGTTTGAGTAAAAGAGCAGTTTTAGCCAGATAAATTGCACAACTCTCCAAAAAAGTTGTCCAGTTAGGGATGACCTAGTTCTAGAAACCCTCTCATTCTAGTTGTAATAGTGGTGCATAGGGTTTTTTTTGCTTTGGATGGTAGAGGTTTAGTAATTAAGATTTAGAGCTAAGTGATAAAGAGGAACATGTATCTTCATAAGAATATTACATATGAATATGCAAATCCTTAAACCTGTAATTTGTTGCAACTAGGTGTCAAGATGAACTAGATAGCCTGGGCCCTGGTGTTTAAAGGGCTTTGTTTAGTTATGCCTGTGTGTGTTAAGGTGCACAAGGCAATACTGAAAAGTTGAAACGTGTAGCTTTCCAAGTTTGCTCCTAGCCCCATTTTTAGAAATAAAACCAGTAGGATTTGCAGTGCATGGTAAACAAAGAACTGAAATCCACAAAGCAGTACTGTAAACCATATAAATAGCTGCTTGAGCATAGTGAGTGTAGTTTGGCTACAGTGTAAAGTTAGATATGTGAGGTGCAGAGTTATTTAAAGCCCCATATTATGGTCAGTACTAGCTTGAATGTTTTTTTGAAGATGGGTATATGTGCTAATATTTGTAATAATAACTTGGGGGGGGGGGATGTCAGACGAAATGGAAGCTATATGTATCTTAGCTTAACAGATTTAAGTATAATCAATTATTTTATAGCAAATTAAAATGAAGAAAAAAAATTATGAAAGGATTACCACTACTGCAAACATTTGTTTGGTTATTTAGATATTGTAATATACACTATATACATAATTTTGTTTGTATGACTTGTGATTTAATCTAATTGGTGAAGTGTCCAGATTGGTGACTTTTCTTACAGCAGGCAAGCATACATATCCAGGCAAAGTGGCACTTGTAAATCTGCTTGGTTATTTAGTTGAATAAGCGAATTCAAGCTTGATCTTGCTTGGATATATGAAGATTTATTAGCTTTTGTCAGTGTATGCAGTGTGGAAGACTTGGTGTCTTTTGATGAACAGTAACCACACAAGTCAACTTCTCTCAGCTAGTTGTGTAAATAATATTATCATAATTATTATTTTTTGAAATTGATATGGTGTTAATATTAGTGGAAAGTACTTTTTTAGGCTTGTCTGATTAGATGTTGCATTTATATTTGTATTATATAGTAATGTTTTTATTCTGACCATTATATTCAGTAAAAATAGTCCTATTATGGTATTATTGGTCTTTTAAGTTGGGTAAATCAATCTTTTAAGTCTATTCCAGATATTTAAGGAGTAGAAAGAAAATTTAGATATATTTGTAAAAAGTTGTTTCAATTTGTCTAACTCGTGGTATGTGTGAAAAAAAAAATCTATTCATATGTTTAATTGATATTTTTTCTTATAGCTACCCAGCAGAAAGGACCACGCACCAACGATGGACGTGCCAACACGAATGATGGACGTGTTAAGTTTTCTGACCGTGAAGAACGCAACAATAGACGTAACCGACCGGAAGGGAATTCAGAGATGGACCACCACCTAGGTAATTGAAGTTACTAAATATTGGTTATTATACATTTCTGATATACAATATTCCTTAATGTTAAGTTGTGCTAAAGTTGCATAGTCCATTGGTCATTACATGTGGTTAAAGTTTGGAAGCATTGTAAAATGGATGGTTTATACTTTAATAACTCTTATTCTATGATTATAGATTTGATGGTGGTGAAGGACGTGGAATGGGTAGGGGACGTGGACGTGGAATGGGACGTGGGCGTGGAAGAGGACGTGGAGCACCTGGAGGCCCTGACAACCGCGGCAAACGTGAATTTGACCGACAGAGTGGAATGATGACAACTGGAGTAAAGTCTGTGGACAAACGTGACGGCTCTGGATCTTATAACTGGGGATCTGACAAAGACCAGATTGAAGAGCAGCTTAATGCTACACCTGCAGGAAATTCTGATCATGATTCTTCGACAGAGAACGTAGAAAAGGTAAAGGAAGGGAATAGTAATTATTTTGAAGCTAAAACCTTATCATAGTCAAAAGTATAGGGAGATTCTTGTAGAATTTTTAGCAGTCATTGAATTTTTAAAGCCAGGTGTCTAGGTATGTTAGTATAAGGCAGAGTATACTTTTTTTTTTTTTCCTTCCTTTCCTTTCTGAAGCTTTATATTGACTTTTAACAATTTGATTGCACAGCCTGCTGATGACACCGGTGCTAATGCTGAAGGCGAGGAACCTAAGGAAGAAGAGAGTGTGAAGGAAATGACTCTTGATGAATGGAAAGCAATGCAGGGTGCCCGTAATAAGCCATCTTTCAATATCCGACGCGCTGGTGAGGGGAGAATCAGGCCCAGTGGAAGAAGACCTATGTCCTGAAGAAAAAGGAAGTTGAGGTTGAATCTGATGAAGGAGAATCTGAGGAGGAAGTGCATCATGGCCGCAGGAAAGTTCTGCTTGATATCGATTTCCAGTTCTCGGACTCCCCAGCTAGGGGTCGTGGTCGAGGACGTGGACGTGGTGGTATTGGCCGTGGCCGAGGTGGTGAGCGAATGGAGCGTGGTGGCCGTGGAGGAGGCCGCGGCGAACGCCGTGGTGGAAGCCTCAACAGCCGTGGGGGACGAGGAATGCCCCGCCAAGAGGCTCCGAAAATGGATGATGAACGTGACTTCCCAAGCCTGGGATAAGTCCAAATGAGACACCGACTAGTGCTGCTCCTAAAAATGAGCAAATCTACATTGGGTTTGTTCTTGCTAGTCTGGTAGCACTAGTTAATTACGGGACCCTTACCTGAGCTGAGTTCAAGAGGTTAGGGATCCCTATGCGTAAGAGTTCTCCGTTGTTCCAATCTCATCAAGCATCATTCTCTTTAAAAATGGCAAGTTTTCCTTCCCCATCAAGAATGCTGTGGTGGGAAAGTCATAACATGTGACTAGATCTCTAATGAACATTTTATTATATTGACGTTTGGTACAAAAATTGACTAGTTCAATTTTTTGTCACAAGAGCTGAAAGCTTTTAATTCTTGTTATTCCGAAGGGAAAATCTGGAGAAAATTGTTCTCTAAAAGATTTTCTGCTAAGAATTTCTTGTCAGTTCTCCCAAAAGCTTTTGTTGTACATATTGATCAATAACCGTCAAGGTGGTTGACGGGGTAGTGATGGTTATATAATGTGTACATATGTCTGAAGCCCATATTGTCTTTGGTTTTTTGTGTTGTACTATGGCCGTCACTACCCTGGCGGAGGCTTGCCACGCTTTTTTGTACTTGATATTGATTAACACATAGACCAATAAAAACAGAAATTCTCTCATTTTTTGTTTAATTAAACTTGTATTGTTTGAATACTTAAGGGATTAGGTTTTTGAAGTTGGCAAGGAATAAGTACATTATAATGAAAACCTTCCTGCATCTCCTGTTGTTACAGGCACTAACTTAGATGAATTATTTGCATTATTTGTTGGCAGATCCATAGTACAAAGTGGAATGTGTGATAGTATATAATATATATATATCACATATATATCTGAACAAAAATTCAGAAACAAGCATTGTTGATTGTCCAGATCACTACCAGGATGCCTGTGAATAAGTAATCATGATGCAGTGTTTAACTGTAATTATACTGAGTTGGGTAGCTTTGGGCAAGGAATCTTATTTACTTTGAGAATTAAAGGATTCTGATCTGTCTAGACAAAGCAAAATAGAGTAGAGTTTTCCGTCCATTTTCTTTCTTTTATTTTTTTATTTTTTTCTTTGCTTGTTTGGCTTCAGCTTGCTCCATGCTACCCAAGTTTACTCTGTTGCTAGATGATGGCATTGTATATTAAGAATTGACAACAGTTACGGTCTTGGGCACAATGAATATACTTATGAATATACATGAAGGTTCAAAAATTCAATAAATGATTTCAGTAATTTTATTAGTGTGCTTTATACATAATAAAGATTTGAAATATAAAGAAATGACATACAAAATGGTTGATATTTTATTGCGAAATAAAAGTAAAAGATTGAAACCAGGATTATGTCACCTAGAAGTTAACAAATTTTGTTTCTAACATTCTGACCAATAATATAAAGTTAGATGATTTGAACCTTACAAGTTTAATACTGTATGCACACAGTTATTGACAGGATGAAGCTGCAGTTCTATCTTCATGCTGTGTTTCTTTATTTGGGAACGCAAAAGAGAACCCTCTGAAATTTGCCTTCAGTATAAGGTCTTGCTAGTCTCATTTCTAGGAAATTGAATACTATTATGAAACGTTGCATTCAGTATTTTGTTGAATTGAGGTTGCATTTGCATATTTTTTCCTCCCCCGTCAATGAAAAGGCTAAAGACTTAGTTATTGATCATTTCAGATTTTTTCATCAGTTCACACGAATTGATATGATCAGTGAGCATCAGTAGAGATGATATCAACGGACGAATAAACTGCTTGGTAAGCAAGAAATTTCTGATTTCTTGCCTGTAACATCACCTTTACAAGTGCCTGCTGATCATGCCCACCTGTGTGGACAAGCCTTCAATTTTCCTCCTCATCTTAGGTTCAGAAATAAAATCAATATTTTGTTTTAAGCCTACATTTGAAATACCATCCACCAGAACTTACTTTTGTCAACTGCTAGATGCATAATTGACTGACTTGAACTTGGTTTTCATGGCTAATATTATCTGAAGAAAACTTTACTTTCTGTTGATGAGAAAATATTCCAAAAAGAGTTATGTAATACCTTCCAGTGTCAAAGGTAAATTAAGTTTTATTCCAAATATGGTGTCAGATGACTTTGCAATTTATTTATTATTTTTTTTTTAGAACTTTATAATAAATATATCAACATCTTGTATTTTTAATTTTCATTACTGGAAACAAAGTGAACAAAGATAAATTTAAAATTAACAAGAGAATTTTTTGTGCCATGGAACTTGTATAAGGAGCAACATACCTGATAATCAGTGCATAATTGATATGACAAAGATGTATCTCATTCCTTGGAGTATGGCAATAAAGGCAGGGTTACCATGCTCACACTGACAAATATTGATGTGTGAAGGTGCAGAGAGCCTTGAAAGTATATATAATCAGAGTTGGGTTTCTTAGTGGTATGTTGCTAATAATGCTGACATTTTAGGAATGAAAGCTTGAATTAGTAGTTCATTGTTACTTTTTTTATGTGTAGAAAATGCATTAAGATTTGCACTGCTCAGTTGGTATTAAAACTGAATTTATGGAAGAAAGAACAATGGAAAAATGTCAAATAGAGCATTTACTTATTTATCTGTAATATTGTTTGTCAGGTGACAATATGAGGTATCAAATGAGAAAGTTATGGAAAGGACAGTTGAAAAATACTATGAGCATAAATGATAAAAATGAGGTATAGGTCTTCTATCATTTATGTTGAAAATGCCAGTATTGTGGGGGAAATTTATCCAATACTTTACTTCAGTACACCATATGCTCATCTATGACTAATATACATATTGGGTCCCCATTTTACAATGAGTTATTTGCCAAGTAATTTAACTTTAATATGTATGAACATAATATATAGAAAGCTAGGATTTTAATCAGTATCATCTCAAGGGATAACAGTATATATGAAATATGTGAAATTTTATATAGTATTGAGTCTCTTGTTAAAGTTTACCAGTCTCAGTGCAACCAATTGGAACTAGAGTTAGCCTATAGGAAATAAAACATAAAAAGCAATTGAGAGAAAAAAAGTTGCCCACAGTATCAAAGGGAAACCAATGAGTGCAAGAAAGTCTCAAAGTGATTACCAGTGCTATTTTTATATTACCAGTATCTATTCTTTGGTATAACTTGATAAAACCCATCTTCACATAAATTTAATCTGAAAAGTAATATTGACAGAAATCACCCTGCAGAGCCAAGTATGAATCAAAGAAAGATGCTGAAAGACTTGATATCACAGCAGATGATAAGCCAATGCTGCTGTTGTGTCTGACATGGACATTGCTGATATTTTCAGAGCCATTTAATGTTCTGGATGATGATGCAGTAGTTCAAGAGCTAATCATGAGAGAGAGACAGACAGATAGATAGATTAGCACCATGTAAATTGGAGGAAAATCATTGCAAGAAAAACTCCAAAATAGGGGGAATGGTTAATGGTTAAAAGTGAAATAAATGTGCTAGACATCTAAGGTCATATAGCACCAAAGGAAGGTATAGTAAAGGGTGATGGTAGGTGATGCATCAACTATCAAGAGTAATATTGAAAGGTTAAAGATGGGTAAGGGAGTTGATGAGGGAATGGGTTATGGTGATTTAGGTAAGGGAATTATACCAAGTGAATGATATTTATGCGTCTGAGGAAGTAGAACAGGTTGTCAAGGCAGAAGCTGTGGGATTCTGTAAGGATGTCTGATATGTTGGGAGGTCAGGGAAGGGAGGATAGGTGGGGGAAAGCAGAGGTGCAGGCTGTAGTAAAGTCTGGGCAGGACAAAAGAATGTGTGGAACTGAAAGAGGACATTACATAGAGGACATAGGGGCAGGTCAGAGCATGACATTAGATAGGCATGTGTGCAAAATAGGGGGAAAAATCACAAGAAAACAAAATGACTTCCCTTCAGTATCAAATGGAATGCAACAAGTGAAGAATATTGTCCATACAAGGAAAAGCTCATTTGTTATGCAAGTTACCTCATTATGGTAGTTTGCAATTATTTCAAGATTTTTTCCCCCCTATTACTTTCTTTAACTGTTCACTATTTTTGTCCCATAGTTCAGCCATTATTATTGTTATTTTTACAGGAAATAATGTTACACTGAGTATTAAAATGCAATTTCTAGGTTGTTTTTCCCATTTTTTCTAATATTGCACCAATGATATCTGTTTGCATATCAACACATGTGGCAGGTACACTTCAAATTTTGTGTACCAAAAAGATATCTGCAGCCCATTCTTTTTTCTGCAATATTTCCAAACTTTGAAATCCTGAAGTTTTAACCATATAAAATCAATATTACAATCTACATGCATAATGTTAAACTAAAATCCACATTTATATAATGGTAGTGTTTATCTTTGATCTTATTTTGTTATTGGATTCTGCACATTTCAATGTTTAGCTCTTTACTGATTTTCCATTCACAGGAAATTGTTTACACATGGTAGCACACTTTTTTTTAAACTGGACAAATGGTCATTGCAAACAGTAGCTGGTCATCTGTCTCTAATGCAGGCAATATATCCATCACTTAGCTGTATTCTTTTTGTTTAGGATGCATTATATATTACTTGCATGCAATTGTTTATTTCAACTCATTTTTAAATTATATATTTCTTTTTTTCAGCATACATTTTTACTTCTTTTCTATCATTAGTGTTAATGCTTATCTCTAGATTTTTATAGGAAAATATGGGGATAACCAGAATAATGAGGCTATTTAGGTTGTCGCCAAATATGTTCAAGCAGAAATTAGTATGACAAAATAGGCAAGTGGTGTTTAGGATCCAAAGGCAAGATCTTGGAAAAAGAAACTTGTATGTGGCAAGTGTATTTTAGGCTATGAAGTAAAATGCTTATAAAACAAAGGTGTTTTGCATTACATATTACCACTAACTCTTAAGGGATGAAATATATCACCTGTCTTTCTCAGGGTGTGTGCCCACTGGATGAAACATGACAAAGTCATTAGAAAATCTAAATCATCCATAATACAAAATTCAGAATGATTGAAGGTGAGAAATGATGTGACAAAAATTGCATTTAAATGGTGCTTTAGAGGTTAAAGTAGCATAGCGGGAAGACTCGGTCAATACTTCCCATGTTAACTGCAAATGAACAGGAGGAATAAGAGCATTTTTTGATCTTCTAAGGCAATGGTTCCCAACCCTTTCTTTTCCATGGCCCCAACCAATATATGATAATCTCCAAGGCCCCATTCAATGCAATGTCGCAATTTCCATATTGCTCCACAGCCTTTAGGTTGGGAACCCCTGCTCTAAGGACTGGATACTACTATAGAACCTCAGCATATGACTTTCTAAATTCTTTTATTAATCATCAATTACAGAACATCATTTATCTATGTCTATTTACATTTGATACTTCATGAACTATGGATGATGGCATAAAAACTGTAAAATAATGTTAGGAAGGAAATAATAAAACTAATAATTTAAAAATGTGTATGCAGTTGTATATATGTGTGAACATGTGTACATGTGTAACAAATTTTACAGCTACTAGTAAACATAATCTGGAGGACTTTGAATGTCTGATACTACATTTCCAACTTTAAAAAAATAACATACTGTATATAAACAAGTACAATAAAGTAAAAACTTTTTGGAAGAATATAAAAAAGCTTATCAACATGAAGATGTATATCAGCATCCCATCCCATGTAGCAGAACTTTCTCTACTTTCAATGTGTTTTAAAATATGTCTGGGAATGCTGAAAGAACTTGATGGTGAATACAAAGACATTAGTACTTTTTCAATACAAACATCTGAAACATACCACGGTAAACCATGAACAAAAACACTACTTTCTTATAAGTTATGTAAGAAATAAATGATTTTACAATGCAAATGGATATACTTTGGAAAATACATAAAAATAATGGATTACATAAAAATTCTTTAGAATCCAATAATAACTGACTAAATGACAGGAAGAACTCAATGTCATTAAATAGTAACTAGAGATTTACTTTAAATAAGACAATTCTTGAGTGCAAAAATAGTCAAAAATGTCAGTGACAAATGAAGGAATTCTTTAGTTTTTAATTAACATTAACGCGCAACATCATAGCCTGGAAAGAGTTTTATTAGGCACTCACTTAATGGCTTATTAATTTTCATTGCATACCCTTTACCTAAATCGTATCTACATGCTGGACATGAAAAGACTTCAGCTTTGAAAGATCTCTGCAAGCATGCCTGACAAACATTGTGTTTACACTCTGTAGTAACTGGTTTCACCACAAGTTCTTGACAGCAGATACACAAGAATCTTTCCTCCACTGCATTCAAAAAGTTCTGAAAGAAATTTTATAACATATCAACACTTATTTCAGTAATATGAAAATCTATTACTAATGTTGATGATTTCATAATGATTTTGAAGGGTGGTCAAAATTTTGTAGGTTCAAGTAGTGCCTACCATCACGTACTCCTGCATCACTATTTGAAATTTCAAAAATATTTCAATTTCTGCTTATTTACTCTCGCTCAAAAACATGGTAAAAAATATATGGTCGAAAGTGATAAGTCAGAAATATACTGCAATGATATAATTATATATAAAACAAGTAAACAAACTACATATTCTCAAGTGTCTTATTTTACTCAATATTCTTTAATCTCATACTCAGTAACTGAGCTTCTTAATCAGTTAGATGCATCTACAACAAACAATTTATTTCAGCCATCGGTGAGAAATACTACTTACTGATCGTCCCTCTTCTAAGAGCTGTTTACTCTCTTCCCAAAGTTTACGGTTGCTTTCATCTTCTGCAATCAGTTTTTCAATTTCCTTTTCCAAAGAAAATCCTGCAGTTTTTCTTTTCTTTGCCTTTGAAGGTGTATTTTCAGATTTCTACAAAGAAAAATAATAGATTAATTAAAAGTAACCTCAAGAAAAGTACAAATAAATTTTATAATCTATTATTCTTTTTGGTTGATGTGAGTAAACACAGTTACTTGCCTCTGCCTCAGTCTCTATGCTCTTCTTTCTCTTCGAGTTCTTTTTCTTCTGCTTTTCCTTCGTCATCACTTCCAGATGTACTTGCATCTCTTTCCTTCTTTGCAGATTCCTCTTTCTCCTTTTGAGCTTCAAGGTAACCCTCTGGATACTGAAATCCAAAATTCACTCAAATAATTAAAAATTAACTGCATAGTAATCAGTTGTCAGTTATGTATCTTTTGTGTGTAATATTATTTGCAATAATATTACTAATAGCTACCATAGCAAACCACAACATTTCTATGTATACCTAATCTACTTCGTACAGCAGATTATATTGTGATTTAACAGTACACCTAAGGAAATATACCTTGGTTGATCCCTAGATTCCACACCCTAGCTGGGGCTTTTTCAAGTTAAAATTTGCTTTCATACTAAACTGTTCCCTTATGCAAGAAATGTATTTTGACTGGTTTGTTATATCTTTGTTGCCATGTATTTCTGCTTCTTCTATAAGTCTGTAAGCCAGAGCACTTTCTCCTAGAGCCACTAATTGGACACAAGTTTTTGTACAGCAGTTTCACATATTATTTAACATCTCTAAGATCTCATAACAAACAAGAAAGTATTAAATTTTGTTGATGTTTTAGATAAATAATACAAATGGAAAATGATAAAAAATGGATGCATACTAAGGACAATTTTAAAAGTGCAGTTTTGTCTTGTTTTTTTTTCTTTACCCATTTGCTCTTGAATTATGTCCGATCCACTTTAGTTAATACCCCCCCCCCACACACACACACAGATGGCTCCATAAGTTCCCAGCTACCAAGGAATCAATCAGTGGGCCCTAGTGATGTTATATTAGCAATCAGTGACCAAGCACTTGTGGAGCCACCTTTGTGTAAATACAATTAATAAACTAAAATTACAGTGGGCATGGCATGTATTTCTGCCATATGGGGACAGTAGATTAATTTGGAAGATACTAGCTCAATTTTAGCTGTAGTCATTTTGAATCATTACAATATGGGAATTGAGAAGTTATATGTGCATAAATTTCCTTTAAATCACTATACTCATAATCTTGATACTGACAAAGCAACTCTCTTTAGCTTTTAGAAATGAACAAAAATGAAAAAAAAAAAATAAAAAAAGTAGAGTAGTGTATAAGAAACACATTTTGGATAATTAACTGCTGCTCCACAGATATTCGAGTTTTCAGGCGAGCTCAGTACTATCACAAGAATCTTCCACTTAGATAGCCTGCCTTTGTGCCTAGCTCAGGGTATAAAATTTTTCAGCTGCCAGATGCTACCTTCTGTGTGATAAGCAGAGGATGAGGGTTAGCTGACACATTAAGCCTTCCTGCCAACAGCTGACTTGGTCCCAGACAAACCTGGGTTAACCCCTTGGTGACGGTGATGACTGTGGCCATCACGACGTAACAGCCTATGACGTGTAAACGCATCATTATATACTGTAACTGGCCGGCTGTATACAGCTTAGGCATAGCCACAAAGTCTAGACTGTTGTGTAATATTACATCACAAATAAATCAGGCCCCATCACCATAGGTTAATAGAAGTGATAAGCCATATATGACATGATATACATTATAGTTCTTGAAATGCCCATTTTCACTTATCACTCACTGGCATCCTCTAGACTTTTACACTAAAACCAAGTGATGAATGTTATTATGAGGTTTTATAAGCTGTTTGGTAACATAGTGAGTGATAATGACCAAGTTACTCGTCATATAAGTGATGCCAGCAATACAATAACTGCTGAGGAAAGGAATTTGGCATACAGACAAAAGATATTAACAAAAGTGTATCCAAAGATTTTTAACACTAAACTTAATGAAACAATAAAATCACAGACAAAAGGTACTGCTCATACTCAAAGCATGTAATAGGAAAAGCCTTAGTGATGAATTAGCAACTTACCTCCATCTCTAGGCCTAGTTCCTGTATTCTCTTTTTCCCTTCCTTAGTCCATGGGGCAGGGATAGGGTCATCCCTCCGTAAGAGGTACCGCCACACTTTGAATCCACTTTTCCCTTTTGCTTGCCAGTACTTTACAACTTTATAAATACCATCATACCTATGAGCAGAGAGGAATGGAGGAAAGTCCATCAAAACATACAAAATATCTTGCAAATATGCTGTAAATATGCAAATAGATTCACTGACACTTTACCAACTATATCCTTTCAAACTACACGCATCTGACAAAATGGAAGACACACACAAAATCATGTTCATACAAGGATATCTCTCTCTTTTTTTTTTTTTAACCATATTACTGAAACTAACTGACCATCCATGATATTTGTAGAGCATGCAGACTTACCTATTTCCTTCTTCTGGAGCATATTCTGAATGCTTTCTCCCTTTGCAGTTCCGAATAACGCGTACAGGTTCCCCTTTTGCCAATCCTTTGCCTCAGCTCCATTCTTGTTTATGGGTACATTACAATTCAAAGCTAAAGCTCTGTAATATAAAACATTTTAAAGTGTCAGCTAATTATTCATGCAAAATATTAAGTGGAAATAGAGAAACAAAAATTACTGCAATAGAAATGAAATACAATTTAATAAGGTCCTGACAAGTATATTATATTAAGAATAAGAAATAAGAATCTGAAAATACTTAATATAACTAATCAATTAACTTGTCTACTATTATGTATATTGTAAAATGGCTAAATACGAAAATACTTTAGTCTGGCCTTCACACATGTATATGTAAATGGCTAAATACGAAAATACTTTAGTCTGGCCCTTCACACGAACCTGCATATTGCTAAGACAATGGTTCCAAACCTCATTACACTTGCAACCCTTTCTCCTACTTCCACTGCAAACAGGACCCCTTGATATCAACCATTCCATTCATAATTTTTGTTACCACATATTCTTAGGCTATCTAATTGCAATAGAACATTCTTTGCAAACATGGCTTCATACTTGGCCTACAATTTTTCTTTCCTACATCTTTGTAACCCCTGATAACTCTGTGATCCACTGGCTGGGGACCGCTGGGATAAGAGGAATGCAAATCATTTTTTTTCCTACCTACTACTAACCTCCTACCAGCACTAAGCTAATGTTTAATTTTGTGCAATAACCTTCAGATCATTTAGTACATATTAATAGTCAAATTATATTCAACTAGTCATTGCCACGGATTTGTAACTTTCATACAAACCCAGTATCCCTATTACATGTACCCTCCCCTAGCTTTAGTTATGGATCTTGAACAAGTCCTTTTGTAAACAGAGAAATCAACTGTTATACTAATTCTATGGATTCACACCTGTTCATCCTAGTCAAGAGTTGATCACTAGATTGTTCAGCTGTCCTTTTGTTGCCAGAGAGATCACGACCTCCTGAGCCTGTGTACGTGAAACTCTCTCCATTATCTTCGTCATCTTCATAACCTCCAGAAAGAACTATGCTGTAAGCACCTTCATTCTCACGTCCATGAATTCCTGCAACATGTGGACGATGTATTCCTGCTTCTGATGCCTGACATTGAAACAGAAGATGGCAAATTTCAATTCAAGGTATAAAAATGATTGAATAACTGGAAAAATAATAAATAATGCAATTAAAAGAGAGGGAGAGAGGTCATCATTTTTAATGACAATAATATCAGTAATAATAATAGAGCAAATGAAATCTTACCTGTAACCTGAACTTCCACATTGTTCCCACTTCAACACCTGGGACTACTCCAAAGTGATTTTGCGGAACAATAGTACAAACTTTTTGCCGTCCTGCACAGGCGAATCCCTTCCCCCAATCTCGAGATGTGTTGCTTTTCGCCGAAGCCATTTTTGCTTTCTTCTTGCTTTCCTTCAACTTTTCACCAGCTTTGACAATTTCTGAATCATCATTCTTACACAAGGGACAGAACCTGAAAAAAAAATTATTAATTCTGTTTTTTTTTTTTTTTTTTTTTTTTATTTTTTTTTTATAGACAATGTACCTTTAAGGTAAAAGACATACTGCAATGCATTTTCTGCCTAGCATCTACATAAGCAAATTGATAATAAAAAGAATAATACCTACTAATAATTTAATTCTTTTGCGATATCCATTTCCCTAACTTTCCCCTACAACATAAATAAGGATAAAATATGCTGGTTCCTTACGATACACATTAAACATCTAAATTATATTCATGTATCTAAACTTTTAGAGTTCGACACAAAACATCAAATCAATTCTATTTCTATTTCATTAATAATAAGCGCTAGAGAAGCCTGAATCGTCCAAATAGCTGTCTCTTACCAGTGATAAATGAAATAAAAAAACAAAAAAACGTGGACATTTCAGAGATCCTAATTTTACATATTTATATTAAGAAATTTCAATTATGTGCCTATCACATATACATCTATTCTGATCTTTAGTAACCTTATACTACCAATTCAAAACATAGAACTAGATGCATTCTTAAATACTTCTGGCTGAGGCAATAATTTGATGGGTTTTGAAAACAAAATCAAAATATACAAACCATTCATCCACATCAGGTATGGTTTCCATGGGTGGCGTGAGACAGTAAATGTGGTAGGGCAAGTCGCACTCATCACACATGAGCTGTTTCTCTGGATTCTCTTTTCCACCGCATTCGTGGCAACCGCATTCCTTACATTTGCGCTTGGGATTGTCCTTGCATGTTGCGCAGTTTGGTGCATTCTTACCTATGAAGATGAGATCTTACCTTGAATTTTAAAAATAGGGAAATAAAGAATACAAGCAGAAAGAAATATCTCCTTCACTCAAAGATCGTGAAAAGGATTAGTGTCAAAATACAATCTTTACTAACTTATAAATATTGATAAACCTGGGATTACTTTCCTGATAATCAAGCAAACTAAGATAAAGGTAAAGGGAATTGCAACATTCTGATTTGTACAGCATCTATAAACCTGAGCACTTATGAATCAAAAATCATTTCCACATTTTTCTAGGAATGTTTGCTTACTCTCTCATGAACAGTAGGAACTATAATCCAAGATTTAAAATTTTCAAGGTGAAAGTAATAATAATCATCACCATTCTGTGATTAGAAATAAATAAACAAATACAAAAACATTCCTTTAATATCTTTCAGAAATAAAACTGTTGCCTTGTGTGACTTCTTTTCTTAAACATCTAAACTTACGTTTAACAGGAGACCCTTCTATGATTCTTCTCTCCATATCTCCATTCCTCTCGTCTAACTTAATATTTTTTTCTATTCTAAAGAGTTCATCAACAAAGCGTACGTGACAGTCATCCATTGGTGAGGAATCTGCTCCAATGAATACTGTTGCAATCACTGCCTTCTGTGTCCGTGAATTCATAACCTTTGAGACCTGAAATAATAAAAATATATGCATATACAATAATATTATCAATAAGCTTGATATAGTTACATTCATAGGAACTATTCTCAATGGATTTTAATCAAGATGACTGACTGTGAGATGAGCTACTTCAGCTAAGTGTCTAAAACTGTATAGGTCTATATCATGAAGAGAGATTTTTTCTTCTACATGATAAAAATAAATTTCTGAATTTCTGATATGGGAAACTGAAAGAAAGACAATATCAACAACTGTGCCCTGCTGAATGCAAATATAATCATTCATAAAAAGATAAAAGGAGAGAAAAAAAAGGGGGGGGGGGGAATAGAACAAAATACATTGAGAACTACAAAAAAAGAGAAAAACTCTACATTTTGACAAGAAACAAATAGTAGAAAACAATAAGCAATGACAATGAGAATTAATGAAAATAATAGACTATAAAATACTTACTTTGCAATCATACCAGTGTCCTCGTTCTTCAGGATTTTCTAGGTTGTAGTTAGCCATGACAAGGTCTCCTTTACAAAGATCATCCAATTTGACATTCTGAAAGGCTCTTGGTCGAATGTGCTTCAGCAATAGCTCTTCAGGCACGTCATCCTCAAACCTAAAGATGGCAAATACTTTTTAATAGTTCATCTTAGGATGAAAAGAAACAAAAATTAAACCATACCTTAAAAATAAACATAAGCTATAAGTTCTTTATCATAAATGACTTACTGATAACAATTCCAGAGTATGTAAATCAAATATATATTTACAGAAACATTAAATTTTTTACCCTTCATGTGTGACATGGTAAAGCATACCATCATCTTCTTCAGATATCTCCTTAACTTTAGGATTTACTGTAATTTTGTTAATTTTGGCTTCCCACCAGGTTCCATCATACAAAGATTTCGCATCAATCAAATCTCCCACTCTGTAGTATTCACTCTCCCGCACATCTGCATTTCCCTTAACTTCTGAGTCAGTCTGCAATAAGCCAAGACTATACATCAGCACTGAGAGTAAATGACCAAAGTTTGGTTATATAGCAAGAAGTAAATTCATAAAAATACATACAATCAAGTGGCAAGTACTTTTGAGAAAAGGCATGCAGTGAGCTTGAATACATCACTTAACTCGGAACAATCACACAGTACGATCTAATCCTCTAACGCCCACTTTTTCTTCCATGTCTCTTAACTGCCAATCAGTAGGAAAGTCTCATGACCTCAAATGTGGACTTTTTAAGAAGTCAAGTAAAGAGTAAAAAGCCCATAAATACAGCATCTTTAGTTTACCTTAGTATTCTCCTTGTCAGCTTGCTCTCCATCCCGTTTTGCTGAAGACGCTTTGGCTTGCACATTGGAGTTGATCTCTGACAGAACTGGCTTTACCATCAGTTGAATCACATCATTGATATTGATGTTGTAGTCAAATAGAGTATGTCCATTTTCCATCTGCAATCGGAAAGACATGAAGGTTTAAAGAAGATATGAGTGATGAATTGAATTTACAGAAATGCATAGTTTTGTATAAATATTTGGGTTAATCTTTATGGCATGGATGCACTAATGTAGATGATAGTCTTGCAGAGGATAAATAGCTGGTTATCATTACAAGAAATAATCTGCAGACATGAATGGTAATGCCACAAATAAAGGAAAAAGATTGTGGAAAGCAAGGCTCACAGCCTACATCCATTCAGTGCTTCTGCGTTTCAGCTCTATCTTGCCATGCATACAATGATGAAAACAATGGGGGTGTTAGGGGGGCAGAGCAGGGCATGCTGTCATGGTAACTTATATAGTTGAAAGTCTATGCCATGCCACTGTTCTGCACTTAAGCAGGAAGATTACATGCCAGTCTAATGAAATGAAGGTTAGAGTCCTAGAATGAGTGGTAAGAATCATGAATATTGTGACAATTCAATTGATTTACAGATATCCTAGTCTGAAAAGTGTTGATAAATCTCACTTTTCCTTGAAGCAGCTCTTAAAATAAATTTATACTTCGTAATTAGACTGGCTGTGTTCATATGAAAT
>NW_020871040.1:113862-118862 GCF_003789085.1 Penaeus vannamei
ATTATATATAATATATATATACTATATAAATACACTATAATATTGTATGTATACAACACACACACAATAAATATATATACATACCTATAATATTATATATATATATAGCTATATATATAAATATATATATATAGCACAACAACACATATATATATATATATAATATGTTATATATATATATCAATAAAATATATATTGTATGTATATATAATATATATATATATATATATATATATATATGACGTATATATATGATATACATATATACCATACACACCACAACAACACACACCATCAAATATATATATTATGTTATATACTAATATAAATATACAAATAACTTATATATATATTAGATATAATATGTATGTATAGATATGCACATAATAATATAGTTAATATATATATATGTATATATATATTGAATATAATTGTATGTATAATAATATTAATAGTATGAAATAATTGTATATATATGGTGATGTATATATAATATATATTCATATATATATATATTACTAACTAAAAACATCACTAAATATATCAAACACCAACCAATATAGCTAAACTACGCATGCACCGCAACTCGATTAATCACACACACACAGTGTATATATACAAAACCACATTGAGCACGCTAACAAAAACACAACACACAAAACACATACTATAACTAAACCGCATAGTAGTATGACTAATAACGCAACTAAATATAACAACAACATACCCACGAAGACACATAATACTCCCTCCCACTCCCCTTCAAACATAACATACAATTATCGATCAAAACTACACGAGGTAACAAAAAAAACAAACAAAAAAATAAAAACACACACCAAATAATACATAAATAACACATAAACAACCAAATAAAACAAATATTCTCTAACAAAGAAAAAACACAAACACACACAATACATAAAAACAAAAATAACCAACACTCTTCTCGCCCACAACGAAAACATCATACACCTCAATACTTATATAACATCAATAGTAAGCACCCCCCCTATCCCACGCCTAATCACACACTATAACCTAATAATTACCTAAATATAGTATACGATCGAGGCGGCACTAATATGACATTAATATAATATTACATAATAAGTATCGCTTCAGTTAACTGGACATTACAGATCTATCATTACAGAGAGAGTATTTAACAATCTATCGAAACATCCACACACGCCGCGCACTAGCACTAAACACACACACACGGCACACAAGACGTATGAGGAATGCAACTACCTTCTGCCGGAGGCGATAAGACTACTTATATGGTTTAGCATTTCCACACGAGCCAATAACACAACTCAAACAAGACGTCTATAGTATTAGAAAGAAACGGAAATACATGCAGAAAAATCAGTTGTGGGTCATACATAAAAAAACACTTTAAGGTAAAATACTCTCTACCACAGCTGATGATTTCAAGCAAGATGTAATAAAAAACGCAAAGATCCCATCACACCCTATCAATCTAATCTCCACTCTCACTAGAGTCTGTATCTAGTCAATTATCATTATTATATAATATATATCTTAATCTATCTATATGTTTATAACACAACACACTTAACTTACTTACACACACAACATTCACACAACACACTACACACACACACACAACACACCAACACAAACAACTACACATCACGACACATATTATATTAATAATATATAAATAATAAATAATATAAATTATATAATATATTAATATAATTAAAATAAATATATAGTTATTATATTATATAATATGGTATATAATATATATTATAATATAGTATATATATATATATATATATATATATATATATATATATAATATATATATATATATACACACACACACACACACACACGTGTGTGTGTGTGTGTATCTATGTGCATATATATATGTATATATGTGTACTGAGGAAAATCCGAAAATAAAACACGTAGTATTTGGACACACAACAAAAAAAAATCACACCAGAAAGCATAATCAGACACTTTGTAAAGACGAAGCTAGTGAACAAAAAAAAAGAAAAGCCATAAATGAAAAAAAGCAAAAAGGAAAGAAAAAAAAGAAATCTTCCTCGGTATGAGGTGGAGAAACTCATTAAGAGAAAAATAATGAGTCAAAGGAGCTGATGTGATGATGAAGGCTAGCTAATGAGGTATTGTGAGCCACCGCAGAAGACGAGTGTTTTAAGAAGGAGAAATAAAGTCCGAAAATGAACGTTTGAAAAAAAAAAAAAAAAATCAAATGGTCACACAGAATGAGGTCAAAGGGTTATTTTTTCTTCTTTTCCTTCTTCATTTTCCTTTTATTCTTCATCTGTTGTTTTTCGTTCTCTTTCTCGTCCTGTTTTTAATCTACTTTTTCTACTTCTCTTTTTTCTTTGTTTCTTCTGTTTTCTTCTTCTTTTCTCTTCTGGTTCGTCTGTTTTTCTTCGACTTTTCTCTTTATATTCGTCTGTTTTTCTTATTATTATTATTCTCTCTTCTGGTTCGTTTGTTTCTTATTCTTTCCTCTTCTTCTCTCTTCTAGTTCGTCTGGTTTTCTTTTTCTTCTTCTTCTCTCTTCTGATTCGTCTTTTTCTTCTTCTCTTTCATCTTCCTTCTTCGCCAATTGAAGATAATTGGTTACAGTTTCACGTGAAGAAAAGATAGGAGATAGTGATAGACTGATAATAGATAGATGGGCAGATAGATAGATGGACAGATAGATAGATGGAGAGAAAAAGAGAGAAATCAGGAGCGGAAAACGTACGAAAATTTGAGAGACGGAAAGTGATAAAAAACAAAGGAAAAAGAGACAGACCTCTAAAAATATAAAAGATAAAGGAATAAAAGAAGGTTAAAACAGATGAAACAAATAAATAATAAAAGAAATGGGACAAGAGAGAGAAAAAAGCCCTCAAGCTGCCACGTGCCTTGCATCAGAGGTGACACAACACCTCTATTTCTTTGGCAAAAGAAAGAAAGAAAGGAAGAAAGAAAAATTGACCTTGATCATTTATAGTCGTCCTCTCTCTCTCTCTCTCTCTCTCTCTCTCTCTCTCTCTCTCTCTCTCTCTCTCTCTCTCTCTCTCTCTCTCTCTCTCTCTCTCTCTCTCTCTCTCTCTCTCTCTCTCTCTCTCTCTCTCTCTCTCTCTCTTATTACTTTGATTAATTCCCTTCTCTCCTTTTCTCTGCATTTCTAGAAGGAGACGAAGGGATAAAGAACAAAAAAAAGTTATTTTTTATTAATGATGAAAGTGACAAGGAAAATAGAGAAATGGACCATCAGAAGGGAGTGGATAAGAAGTAAAAGAAGAGAAGATTAAAAAAAAAGAGGATTAAAGAGAAAGAAATAAATTACACAGAAGGGTGAGATGAAAAATGTAAAAAAAAAAACTAAAATTCTTCTCGGAATTTTATAAAAGGAAAGAAAAAAAAAAATTAGACATGAAGACAATTTTCTGGTGCACCGGCCAAAGATCACGAGAGAACCCGGAAAGGAGAAGATCTGAAAGTCGTTTTGTGATAGATTGTAATAGATGAACCGTATTCATGTTGACAAAATGTGGAAAAGGTATGAATGAGAACGAATCTCTTAACAATACATGAGATGCATTTAACCGGTTTCGATTATATCTTCGTCAGAAATTCATGTATTTTTGACGAAGATATAATCGAAACCGGTTAAATATATCTCTTGTATAGTGAAGACATTCGTTCTCATTCATACCTTTCCGCACAAGATCGTAATAGATTTGTGAATGAATGAATTTGGTGGGGGGGAATGGGGGGGAGGGGAGAGGTAGGTAGGGGAGGGAGGGGTAGAGGAGGGGGAGGGGTAGAGAGAGAGGGAGGGGGAGGGGGGGGAGAGAGGGGGGAGGGGGGAGGGAGGGGGAGAGAGAGGGGGGAGGTAGAGCAATGTTTTTCATAGACATAGATGGAAGGAGGAGAGATTAATTAAGAAAAAGCGAACGAAAATAACGAGAGAGAATAAGAGAAAGAGGGAGAGAGTAGACACGACGAACCCGTACGAAGGAGAAAATCAAAAGATAATCAACTAAATAAGATTCAATGTCGTCTCGGCTCCCTTCTCTTCTCTTCTCTTTCCTCTCACCTCCTTCCTCCTTTTTCCCCTCTTCCCTTTTCCCTTCACCTCAATTTTTTTTCATTCTCTCTTCCCGTTTCTCCCTCTTTTCCTTTCTCTATGTCCCTTCATTTCTTTCTCTTCTCCCTCTCTCCTTTTTCTCATTACTTCTCTTTTCTTTCCTCACTTCTCCCCTCGTTTTACTCAACTCACCATTCCTTCTTCATCCACTCTGTTCATCCACCTTTCTCCCTCATTCACTTTTGTCATTCGCATTATTCATCCTCCTTCTTACTCATCATTCATTCTCTTCATCCATCTGCCTCATCCACTTTTGCTATCCAAGTGTCATCCAGCATCCTCATTTACTTTTTGATCCACCATCCTCATCGAAATAATATTATTTTTTAGCCAAATTAGTCATTTACTTTTGCCTTTAACTCAGTTATCCACTTTCTTTATCTATCTTCATTAATCGCCTTTTTATCCACTGAGCTCCATCTCAATCCTCCACTCTTTCATCCATGTGGATTATCCAATTTTTATCCGTCACTCTTATCCACCTAATATCATCAACTTCTACGTCATTATCAGTTTTTTTTTTTTTATATCCATGTCATTCATATTTTCATCAACCCTCGTTATCTGCTATTTCTATCCACCACAATTATCCATTTCTTCATCCACCCTTGTCATCCTTTTTGTTTATCCCCCACCTTCAACCACCTCAGTCATCCATCTGCTTCATCCATGCTTTAGTCTTTTTTTTATCCATCTCAGTCATATTTTCATCAACACTCATTATTAGATGTGTAAATCCACCTCAATTACCTACCTGTGTCATCCACCCTCTAGTCATTTTTTTTCATCCATCTCACTCACATTTTCATCAACACTCATTATTAATGTATATCCACCTCAATCA
>NW_020871040.1:123862-126362 GCF_003789085.1 Penaeus vannamei
TTTTCTTAGGAATGTTTTTTTAATGAGGGTTTTGCTTCAGTATTATCTGTTGTTTCAAAATTATTTGACTTTTTTTGGCTTATCATTATTGTTATTGTTGGTCAGAATCAGTAATGGATTGTTTTTTTTCTTTTTTCTTTTTGTAAACAATGTTGTTTGAATGAGAAATATTTGCTTCAATTTTGCTTCAGTTTTTCCAAAAATATTTTTTAAACTGATTTTATTGATTAGTGGTGATAACTGCGCTTCTTTCAATCTTTTCAGCACTAATCCTTATCATCATTATCATCATTGTCATTATCGTTATCATCATTCTTCTTGTCATTATTAATATCATTATCAATACTTTTACTATTATCATTGATAATATTGTAATTTTTTTTATCATAATTATTATCATCATTATCACTTTCATTATTATGATTGCTATTACAATGATTTATATCATTATTTTCATCTTTAGGATCATTGTAATCATTCTCCTCACAATCATCTTCATTATTATTATCATTATTACTAGCATTATCCTCTTCCTCTTCCTCATTATCATCCATTCATCTATTTCACGATCAACCTTGTCTCTATCTATTTATATTCCTGTACATATCTCTATAGATCTATCTGTGTATCTATCTTTCCTTTTCTCTCCTCTTCAACACATTACTGAATATGAAAAATAATTGGGACTTTGACCATTACATCTAAGTCATTTAAGAAATCTTGTGAATACTGAAAAAAAAAAAAAAAAAAAAAAAAAAAAAAAAAAAAAAGAGAGAGAGAAAACGGGAAAAATATGAGGGTTAACTACGGTAGATGTAATCGAAGGGAATTACTTCTTTGCCAGAGTTAATCAAAGCATTCCCGTGATATCTGCAAACTTTTGGATTTTATACTTATATCAGCCTATAGTTTTAATCACTGGTTTAAATCTATGATTATAATAGCTCGTTGTATTCGGTACTGGCAATTTTCAGTTGTGAATTCATCATTACTATCTGTAATTGTAATCAAGAACTGTAATTTATAAATGTCATCAGCACCTGTTATCGAGTATAGTGATTGTTGAATAGGTAATTAATTATCAATCGCTTATATCAAAGAGGAAAATAATGATACTTATTGTCATATATATTGCAAGAAATGAAATGTTTTGTCCATCATACCAGTTAATACAATTTGCTCTCTTGGAAAGTAGTCTCATCACTCTGCAATAATCGAGAAAAAAACAACGATTCTTTACTGTTAATTGAAAAAAAATGAACAAAGAACAGTGCAAGAGCTTCTTTTGAGGGAAGTAAATTGCCTCAGGGTACAAGGTTTCTCATCTTCAGACAAGCAGTGATGAAACTCCATCACTGATATCTGTCTACGAACGAATCATATAACAGGGCCATTGTATCATCGAATAGGAACAACAACAACAACCGCATCCACAAGAACAACAACAACAATAACAACAACAATGGCAACAATAGCAACAACAACAACAATAACAACAACAGCAAAATCACAACAATAATAAAAACAACAACAATAACCACAACAATAACAATGGCAACAATAACCACAATTACAACAACAGCGACAATAATGATAACAAAAACAACAACAACAACCACAGCAACAACAATAACAACAACAACAACAATGGCAACAATAACCATATTTAAAACAACAGCGACAATAATAACAACAAAACAACAAAAAATCAAATCAAACAAACGAAGAGAAACAACACAATACCAAAAACAGCCGAAGAGAAGAAGAAAGAAAAGAAAGAAGAAAATACGCCCAACTCCGAATAAAAAAAAAAACTAAAAAAACTAAAAAAAAAAACTAAAAAAAAAAAAAAAAACTATTCACCTTTTTTCTACTTTTCCCCGACGCTCTACATCACTCAGCTCTCACAGAGTAAGACGCAGCGCCACCGTACACAGCATTTACGCGCTCAGTCCACAGCGGCCCTACATACCGCTCCGAAACTCATTAAATCCACAAAAGGGAACACCTCGAACAATAGACGCGATACGGGACGGTCCGCTTCCTCTAAGTCGTCTCGGAGGAATCTTCAAGAGGCAGCGCTCGTAGTCGTCCGGGATGGGGGTGGGTAGGGTGAAGGGGAAGGGGTGGGGGAGGGAGGGGGAGGGGAGAGGGGGAGGGGAAAGCGGGATGTGGGGGGAGGGGAGGGGAGGGGGGAGGGAGAGGGAGGGGGAGGGGAAGCGGATGGTGGGTGGTGGGGGATGCAGCTAAGCGGGTCGGGTAGTTAAGCCAAGGGTGTGGGGGGGGGGGGGTGAGCAGCAGGTATAAGGTAGCTTCGGGGAGGGAGGGGGTGTTGGGGGATGTGGGATGGAGGGGGTTGGGTTAATGGGGGTGATGTTGGGTGTTGGAAAATAGGAAAAAAGCGGGGGAGCTAGAAAAAGGCATACATACACACACGCACACACAACATATCTATCTATCTATCTGTGTGTGTGTGTGTGTGTGTGTTGTGTGTGTATAC
>NW_020871040.1:133862-136362 GCF_003789085.1 Penaeus vannamei
GGGGAGTGATTGGATATTTTAAAAGGAGATGAATAAATAGATAGATAGACTGATTGATAAAACGTTTGTAGAATGGTTTTTTGTTGCCATTTTTTGGGGGGGAGAGAGAGAATGGGTTTCGGAAAAGTTTAGCGAATGGAGGCACATTTCGCTTTGTAATTTTTTTTATTCGGTTTATGAATAATGTAAATCCTCCACATATGCGCGGAGGGACGTGGATATACCCCGAATATAGCTTAAATATAATCGGGAGAATATATTTGGAGTGTATAATCATAATCGCGAGCACAGGATTGTATTTAATTGAAATAAAGTCTCCCTGGTATGTGCATGGAATGGTATTCGTATATAGGGAATACATTTCGAATATGTTTTGGATGTTGCTCTGATATTACCACGTGGAAAGGGTCAAGGCTTCTTGCATTCGTCCTCAGAGACCGGCAACCTGAAGGAGGAGGTCTTCCCTTTTACTTCAGTCGAGAAACATGTGAAGCGTTAGTAGGTCTATATGAGTTTTTTTTTTTTTTTTTTTTTTTTTTTTTTTTTTTTTTTTTTTTTTTTTTTTTTTTTGTCTTCTTTCCATCCATTTGTCTTCTTTCCTTTCCATCCATTGCACGGGAGAATAGTTAACACGCGATAAACAACGAGATTATCTATTATGCCGACTGTAGCTATTTTGTATTTCCTTTGAACTGATATTTTACCTCTGCTTTTGTAAATATGTGTATCATTTTGGCTTGGTTTATTTGTCAAACAATCCTAAAGCCGTGTTTGTTTACATGTGTCGTCTCGTTATGAAGCCGACTCGAGTTATTTTGATCCAGAAATCCTCGCCAAAACGAACTCGACCAACCCGACAGAAGGAAGACATCTTGAAAAGTGACGCTCGGGAAAACGCGCCTGTAATTTCGTCTTTGATCCTTCCCCAAACCCTTTCATTACAAACTCCGCCCCTTTCTTCACGCACTGTAATATTCCAGTCTACACTGCCATAATTTCCAATCCATAAAAAAGTCCCAGAAAAAAAAAACTTGCAAAATAGGACGAAAAACGCAAAACCAACATCAAGATTCACGCCCTCGACAGATTGCTCCGACTTGCGATTCCCAGTGGAACGTCGCGGGGAAGTACATGTTTTTGCCAAACTTTTTCTTGCCATGAGCGAGTCGGAAAAAAACAAATCGTCTTGAGAGATAGCTTTGAGCTTGACTGAGATTGACACTCTTGATCCGGCGCTGACAGAGGAGAAAGGAGTAAGTACACGGTGTCACTTCGGGGGAAATGAAGTGACGTTTGGAGGTATTTCCTATCGTGAAAATATTTTTTGGCGGGATATTGCCTCCATTTTCTTTGTGTCTCTTTTTATGCGTCATCTCTTTATTCTTAATTTGAACATTACGTTTATGATTACTATTATTATGTTTGTTATTACCAAATATCTCTTTTGAACTGTTTTGACTGTGATTCTACAGATTACTTCGCGTGACCGATCGCGACGATTTTGGTATCGACGGACCCCCCCCACCCCTGGTAGCTTTCGCAGGGGAGGGCATGAAAGCTACCAGGGGGATGTGACCCCCGCGACCACTACCGCCAACACCCCCTGTCGGTCGTGAATGCATGGAGGGTCTTTTGTCTTCCATTGCGGGGGGGTTGGGGGGGGGGGGGGGGGGGGGCAGTTCCTCAAGAAGGGGTGGCAGGGGGCACAGGCCCCGGCATTGGACAATACGGTGACTGATTCTGTGTATATTCCTTTCATATTTTTACACAACGCACTTTCGTTGGCTCCTTTGTACTTTCTCTCTCTGTCTCTCTCTTCTCTCTTTCTTCCTCTCTCTCTCTCTCTCTCTCATCTCTCCTATAATATATTATATATATATATATATATATAGTATTATATATATATATNAGCAGAGGTGAAACGGTGGGAAAGTGGGAAGGTGGAAAAAGAAATTGTTGAATTAAAAAAAAAGGAGGTAGGAGAGGAAAAAAAGAAATGAGAGAGAGAGAGAGAGAGAGAGAGAGAGAGAGAAGAGAGAGAGAGAGAGAGAGAGAGAGAGAGAGAGAGAGAGAGAGGAGAGAGAGAGAGAGGAGAGAGAGAGAGAGAGAGAGAGAGAGAGAGAGAGAGAGAGAGAGAGAGAGAGGAGAGAGAGAGAGAGAGGAGAGAGAGAGTAGAAGAGAGAGAAAGAGAGAAAGAGAGAGAAGAACAGAAAGAGAGAGTAGAAGAAAAAATACAACAAAAAAAAACCAAACCAAAAAAATAAACAACATAAAACAAACAAGCAAACACAGACACACACACACCCAGCCAACACAGACAGACACAGAAACGAGAGAAAAAAAGGAAAATGCGTGCTTGAAGGAATGTAATCGTGGTTCTTGAATGAAAATGGGTTTAGGAGTTGAGGGAAGTACGTGCACACAGACTTATGATAAATAAGACATGATAAATGCAAATACAAGAACAGTAGAAAAAATGTGGTGGATGATGGAAAATAAC
>NW_020871040.1:151362-153862 GCF_003789085.1 Penaeus vannamei
TTCTTTTGTGAAATGCATCAACACTTTGATGGCTCGACAATTGATCAGCCACCAAGGAGTTAATTAGTAGACCTCACAACTCAACCTGATTTACCTTTCTCTGTTTTTATAGAGATGGAGAAAAATTACTAATGCCATCAATATTGATGCTGTTACAATTGATATAGGCATTATGATTATTGTAATGTACTTGACATTACTAATAATATAATATAAGAATAAATATTTCAGTAAATCAAAGAAAAGGGTAGACAGTATGATAGATAGGATTAGTAATTAGCTCAATGGAACCATCTGTGTATAAAGACAATTGATAAACTAAATTCACAGTGGGCATGGCATGTATGTACATGCCATCCCTGACAGCACCATGTTGGTACATGCCATCCCTGACAGCACCATGTTGGTACATGCCATCCCTGACAGCACCATGTTGGTACATGCCATCCCTGACAGCACCATGTTGGTACATGCCATCCCTGACAGCACCATGTTGGTACATGCCATCCCTGACAGCACCATGTTGAGCAAAGTCTCATGAACTACAAGCATATCTATTTTTAGAACTGGGAATAAATTTGTGATGCATATTTCAACCTTTTGATCCTGTAAAGTAGCAGAGATGTAGTGCACCAAAGCCTGTTGGTTTTTGAAAAAAAATAAAATAAATAAAATTATGCTATCTGAACAATTCACCAATAAAACTAGGATAAAAATTCAGCTTATTAACATTAGTACAGTCCAGTAGAATTCACATATCCATCTCAAAATATCTCCGAAATTGCTTAAGCTAGGGTCACACAAGTCTTCTCTGTCCTTGGATTCGTAGACAGCCTTGCCGATGTCTGGCCAGCTACAGCTTTTGATTGGTTTGTTGACCTGACTTTAGCGAGGCTGTCTAGGGTTCCCAGGACAGAGAAAACAAGTGTGACCCTAGCTTTCAGCTCACACACTATTGGGATCTTTTGCAGAAAGATGCCCAAACATGGCTTACCCCAACAAAAGTGAAATCACACTTCTGGAATGGTGATAATTATGATAATAATAATGACAGTGATAATGATGATAATGACAATAATAATGATGATACTATTGCTACTAATAATAATAATGATAATTATAATGATAATGAGGATAATGATAATAATAATAATAATAGTGGTAATAATAATAATAGTAATAATAATAATAGTGAGGATAATAATAATACTAATAATAGTTGTGATAATGATGATAATAACAATAATGATAATGATAATAATAAAAACAACAACATTAACAATATCAATGAAATTTGAAAATAAAAACTTTAACTTGAAAACACAAGCAATGGGGAAGTCTTTCAATTCTTGCAGTATATTAATTAAAGGAACAGAAAACAGTTCTCTAAGGCACTGAGGGGAATAAAAATTATGCAGTGATGATAGCCTTTTTTTATTTCGTTAATATGTTCATTACTTAGTTTTATTTTTATTTATTTCTCACAAAGATGGAGGGAGGTGTTGTCAGATGATAGCCTTTTTTATTACGTTGATATGTTCATTTATTACTTTGTTTTATTTTGTTTTATTTTTCTCAAAGATGGAGGGAGGTGATGTCATAGCTCAGTCATTATTTCAACCCTGACTTCCTTTATTTCTGTGTTTTATTTTGTTTAGCATTGAATATAGAAGTCTCATCATATCGCATGTATCTTTCATTAAGATATGTTCCTCTTCCAGATCCTTCATCTTTCCCTTGTTGATGAAGAGTAGGAAACCAACGCCATTCTTGCCGTTCTTCTTTGCCTTTTTGACGTGCCTTTATAACGGAATCCTCCACGGGCTGTATTTTGTTAACTTCTATCACTACAAGAATGAAGTATGGCTTTACAGACCCAATTTCTATATTGGTAAGTTTTTTCATTAATTGGAACAATAGTTTATTTCAATACAGACACAAAGCCAGCAACATGGCTCAAAAAATTAAATTAGGCACCACCACAATGAAACAATAAGCTGTTATATTTTAAGTCAGTTTTTCCTACAATTATAATCAAAATATATCTACAGGCCATTATCATGTAATGGAAATATCTTTAATAAGACAAGTTGAGATATTTACATGTTTTTGATTTAAGCTGTAACTTATTTTCAGGTGTTATTATTTTCCTGTATGGTATGAAGGTTAACATGGGTGGAGACACAGCTTTGCGTAATCTCCGAAGAGGAAGTGAAACAGGTTACAAAGTCCCAACGGGTATGTGTATTAATTTTATGTGGCTTTATCCTTTGATAGTTGGGTGGCCTATGACATTTAGTAATTTTAGTTAGAAATTGTTGAAATATGAGTTTTTTGAGTTAAAATGTAAATGTTGTGAGTATGGACACATTTTTTGAAATAGTGTATTGGTGTTTAAAAATATATATATCTATCATAAGCTATATATTTTTATCCTTGAAATGAATAGTGTGATTCAAAAGATGAAAATTAAAATTGATAAGTGAAACATTTATTTACA
>NW_020871040.1:171407-188907 GCF_003789085.1 Penaeus vannamei
GTGTGTAAACATATATATAATATATAATATAATATGAATGAATATATATATTATATATAAATATATATATACACACCACGCACACACACAGCACACACACACACACACACACACACACACACACACACACACACACACACACACACACACACACACATACATATATTAATATAATATAATATATATATATAATATATATATATATATATATATAATATATATCACAAAAACAGCAACAGAATTAGGAACGGGAAGTGCTGAAAAAGTAATTTTCTGAGAGCACATTTGATAAAAATGTGCTGGTGAAGTCAAATAGCGGATATCTTCAAAGTTCGTTTTTGTGCGTGCAAAACAACAAACATCAAACTCAAATTTCAAACACTAAAGGTGGAGCAATGCCCGATGATGTTCCAATTGAAGTTGCCAATGCATTTACATGTAAAGGCTTTCAGCCAATCAGCATGGAGGACGGCACCCGCACGTGGTTCTCATTGGCTGATCGGGAGGGCGAGTTCAATGCCCACTGTTGCCAAAGTCGCTTCGGGGAATATGAAATAGACGGAAAGTTTTGCCATTTATCCCGGTTGCGTAGTTTATTTTATAGTCACATCCTTGCCATTGATTTCACATACTGGCTGTCAAATTAATGCAAATAAAATAAGATGTATCTTTCTGATATGAATTTAACAGAAAAAATTTAATTCATCTCCGAAGTGACAGATAAGACCCAAAAGCCTAAAACAATCAACCAGCACACAAAATTGCCTATTTATAAATTCTGAAGTATTTTTATACTCTAAAATAATATAGATCGAGTAAGAATAACTCCACAAATAGAAAAAAGGCACAAAGAGCCAATGATGGGGGAACTTACAAGTAAGGGATAAATGTATACCTCTCCATAAATGATAAAACAACAAATATGAAAGAACAAACAGACGCATTAAAATCTTTAAGTAAAATAAAACAGAATTAAATGAAAATCCCAAGTACCGGAGGAGCAAAATAAAAAGCAAAAAAAAATAACGATCAACTGCAACCACCGGATTTAACTTGAGTCTGAGGCGCGGGAAGGAACCCCAAGGAACACCACCGAGAGACACAAACACCTTGTTAACTATTTTTTATTGAGGGACAGAGGCCGCCTTTTAATGCCTGGATAAGAAAGCGTGGTGTTAAAGAAAGAAGAAAGTGAAGAGACGATTTTCCGAGATGACTCTACCGAATGGAGACAGCAATTCCGTGGCCGATGACTCTGGCGAGGACCTGGTCAGATTTTTTCGAGCTTGGTTTGGGGTTTCTTTGAAAGGTTTTCTCGGCTACAGGAAAGAAGGGTGATTCAAGGAAGGGTTGAAAGGCACGGGAGAGAGGAGATGAAGACGAGGAGGAGGTTTGAGCCAAGGGATTTGAACTGCGAGCTGGTTTTCTGTGAATCTTTCGCTTGGGGAAACTTGTGCTTTGTGTTGGGGGCTGTTGTCTGCTCTGAGGCTTGGGTCGTGTTTGGGAGGACGACGGGCCGGGGGTAGAGAAGAACGGAGGTAAAATCTGTCAGGGAATAGCTAAGAACCCTAAGATTCTGTAGAAACACTATAGGGAGTGTAAGCAAGTCCACAATTATTTATTAAAGAGGACACCTGCAGACTCAGGCATTTGCCAGGGCATCCATAGGATTAGGAATCCAGCAAAAGGACATTAAACCTGTACTGCAGAGATTTTTAAACATTTTAGGAACATAGCCATCCAACTATACAATTATTATTCTTTGATTCAATTATTCACATTGTAAAATATGTGTGAATCCCATTATTTTCCATCGGAAGTGATGTAAATGAAAGGGTAATTATTCTTAGTACCTTCACATGACTGATCATGATGATATTGGTATCAATGGAATCCTCGCAATCTCCTCTGTTCTTATATGTAGGGCATTTGATGCAGATTCCCCCAAAAGAACCATATTCTTGGCTCTGATAGCAGGGGAGAGCATGAAAGGTATCAGGGAAATTATGTGATATATACAGAATCAGTTGGTATATTGCCAAATGCAAGGGACTGTTCCCCCTGCAGCCTCCGCTATGAAAGACATAGAAATCACAGCAGGGTAGAGTGTACAACTGACATACAGGAGCGTCCATTGCCGGGTCTGTCCTACACTCTACCTTGGTTGATTCTTTGTTCAGGGCAGGTCTCAATCTCAATAATAATGTGCAGGGCGCTAATGAGCGCATAACATGCATATTGTTGGGGGCAGCAACCAAGCATGGGGAGGTTGCAATTTCAGGGAAAAAATGAATAATGTACACAGAATCAGTCACTATATAGTCTAATGCAAGGGACTGTGCCTCCTGCGAAACTTCCAATGGGGGTTGTAGCCCCCCAACCCCTACTCAAGAAAACAAAGAATCCACCGTATATTCAGGGCAGAGGAGAGTGTCAGACAGACTTGGCAATGATGCTCTTGCATGGTAGTCATTCCCTCTCTCTTGCCGTGAATATATGGAGGATTCTTTATATTTCTGGGTGGGGGTTGGGGGGTAAAGCCCCCTCCAATAGACAAGATAATTATTGATTTTGTGTAGATTATTCATATTTTATCCTGCAGTTTCCCTGATAGCTTTCATACCCTCCCCTGCTATGTGCAAGATTAATTATCAAGGAAAATATTGGTACCTGTTGCCTAGGGAACCTAAAATATGGGCTTATGAACTAAAAACCTTCCTAACCCAAGGATTCCTACCCAATCGCCTTGGATTTACTCTCCACATGGCATTCCGACACTACCATTTATCTTCATTTCTGACTTTATTATTTGTCTCTGCAGATTATTTTATGTATTAGTACAGTATTTTAACAAAAAGTATACTGAAAGATGGAATAATGCACTGCTGCATTGATATGGATAAATAACAACCCTCCCTGACCAGAACTCAAACCAGGAGTCCTATTGGTAAATCTTTACAGTATGGGCACACTCACCAACTCCACAGCAAATGATTTATTCAACAATCTAAATTACAATGACTGGGCATAACTGCTGGTTACCCCCCAGCATACCTTGTCTTCACCTTGGTATGTACAGCAAGATTGAGCTGAAACTCAGGTACAACATGTGTACTTGGGCTGTGAGCAGCACCTTCTGCAATTTTTTCATTTATTTGTGGTATTACCTTTTGTATCTGCAAATTCTTACCCCTAACTGCAACTTTTTGTCTTTTACAAAAGTATCTTGTTTTAAATGCCCTTGCTTAGTGTGTTCATACTGTAAAGATTTACCATTTTATTTTCTATCACTCTATCCATAACAGGTAAAGTTTACCTTGTGCCATATGGCTGTGTGAATCTGAAACTCTATCAAATATCATCTTTTCTCTTTTGTCCGTCTCTTTTTCCCTTCCACTACCTATTCCTTTCTTGGTGTATTGTCTGGCTTCCCCCATAGACCCAGAGGGGTTCTTTAAGTCCTCAGTATTGGTGCTGTACTTTAGATCTAGGCACAAGAGACCTTATTGCCATAATTATTCAGTCTATAAAAAATTCTTACTTATCACTTTTGACAGTACTGGGTAGTGCCCAAAAATTAAATAAACAACTATGTAACCTTCAACAGGATGACACTTCAAGTGTAGGGAGTGGTTCCAATGCTGACAACTCTCGAAGTGGAACCCCTACACAGCGTAGGAAAGGACGGAACAAGAGAGGTCGCAAAAAGGTTCCACAACCCTTAAAGATGGGCTACAAATTTACGTAAGTAATCTGCAGTGGTTTGCATATTAGGAAAGGCAAATTCAGAGGAGGAATTTTACTTGATGTGTTTTAAAGGGTATTTGCAAAATCAAGACTATGCCATAAACATGCATTTTGTAGTTTACCATTATTGGTTTTTCCTTCAATATTTGAAAATATGAAAGCAAATGTTTTATGTTCATATGGATATGGGTAATATGATGTAATATAATTTTTGTTTTTCTTTCTAACAGATGTTACATGAAGGAAGATCATGCTCAGCCCATATTTGGTGTGCAGTTCAACCAACACTTGCGAGACGGGCAGCCACTAGTCTTTGCCACGGCGGGCAACAATCGCATCTCTATTTACCAGTGCATGGAGGATGGATCAACTAAGCTCCTACAGTGCTACAGTGATCCGGATGTGAGTGCATGATCCCCTTGTGGTAGATGAGCAGCATATTTCCAGGATATGGTATTCAGTGGGATGTGTAAGTGTTTGGACTTGTTAAAGAGAAGAATCTTTGTGGTAGATGAATTAGAAAAAGCAGAAAGAAAGATATTTTTGTTGTATTACTCTCAGCAATTCTCTTGATATCTGTATTTTTAGTAATTCATCTGATTCTTTTTTTTATGGTTTGGTTTGATTTCATTTGTACTGATTTTGGATATTCCAGACAGAAGAGAATTTTTACACTGTAGCATGGAGTTTTGACACAGAAACTGGCCGACCCATCTTGGCAGCTGCTGGGTCACGTGGTGTCATACGCATCTTCTCCCTGGCAACTATGCAGTGTGTCAAGCATTTTGTTGGTAGGTATAGTTGATCTTGTTATATATCATCATATATTTAAGTAGTCAGTGAGGTCTAGGAAGTATTTATACTGTAGAAATGTTCAGTGATTTTCATAAATTGTTTTTCAACCCTATTTTCATTGACAGAAAAAATGAACAAAGAAAAGAAAGAAAGGATTTAGAATTAAATAGGAAAAATTATAATTTTATTTATTCATCATCATTTTTCTTTTTATTACTTAGAATACTGTAGATGGATGTATGGATATAGGTACAGATGTGTGTATACGTGTTTATCTATCTCTGTTTACTCTTCTGAATAGGTCATGGAAATGCTATCAATGAACTCAAGTTCCATCCTCGGGACCCAAACCTCCTCCTGTCTGTAAGCAAGGACCATGCACTGAGGATGTGGAACATACGTACGGATATTCTTGTTGCCCTCTTTGGAGGTGTGGAAGCGCACAGGGATGAAGTGCTGAGTGCAGTAAGTATTGGTTTTATGCCTGATTTAGACTCCAAGCTTATAGATAGATTTTTTCTCTGCTGTTTGTTTCAGCATTCACATATTTAGCATTGTATATTGATAGATGCTATATATGTGTTATATGAAATAGTACCGTATTCTTTAGACCAAAGGATATTTCCCATGGTATTATAGTATTTATCACACTTTCGTATACCATTATCTCATAAAACCCACATAGACATGATTTTTTGTTGTATGAATAACATCCGAGAAAAGGCCTTTCAGATCATGACACAAATTGAAAGTACTGAATATTCATGTTGGAATATCCTGAATAGTTTTAAGGTTCTAGATATCTGTTTTCTGCATCAAAAACTTTCTAGTTATGATACATTTTTTACTAGAGAGATTTGAAATTTTAGGCATAGAAAAGATAACATTTAAAATATTTCCTTACATAAGACTGAATAATAGAACAAGCAATCAATATCTAGTGTTCAACTTAGATATTTATTTGTTTATTTTTTCTATATATGATTATATACATATAAATACATATTTTTTTTTCTTACTTTTTTCTTTTTTTCTTTCTTACTTTATTTTTTTTTCTTTCTTTCCTTCTTTTTCCCCCCCCCCCCCATTTCTTTTTTGTATTATTTTTTTCTTTTGTACAACACCACAGTGAAATCTAGGGGTTAATTAAAGAAGTTTGAAAAGAGCATTTTGCTCCTCTAAAGGAACTCAGGTTTCATAATGAATTGAGAACATGTTGAAGGCACAATATCCATATGGGAGGAGCCAATATTTGTGAAGGTAAATATAGTCTCCCTCGACCAGCAAATCTAAACTAACACTCCGGACGAAGGTTAGAAGTCTTCCAAGAAACTTTTGGCAAAAACAGCATCTACCTTACTGAGGCAACTAAAAAATGAGAAACTGGCTTGCAAATGTGAACACAGAACAGGTTTGACTACACAATAACCATATATGCCATCCAACATTTTGCCTCTTCATAGCAAGAATAGATGTCGTCCAGCACTAATGGCTTCATTTGTGTTAAATCAGTAATGTTTGATAAGATCAGTTTATACTTTTTTATCATCTCTCTCCATAATAGTTCCCCCTCAATCCCTTGCTCATTATTGTCATGAGGGGGCTTAGAAGATGGTGACTTAGGCCCAAAGCAGGGGATCACTCCTACTTTGGACCTCAGCCCTGATCTCAACTAAGTTCGCTTTTTCTTTTCTTACCTGCCCTTCCACTGCCTTCTCTTCTTCGTTCCCTTCTATCTACTTCCTAAGGTGTGAGAGCCATGCTGAAAGGATGAAAGGCTGGCTTTGTGTCAGCCATTGAATGGCCTCCAGAAGCCATGGACACATTATTCCTTTGGTTATCTCTTACGGAGACTCTTGAGGGATAGACCATTTCCTTTCCCAACTTGTTTCATGCTCACCATGGCTAAAATTAATTTTAAAATTTTTTACCTGTATTAGGGGCATTAAGGCTTGCTCCTTCATCAACTGCTTATCTAAATTTGTTTTCATTGGTTTCCCAACATTTGCCTTTCCTTTGACCACAACTCCGACCACTGATACTAATACTCCCTTGATATTTATTGACAACTGTCCATTCCAAACCATCCACCCAGTTCATTATTGAATCTTCATAATTCATCCCTTCCTCTCTCAATATTAACCCACTTACGACAGGTGTCCCACATATGAGACACCCAGAAAAAAAAGGGTGACGCTGTATTGGGGCTCGCTCTCCAACTCAGCTGCGGGCCGCGGCCGGCACAAGGGCAGAGTCCGGGCCAGCCCCACGCGCTGATTTTGTAGCAGCCTGGAAACAATTATTTTCGCCTTCAAGATATACCGTCAGTAATGGGTTAACATTTAATCTCCTATTGTCTAGGCATCTTATTAATATTCTTCATCCTTACTGTCCTCCTACCTGCATTACTACCTCACTTCACACCACCCTATCATCATCCCGCCATTGTCTTTCTACTGCTTCCACCTCTACAAATCTTTTGAGTGCTCATTTTTTGGGCCAGCCAAGTGGGATTGATTTTTTGTGATTCCCCCCTACAGCCCTTGACTCTGACAATACCCTTCTCTTACAAAAATGTCTCCAAAAACAAGTAGGCAAGGTTTCCTTTTGCAGTCATTCCAGTTATTCATACCTTGTCACAGCTACATCCAAGTCCCAAGATTGTGCACTATCTACCCTAAATGCCCAGCCTCACGTTTCTCATAATACTTGTACTAGAACTGTTTCCATATCCCTGACTGATAGTCATGTCTACGAAAAGGACTAGTCACAGTGAAAATGACCTGCTTACCTACCTTAATGACTTTGATGCAGTGGTAGTAGAGTGCTACACTATTCTTCCTAGAGGTCATGGTAAATCATGCACCAATATTGCTAAGATTAGCTTCGGTATATATGACCTCCCCTCTGAAGTTTATATTAGTTGTGTTGTCCATCCATGTACCTGACTTGATCATGACTGTTTAAATTGCTCTGCTCAGTTACGTGTGTGTATAAATTGTAGTGGCTCCTATAATGTATTTTATAGGAGCTGTCCTTCCTACAAGTTCAAATCTGAGGTAGCATTTCTCAGATTCAGACTAGGCCTCACTCTACGTAAGGCCAGACAGGACCCACGACGACAAGGTTTTTCTACCTATTCCAAAACTACCCTTTGCTCTGCTCCCCTCCCATCTTCCCAAGATGTCTCACCTTCTCCCCCAGTATCTCTTCCTTCTACCCCTGTTCCCCCTCCTCCCCATTCAAATTCCATGGGAACTACATAGTTTCAATACTTCATAGCAGAATGCATTTGTGGTTTTATACCACATGTACTACACAATATATGCAGGTCTTCAATTGCGGGGCATTTTTTTGGAATGCCCCCCAATTTTTTCCCCTCTGAAAATACTTCATCCAAGAGGATGCTGAAGTATGCAATGAAATGTAATCTGAATAAACTAATTTGTAAATATAAAAAATATATATATGATAATAATAATGATAATAATAATCCACTTCAATTTGTTTGTGGTTTTACAAGCTTTATATGATACAATAGCAAAAACAAAAACAAATCAATAAAAAAAAAAAAAAAATGAAAGATTTGATAGTTTATGATAGTTTATTATCTTGTAATAGTCATAGAAACTTGTATCAGATGCAGTTTGTTGCACAAAGAGATGACATGTTTCTATTTGCAAACATGTGCATTAATGTAGATGTATATGTGTGTGTATTATTTATATGCACTTTCTATGCACACACACACCAGTTCTTGTACTTACAGGCAGTCTACATATTATATATGTAATTTTTTTTGCAAATGTTTTATGAAAAATTATCATTCTGTATTTAGAGTTGGTTTTGTTAACATTGAAAAAAGTTTTTTTCAATGTAAATTTGATGTAGTCTGTAACATTATCATTCATACTATGTCAGGAAATTCATGTTACTGTATTTTAAATGTTCTAAAAATTTAAGGATATAAATATATGTAATTAAAGATATTTAGTGACTTGTATACATGTGCGTGTAGATTAAATACAAATTCACAAATTCAGAAATTTTTCCATGTAATGTATGCAAGCATTTTTGCTAGTAATTTGTTAAACTAACAGTCCATAGTTGCCACACAAAACATATGGTACTCACTTAGTTTACTTGGTAGACAGTAATTGTATATGTTAGCAAACAATATATATTTTCTATATCTATTGAACAGCTGACTGGTCTGTTTCTCCTATTGTACTAAGATTTATGTACAGTTCTCTGTTGAAAGTTGTTAGGAGGAAGATTACTAAATGGGTAATATTTCTTTCAGGATATAGATGTGGAAGGAACTTGCATAGTATCCTGTGGAATGGATCACTCGCTGAAGATTTGGAAATTAACCTCGGACATAATGCTCAAGACCATCAATCACTCGTACACTTTCAACCCAAGCAGAGCAGTGCAACCCTTTCCAACACTCCAGCAAAATTTTCCCGACTTCTCCACGAGGGACATCCATAGAAACTATGTGGATTGTGTGCGTTGGTTAGGAAAATTTATCCTCTCTAAGGTAAGGAAAATCACAATTTGTATGTAGTTTGCTAGTAAGGCTTTGGTTTTCCTTCCAGTGCATCTTTAAATTCTACTCTACTCTATCCTCTCTACAATTCCCACCTGTTACTGTAATACAATTTCTTACATGTTTTTTTTTTGTTCTTTTTTAGAGCTGTGAAAATACAATAGTGTGTTGGAAGCCAGGCTTACTGAACCAGACTGAATTGAAGCACAATGATACCAATGTCACAATTATTCAGAAATTTGATTACAAGGAATGTGAGATCTGGTTTATGAGGTTTGCTTTGGACTTTTGGCAAAAGGTTAGTCATCCAGAATTGCTTTTTCTATGTTGAGTAATGTAAGAAATCAGCATTGTGATATTTGACTTCCATTAGTAATGTAAGAAATCAGCATTGTGATATTTGACTTCCATTATGATTTGCTGTTATATTTAGCCCATTAAGATTGTTTTTGTACTGTTTTTTTTTTTTTTTTTTTTTTTTTATAAGGGAACTCTTGTAAAGGGTAGTGTGTTTATTAGTTATAATATATTTTTTATTATAACTAATAACAATACTGTTTCAAGATATCTCCCTTTACAAGTACTTTTAGATAAATTAGTATATGGTGGTAAATGCGCACACACAAAAATGTAATTGTGTAGCCCCAGTACTGTATTTATGTACTTGTACATCTTTCAGGTATTGGCCGTTGGTAATCAGCTTGGCCGGACATATGTGTGGGACCTTGACATCTCTGATCCTTCACAAGCCAGATGTTCCACTCTGACACATCCAAAGTGTGTAGCACCCATTAGACAAACAGCATTATCTCGCAATGGTAACATCCTCATAACTGTATGTGATGATGCTACAATATGGCGTTGGGATAGAGTAATGCAACAGTAGGCATTGATCCCTCCCCTCCCCCCTTTTTTTTTTGTGTAAATGTGTAAGTCCTTAGATCCAAGATTGAGCTGTGAAACCACTGCCATTATGTTTATGATACTGATCAATAAAGATACTGCCATGTAGAGAGTTTATGTACAACCTGTTTTTCCTTGCTTTCTCATGTAAAAAGGTTTTAAATTCAAGATCACTTGTACCCATCTTTTCTGTTGTGGTCCCAAGGCTTTATATATTGCCTTTTATCTTTCATCTTTCATATGTGAAATACATATACCTTTAGAATTTGGCTTTTATATAATAGGCCTGTTTGTGAAGCCGAAAGTTGAATTTCTGAATGGTTTAGTCTTTATTTTATATATATCACATTGCATTTCATGCCTAGAATCTTCCCATTTCTCGCCAGAATGGTAAATGTCAAATGAAAGAAAAGGCTGTAGATAATCAACTTCAGTTCCTGTTTTTGTCTGTCAGTTTTCCTTATATACTTTTAATTTGTCTAAAAGCTTATACACACAAGTGGGCATGATCAATTGCTTTTAAAGAAATGACATCTATGTAGGCCACTTCGGATCAAATGTGTGTTAATTGTTGGCATTTGGGGATGGTTACAAAAAAAAAAAAAAAAAAAAAAAAAAAAATCAAAGTCACATAGCACTAAGAAAGGTGTAAAATGGGTGAAGAACAGTGTTAGTTGATTAAATGTGCAACATTAGGAAATACATGATTTTATTAAAGTTGTGGGATTCTGCAAGGATGTCCATTGGGAAAGAAGGGGAAGGGCCTTAGAGTGATTAAATTGGAGAGCAGTTTTTAGAAAGAGGTTAATGGTTAAAACAAAGATGTGCAAATTGAGTAATCATACAGACTAACTTAGATGTCAAAGGTTCTAGAGTAATATAAAATAATATAGTAGTATAATGGGTAAAGAGGGAGGAAATGGGGGAAGGCAGGGATTAGTAAAAAGGGGAAGGGTGTCAAACACAATTATATCAAATGGAAAGTATCTAAGAAATGAGGAACAGTGCAAAAGAGCCATTATACAGAAAACAATAGGTAATATGGGTAGAAATTGGTATCAGAAGTAAGATCCCGGGAAGGTTACAAAATGAAATGGACAGCTATCAGGACGACTGTCAGAAAGGGAAGAGTATTGTGCCAAAAGGAGACATATCCAAGAGGGTGTGTGTACAGGCACGGTTCAACTGGCCTGTCTACATCTAGGACACCATTTACTAGTTTTTGTGGCACTTAAAGACCATAGAGATGATTTGGAGTATGTAAGACGTCTATTATCTTAATACACATTGGAAAATGCCCAAAAAGCAAAAAAAAATGCAGAACAAGAGAACACTGCAAAGGGTATGCAAAGAAACTAGGTTGACAACCCACACACCACTCAAGTAAAATGCCTGGATTTTGTGGCACAGACACTGAAATAAATTCCATGACAGGACTTTTCCATGAAAAGGTGATATTTCATACTGTCTGCTACATATATTAATTCTCCAAGCAAAAACTACATGCTTATAGATCTATTGCCAATTTATTATGAGCAAAGCCATATTTTTGAAGTTCTGCATAAACAAAGAAATGGCCAAAAAATAAACTGAGCCATAGCTGACTGGGAAATTAAAATTTGATATTCTCTTTTCCCTTGAACAGGAATAATGAAACTACAAATCAAAATCTATTTACATTCACTGTACTTCCTTTATTTATACATTAAATTTCAAGTAATATAGAACATCTCCACTGTGGTAATAATTCTGAAAAAAGAATGCAATTGGATGTTTCACATGAACGCTGAAAGTAGTTTACTATTTTAGTGCTCGGCTCCTTCCTTGGCGACATAGCCAGGCTGGTCCTCAGGGTGATGGGGCCACATGGTGGGTTTCTCCATGGAAATGGCCTAAAATGAGAGAAACAAAGATAATCAACCTCTGTTCTTGTGTATTAAAATTTATATAATGCAAATTGGAATAATTCATATATGAAATGAACTGGATATAGCAACCATCCTGCAGCAAAACAAGGCTGCCTTACCTGCTCTGGGAATGCTTCTGCCCATTCCTCCATGGTCATCTGGTCATATGGGATCATGGCCTCCCAATGGCCAAGTTCCTCAGTCAACTTTGCAATACGGGCTTCACTGCCCTTGATGAAGGCTTGTACTTCAGCAGCCTGCAAAAGTATTTTCCAGTGAAATTTTGGTCCCCAGAAAAAACTAAGAACTACCAATTAGAGAACTACAACTATTGTCATGAAACATTAAAGATGATCAATTTGCTTAGTAAAGAGAGGTGTTTATATTTACTAAATTGTATAAAAGAAATCTGGATTGTCATTAGTGTTACAACAGCACTGGAATTTCAGAGAAGTCCATGCTGTGAGAGAGAGAAAAAAAAAGAAAATGCACATTTTTAAACTTGATCTGGTGATAATATATATGGTTTCTTGAGTCTTAGCAAAGTTGTTGAAGGGCAACCGATTTTCCTATCATACTATTACATCAAACTCTAAACTGCTGAAAATATTGCTTCATCTATCACGAAGTGTGGTTGTTACATAATTGCCAACTAACTTCAAGAATCTATATCTGCCTTATCTCATTTCATATATTTTTGACTTTCACACCTAATGAATGGGTATGCTTATGCTTGATCAAGCCTTTGTACTTCAGACACCTGGTGAGGGGGGGTGGGGGAGCAATCTGGTAGTATGTAGCTTGTATTATAACTAGAACACTGATGGTTAATTGTTTCATTATCACAATCACAAAATCAATATATAACAAAATAAAATTACAATTCCTATATTGCTCTAACTGTTGCAAAAAAATCAACTTCTCGCAATACTTGGTATGCCCATATTCTTAAATTTACCCATAATCTTCCCAAAGTATTGAGCAACTTATTTGCAATTTGTGGTTTAATGATTTTACTAGACTAATAAAGAAAGTTGCAACCTGGGAAAAACAAATTTAAAAAAAAGTTAAAAAATTACTTACAGCCGCTGACTCGACATCTGCAATCTGCTGGGAGACAGTATCTGCAGGGTATGGGACCTTCAGGGCCTCATACTCTTTCTGGAAGGTATCTACCATGCCAGCAACAGGGATGCGGGCCTTGTATTCTGCGAAGTTGATGGCTGGTACTGATTCAGGGAGAGTGATCACTCTGAAAATCAGAAAGAAAAATGTACAAGTCAATCTAACTAGTAGTGTCTACCGTAATTATGATGACCTTTCAGCTCAATGCCAACATGGGATCCATGTAACAAATTGGACCATAATCAGGCTGCAGTCAACCATTCGAGAGAAAACTTTGAAGCATTGGATGCATGTTTTTCTACCACCCAATAATTTTTTTTCTGTAGCATATACAATTTTCTAATGAACTAGGATAAAACTCACTTAAAGCCTATTTTTGACGAGTTTTTAGCTCCTCATATCATTGCAATGATGGCCTAACAACTATTTACCATATAACTTTGAGTAGGCTCAACACATGTGGTATGCATATACATATGCCTGGAATAGAGTCCAGTCCTGCCCTGGCATAAGCATACATGCCACCTGTCAGGCTGGGGTGAACTGACTGAATAAGTTAACAACTTGTTTTTGTAACTGCACAGAGTTATAGACTATCTTAGAAGATATTGAGTCTGTGCAAAGAAAACTGCATCAACATTTGATATCAAATGACAAATATATACCTTGAAAACTTCTAAACATCAAAAATGGTAATAAAATTATAAAATGGGGGGAAAAGGAGTCTTAATGCCACACACCCTGGAAAGTTGCCACTCAAGTAAGGCTAATGCCTGGATTTTAGGCCACGTGTAAGCCTCGAGACACCCAGATCCAATGGGTTAATATCAAAAGGTCTGCCAACCTATCCTTCACTCTAGAAGTTTACAGTAAACAACAATAGATAAATATCTTTCAAATGTCAGTGTCTACAGACCAATAACTCTACTAGTGTTGGTGAGAAGGTGGGGAAGAGAGAAGGAAGTCTGACTAATCCCTTACTTGATAAAAAATAAATAAAAAGGGAGCTATAAAAATTCAATCTTGCCAAAACAAGTGGTAGAGAGTTATTGGTCTTCGCCAAAGTGCCACGTGGTGCAGAGGCCACACTGATTAGCATAAAGCTATTATTATAAAAGATGGTGATTCCTAAATATTTACTGTTTTTTTTATTTCTGAACTGTGTACCTAAATGATGTTCTTTTTGTTGAATTTTACAAAACTTCTGAATGAAATAGACCTAATGATGCAATTAATGGAATCCTATGGTGTACTAAAGTCATAAAAACCATAAAGAGGAGTGCATTTGTATAAAAAATAAATAAATAAATAAATAAAAAATAATAAAATAAAAATAAAGGTAGGGAGGACTACATGGAGATTGGCAAGGGACCTTGTCTAAATCCAGCCTTGTGGTCAGTGTAAAAGGAATGGTGATTGAGTGATGGGAGACTTACATTCACATTATGTAAAAAAAAAAAAGAGAATTGAAATTCCTGATAACTAAATGCCAAAGTAAGCTTTGTTGATACCTGACTACTGAAAAAGAATTTGCTCAGATTTTTTTTTTTTCTTTTATTAATATTCAATGTAACAATACATGTAACCAGTCGGAAAAAATAACTGACAACTTTGATTAGCAATATGAGCTTGGTAATTACTGAATCTTGGATAGTGTAAAGAAATGTCATGGATTCTAACTGGGCCAACGAACTTCCCACTGGCCATTGTGTACATGTCTTCTGAAATATTATTTACGTGTTGCACAACTTGCTTAACCCAGTGCCAACGGGTAAAAATTTTGGCAAGTGGACATAAGAATGGGATTGTTGGCGCGCATTGGCAGTTTCCCCTGTTTGCGCCCGGCTCGATCGGTAGTTTGCAAGCAACATTTAGCACCTAAAAGCTTTTATTTTGCTATAATTTATAAAAATATTAAAATTTTTAAGGTTTACCTTCATTATAGGTGTCATTGTCTAAAATCTTTACCATATAAATGAAGCCGCTCCTATTGGAGAAAAACAAACTCCGTCCGACAAGCCAGTGGCGCCGGAATGGGCATGATACGATGCCATTTGTGTTTTGGTCCACGACAGCCATGGCATGTATGTACGAGCCACCCATCGGCTACAGGTTAACTTATGAAGGAAGTCTATGTCAGTTCTGGATTTGCACTGCAGCTACACTAGTTAACATTTGTATCTTTAGAGCCACTATTTTGATAAGGCATTTTAATATGATGAGGTAAATATTACAGTAAATTACACTTTGAAGGCTATATCTAAATGTAATATAGTCCCCTTTGTTTGTTATCAATGTATCATGGGTTTCAGCTGTAAAAGGCAGTAAGCATTATTTGTATTTTTTAAAATAGAACATAGTAGAAAAAATGTAGGGGATGGCTGAATTAATATTTGACAAACTTTGGTGCCCCCATTCCCACAGTCATTTTCAATTTGAAAATATTGATGGAATCATACACCTTCACAGCTGATGCAATGACGAGCTGCTAAACTTAAAATTAAATATATGGAAAATGTATTATTACTGTCCTGATATAAGAAAGATTTGCTGCAGTTTGCAGTTTATTGTAATACAGCAACCTATAAACATCAAAGCCATAACAATGCAAATGTTTGTTTATTCAAACTCCATTTCACAAAATTTATATAAATATTCATAATCACAACAATAGTGGTACTGATGGCTTCCTCTCACCCTCTACTACCTAAATATAGAAACAGAGAACCCCCCCCCCCCCAATACTCGTAATATTGGCCCTAATAGAAGGGGAAGGCACGAATGTTACCAGTGAAATTTTGGGGTAGAAATAAATAACATGCAGAGAATTATATGTAGTCAAATGCAGGGGTCTTTGGCCCCTGCAATCCCTCTAATGAGAAGCTGCTCCCCCCATACCCTGCATAACAAAGAATCCATCACATATAGAGCAGGATAGAGCATAGGACACACATGTCAGATATATACTCTATATTAACGTGACTATGTGGAGGAGGATTTGTCTTCTGTGGCGGGTGTTGGAGAGGCAGTAATAGATTATTCCATATACATCAATATCATTGAATTGGATTTTGTGTATTCTAAACAATTTTCAAATTTTATTCATTAATCTAAGTTGCCCTGACTGAGAGGTGCTTTCTGGGATCTTTTTCTTTTATTTGTGGTGCTACCATTTACATCTGTATATCAATTTCAGTAAATTTACAGCAGATAACAATCAAGGTTACAGTAAAAGAAAAAAAGAAAAGAAAAAAAAAAAAAAAAAAGTGTAGTGAATGATAACTAACACTTTTCATCTATGGCAAATTGAAAATAAAGGAGATACATGGCAGAGGAGAGAGAAGATTGACCCATCTTTTTCTAAGTTCTTCACTATTATTACACATCGCGGGAAAATCTTTACAGTATCCACTCACTAAGTTAGGGTAAATTGAAAATTATATTCTTGTAGTAAAGGACAAAATGTAATAGTGCTTGGTACAAGAAATAATCTGCAGACATAAATGGTAACACCTCGCTCACAGCCTAAGTCCACTCGGTGCTCTAGCGGCTAAGTAGAAAGAAGCGAACGAAAGTTTGACGCTTCTAGATATAAAGGTATTTGGTTTATTATTTTACAGTGTGAATGCCACTATCTTGCCATACATAAGGTGAAGAGCATGCATCACAGGGGGTCTTGGTTCAACCCTCCCCTAGGGCAACGCCTAGTCACGGCATCTTAATTTACTATATTAGGCTGGTTTACTGGTCAATACGTTTTTAGGGGGGGGTTTGGAACATGTGAATTCCCATAGTTTTGTCAAAAGGTGGGTTGGGTTCCCCTAGTTTTTCAAATTCTGGCGTGTTAGTCCGTAGAATTTCAATTAATTGGTCAACTTTAACCCACTAATGCCGGTATATTTTGAAACCGAAAATAATGGTTTCCGCAAGCTCCAATCCAACAGCACATTGGCGGGACCCAGCAATGTTTATTTTTCCAGGTCTCTCATATATGGGATGCCCATCATAAATGGGTTAATCTTTTTTTTTTTGCTAGTTTTACACATTTTTAAAAATCGTTTCTCTTCTTATTCAAACCTGTTTTATCCAATAATTTCCCTGATATACTTCTTGCCCTCCCCTGCTAACAGGACTCACAAATCGAGAGTAATGGTACTCTATCTCCTGAACGATTCATTCACAGAAGCAGCAACACCGAGAATCGACAAAATCATTCAATCAGGGAAATTATGGGGTAAAACAGACTTAAATAAGAATAATAAAGATCAAAAATGTATAAAACTAGCACAAAAAAAAAATCAGCCATTGAAACACTAAGGATGCAACCGCAATCTTTGAATTTCTACAGGCCGACACGCCAGAAATAAAAAACTACGGGAACCCAACCTACCTTTTGGCAAAACTCTATGGGAATTCACATGTTCCAACCCCCCCCTAAAAACATATTGACCAATAAACCAACCTAATATGT
>NW_020871040.1:196407-206407 GCF_003789085.1 Penaeus vannamei
GCAGAAGAACTAAGCTACATGTTTTCAAGGCCCTGATAATGCGAGTTTTATTATATGGTAGTGAAACCTGAATGTTATCCTGTGCCATGGAGTCTCTTCTTGATGCCTTATGTATTAGGCCCTTGCGCCAGATTGTTGGTGGGACTACAAGTCCAACCAACAGTTCCCCCCTGAGACTGGCACAGGACCTGTTATGTGCACAATCCATGATCTCCAACTTAGGCTATACAGCCACTTGCCTTGCTTCCCACAGGCTGATCCTGCCCACCAGGTTGTCTCTCTACGGGCTGAGTCCCTGCCTGGCGGTTTGCCATGAGGGATCATTGTAGGTGGAAACGAAGGATGGATGCGGCTATGCGCCCTCGTCGGCATTAGCTCCCAATGATGATGATGATAATGAAATACACACACACACACCACACATCCCTCCCCCCACACAACACACATATCCCGCCCCACACACACACACACATATCCCCTCCCCCACACACACACACACAAACGCATGCACGCACTTAAAACACACAAAATCCAGAGCCCTGAGAAACGCCGAGAATCTTATAGTGTTAAGGACCACCTCCCTACCCACATTTCTCATTTCTCCCTCCCTTTCCCTCTCCCTCTCCTCATTCTTTTTCTCCCTCCTCTACCCCATGTCTATCTTCTCATTCTCCTTTCTCCCTCCCCTACCCCTCCTGTATTCCTTCCTTTCTCTACCCTTCTCTCCTCCTAAACCTCCCTTATTTTTCTCTCCCAATCAATTGCCTTCGACCTGCCTTCCCTCCATAATGTATCTTTTTAATTTGTCTGCTCTCACTCTTCTTCCCTTCCCTTCCTCATTCTCCCCCTTCCCCTCCCTACCTCGTTCATCTTCCCCAATTTTCCTGCCTCTCTCTACCACTTCCCTCCATTTCCTTAAGCTCCCTCCATTCTCTCCTCCCTGATCTCTACCCCTTTCTCTCCCTACCCCATCCTCCCTCCCATATATATTCATATATATGTACATATGAATCTGTCTTTATATTACAACAACGTTTCTAAAGCTACATGAAACAGTGAAAGTGCTCGGAGTGATATAGCAGGGACACTGAGCCCTTGTGTTTCTCCCTAAATTTTGATCTTATTTTGTTGCTTGAAGATGAAAGGAACAAATGCCAACAAGGTATACATGGGAATGAACTGATTACACTAACAACCAAAAAAACAAGAGCATTATTTCTCTCTTTGTAGATGCATATCTCTGTCCATTTGGATATATATATATATATATATATATATATATATATATATATATATATATAATATAATATATATATATATATATATATATATATATATAATATATATATAATAATATATTATATAATATATATATATATATATATATATATATATATATATATATATATATATATATATATATATATATATATATATATACCAGTCAGTTACTTGCACTCTTTCTCCTTGTCCACTACATTTAGGCAAAGATTTTAAAACCTCATCTAACAATCTAAACACTTTTTTCTTGAATATTTATCAATGTGCTATTGAGTGTAGGGGTAGTTGAAGATGGTGGGATAGGTACAATTATGAGGGTAGTTGCATTTGTTGGGGTAGTCACAATTATTATGGTAGGCACAGATGTTGGGGTAGTTACAGAGGGATCATGACAAAATTTTGCAGATGGCTAACACACCTGTAAACTTCATAATGTATTGTAAATTGTTATGTAAAAAGGAAATATTCAAGGCTGCACATAAAGTTATATCTTTATTTATCACAAAACATAAAATACAATACTTTTTGGAACAAGGCAAATTACAAACAGTACAATGTGATAAACTTGCAAAAGAGCAGTATATGAAATTCTAACTAAAAGAATTAATATCTTAATATCTCCCAAATATAATAAAGCACAATCCTGAATTAAAGATATGTATTTTATATCAAAAGAAATCTATCCCAGCCCAAATAAATAACATGGATGATAGAAAACAGTTTGCAGGAACAGTATTATATACAGGTAATCCTATAAGTTGACATACTGCACTGATATCTGAATTATAATTTCATTAATTTTTATCATCAAATTGTTCTGATATCTGAATTAGAATTTTAATAATTTTAGTTTCAAATTGTTCTAAAGTGACAGATTTTCTTAGAGAAAAGAGCATGTTCCACTTAGTATATAAGGGTAAAATGTATGACACGTTCAAATAATGCCTTTTTTTACTACAATATCCTCATAATTACTAATTCCCATTGTTATTTTTATTTGCTACCATAAATCCTTTTATCCTTCTAATAAGAGTTTAGAAGTTCTTCAAATAAGTACTAATTCCAAGTACTCATTCACAAGGCACAGAATATAAAACTGCACATGTCACAATAATCATAATGCATCAAGTTAAAATTGATTGAAGTCCATATATGAAGTCTAATGTAAAGAAATTTCTGTTTTTGTTTCATTTAATGAAAGTGCCACACCTAGTGTTGATATATTCCTTTTTCTAACATGTCATCAAACTTGTACATGATTCTGCACCTAGATGCACTATATAACCTAATTCATACATGCTCTTACTCATTTTCAAATCTGCTTTAGTATCTACAGTAAATAGATCTCATAAAATAAATAAACATTTAACTCTCTATCTGGTTGTTTCTTGTCATAAGGCACCAGGAAACCAAAGATAATTCAGTCATCAAATACATAATTGTCCAGTGTCTGGGGAGGAGATACAAAAATAGGAAGAATATACAGCAAGGCTACCCAAGATTTATGGCTAATTTGTTAAAATTATGCCAGGCACGACGCAATGAATATTCATGTAAACAGACACATATGCACAGAAATAACTGCATATCTGTCTATCTATCAGATAGATAATTTATCTACTGTATAGATAGATAATCTATCTGTACAGTAGATATGCATGTCTAGACTGATAGATATGCTTTATTTTTGTGTATATGCATGTCTGTGTAATGAATATTCATTGAGTCAGGCCTCGCCCAATTCTTACAAACCAGCCATTAGTGTAGTAAAAGTATTTGTCACATAGCTAAAATTGGTCCACACACTGAATTTTTTTTGTGACAGTTCACTATAAAATATATTTCCATTTCATATCATTCTGTTTCAGTTGTAGCATCTCTACTTTAATGTTTCCAAAGTTGATCAATGCTCAATAAACTGGGCATATAAGAAAAGAATTCCTTTGATTACCTCTTTGCCATGTGTTGGAATTAGATTCTTAAAACTACTGTAGACAGTATTCATAACAATTATGGGTAGAATTTTTTAACAATTATAATTCTCAATATTTTTCTTAAATGCCTTTGGAGTTATCCTTATGCATACAGAATGTCATGTTCCTTAGCTGAGTATAATTTTGCCAGAAAAATAATAAATCAAGCATATGAATAAAAAATTAAGCTTTTTGTCATAGTAATTGAACTGGAGATTAGGGTCTACTTTTATTTTTGTGCATGAGATCAATATTCAGTATGTAAAATGTGTGTGTGTGTGTGTGTGTGTGTGTGTGTGTGTGTGTGTGTGTGTGTGTGTGTGTGTGTGTGTGTGTGTGTGTGTGTGTGTGTGTGTGTGTGTGTGTGTGTGTGTGGTGTGTGTGTGTGTGTGTGTGTGTGTGTGTGTGTGTGTGTGTGTGTGTGTGTGGTAATCACACTGAAAAGTAGTACAGGTCATAGAAAATATAAGAATATATATGAAAGCATAGAAAACTGTACATGAATTTAAGTGAAAGGTGTGTGAACATAAGAAATACAATACTTTTTCCACCCAAAAAATACTTTCTTTATATCTCCAAGCTCTGTATAAACCATATGAATACTTATCAAAGAAGGTAATGGAATGTGGAATCAAGAGGCTACAGCTCTTGACATAGATATCCTTAACAAAAATAACACAGCATAAGGGGAAAATTATGTACGTACATATGCATATATATATATATATATATATATATTATATATATATATATATATATATATATATATATATATATATATATATAATATATATACACACACATTTATATAAATGTGTATATATATATGTATATATACAAATGTATATATACAGCAGAAAAAAATGAGTAAGAAAAGCTAAACAAGACATACAACATCAAAAACAAATAAATGATGCAAACACAACAAAGACTAATGTAAAAGAAAACGGACACCATCTTCTAGTTTGATGATTCACACTGATCACACTACTAAATCTCTTTCATCTGGGATGAAGTTTAGATATTAATAACAATAATCTGCTTTCTTTTCTTTTCCTAGATAGATTAAACATTTAAAGAGAAAATCAACATTATTTCAAAACAAATATTATTAGGAGTCATATATCCCAAGATTTGATTATCAAATAAAGCATACATAACATATATGTAGTGTGTGTGTGCGTGTGCGTGTGCGTGTGCATGTGCGTGTGCTTGTGTGTGCGTGCTTGTGCGTGCATGTGCATGCGTGTAGGTGTGTGTGTAGGTTTGCATGTAGGTGTGTGTGCAGATGTATGTGTGTGTGTGTAGGTGTGTGTGCTGGTGAGTGGTGTGTGTGTGTTGTGTGTGTGTGTGTGTGTGTGTGTGTGTGTGTGTGTGTGTGTGTGTGTGTGGTGTGTGTGTGTGTGTGTGTGTGTGTGTGTGTGTGTGTGTGTGTGTGTGTGTGTGTGTGCGTGTGTAACTATATGTGTAGGTGTGCATTTGAATGTGTGTGAAATTGTGCATGTGTTTGTTTGTCTAGGTGCATGTGCATGTGCGTGTACTATATATTTATATGGACAGATAAACAGATAGACAGAGATACAGATACAGTTAAACAAATAGAAAAGTTAATATAAAAACCCTATGCAGGCATTGGAAGAGGTATTAATGATCATTTGATCTGAGCGAGAATTAACAGGTATTTTAAGCAACGTAAAAAAAAAAAAAAAAAAAAGAAAGAAAAGTAAAGAAAAGAAGAAAGAAAGAAAGAAAAAAAAAAAACATGCCAGAAAGCCAGTAACTGGGCACTCATAGTTTCAAATGTGGCAATTTCTTTCTTTTCTTAAACATTTATAAAAAATGTAGGTGTTCAAGTTTCAATGAACAAGCCTATGGCTGCACATTTGCAAATTTATATACTCTCTTATCTAATCAAAGTTATCATATTTCCACACTATAAATGACATACAAAAGTCTACTCTATTTGCCCACAAGAACATCTAGGAAGGTATCCCATTATCTTTCCATATAAATGATCAAATGCCTTTGAAAGGTTCCAATTATCAATACAATTTTTTCTAGGACACAAAACTGGAACAGTGTTAAAAAAATCTTTTGCATGATCTTACCATTAAAATATTGTGTGAATGACACTCTAATTCCTCTGTGCAATATTTTCCTTATCATATAAGGCTTCCATTGTTTTCTTGGGGGGAGGAATAAAAAAGTAAATGCATTAGATACATCAACTTCCTGAAGAAGTCACACAACAAAGAAGACCAACTCTTCTCTTTGAAGAAGTGAGCTGACACTTCAGGATGAAGCCTCCACATTGATTCTGTAAAGCACTTTCTTTGATCTAACATAGCTGAACTCATTGTCAAATGTCACAACATCTGTTGAAAGAAACACAGAAAAGAAATGAGTGTTAACCAGGTACTCAGGATGGTTATTCTTTTATTACTGTATTTTATTAGAAAAACTCAATAATCAACAAAAATTTATCTACTTACAAGGCATATATTTCATGAAATTAGTTTTAAACCTTATAAGCAGCCACAAATTTGTCCACCTCAATACATTAATATTTATAAAAATTCATTTAAACGAATAATTCAAGTAACTCAAAAGAATGTATTTGTCATCTGACATCTGTACTTACAAGTTCCAGGTTCCATACACACAAGAAAGCCTTCCTCCGTCACTAGCTGTGAGTTGACTCTTTGCAGTGGTACAATCACCTCCTCTTCACCTTTCTTAATCTTGCGAGACACACCAAAGCCTATGTCGAAGTCTTCAGATCTAAACTCCCACCTGAGATAAAAAGAAAGTACATTAACATAATTTCATGTCAATATCCTTCCTCTTAAAGGCTTAATTTCTCTAGATTTTTACAGTGAGTTATAAAAGGCCATGAGCAGTAGTGTACTGATAACTTTACATAGAAATACATAATGCCAAATGTAACTGGTCAGTAATCAATGTAACATCATTCTTACTTCAGCCGTGATCCAGGCTTCTTAACTTCATACTTCAGTCGCTTTTTGCCTCCTTTGCTTAATGTGACGCTGCACAAGTTCTCATCATCATCCAGCTTGGAGAGATTGCTCTTGCTGAGACTTAGATAGTATTTTGTGGGTACTTCACCACCAAGACAGATCTGAAAAGAAAAAGATCAGTTTAATTAGTTCCACTAAACATTCAAATCAAAATAGTTAAAAAACTGAATTTGAAGATTCTGATACCCTCCCCCTAACCATTTACATACAGATTCTTGAAAGGTTGGATCTCTAAATTTCAATCTATATGTATGTAATTCATTGGTAAATGACAGGTATATGAGTTCAGATGGAAAGTTTAATTTTTTTGCAGTTCTTGCTACATCAAAAGCCTGTAATATAAAAGCACTGATATAAGTAGTTCTTGTGCTACTGGCAGCATAGAAGAGCTTGCACAAACAGTGTTGAAGTAGGGTTGGGATGATATACTAATTTGTGATGGACTAATCCCAGGGTTGAAGAAAATATCATAGCTCTCCACAAACAAAAGAGCCATGGTTTTCGCTACATGTCTCATCAATACAAAAACTTACCACCGAAGGGCACTTTGGGTCTCCATCAGGATCGACCCGACTTCCACCCCAATGTTGAGGAAGCTGGTCAGCATTAATGTCTTTCAGGAGCTCCTCTTTCCAGCCACTGTAGCCAAAGATGCGTATTTTCTTGAGAGTGACCTCGTGAAGGAACGGCTTGATCACTGCATACGCCAGTGTGAAGACTTTTGGGGCTGTTGGTAGGAGTTTAGATACTGTTTCATTATCAAGTAATAACTGGAACCTATATTGGTAAGATGTCCTGTGTTTAAAACACTCAAGTCATTACATGCATATGTGGATGTGGATGTGTGTGTGTGTGTGTGTGTGTGTGTGTGTGTGTGTGTGTGTGTGTGTGTGTGTGTGTGTGTGTGTGTGTGTGTGTGTGTGTGTGTGTGTGTGTGTGTGTGTGTGTGTGTAAGTGTGTGTGTGTAAGTGTGTGTGTGTAAGTGTGTGTGTGTAAGTGTGTGTGTGTGTGTGTGTGTGTGTGTGTGTGTGTGTGTGTGTGTGGTGTGTGTGTGTGTGTGTGTGTGTGTGTGTGTGTGTGTGTGTGTGTGTGTGTGTGTGTGGTGTGTGTGTGTGTGTGTGTGTGTGTGTGTGTGTGTGTGTGTGTGTGTGTGTGTGTAAGTGTGTGTGTGTGGTGTGTGTGTGTGTGTGTGTGTGTGTGTGTGTGTGTGTGTGTGTGTGTGTGTGTGTGTGTGTGTGTGTGTGTGTGTGTGTGTGTGTGTGTGTTGTGTGTGTGTGTGTGTGTGTGTGTGTGTGTGTGTGTGTAGGTGTGGGTGTGTGTGTGGGTGTGTGGGTGTGTGTGTGGGTGTGGGTGTGCATGTCCATGTGCATGTGGGTGTGGGTGTGCATGTCCATGTGCATGCATGTGTGCACACACTTTTGCATGTTTCTACATGTGCATTTACCTATGAAGCTGTTGAAAACATATTCAAATATATACACACATAATCTGCTCCTTTAATTAAAATGATTAGTAAATATCATCACAACTTGGAAAATTAATCATGCTTGATCTTTCACTAAAATTCAATCAACATGAAAGGAGTCATTCATTTCTGATATCATTAAGCCTTAATAGCAAATCATTATCACACTACCAGTATCAACATGATCAAATCTCTTGAGAATTACTATCTGTATAACCACACTCACTGACAAGCAATGATCAATACAGTAAATGTCATTAATAATCTTTATCAACAGAATTTACATTTCTGTTGACATCTCTCCTGAAGTCATCATCATTGTAAGGACACTATAATTTTAACACATTAAAAAAATTAATGACACTTTATTTCCACAGTTTTAAACATGATAAGAAAATTATATAACTAAAAGCAGCAGACACAATGACAATCATCACCTATAACCCCTCCTATCTCCCTATCCTCTCCCTTACTCTCACTTTTTGCTCTCCTTCTCCTTCTTGCTCTCCCCTTGTTTCTCCCTTTCTCTCCACTTCTTCTCCCTCTCCTATCCTCTTTCCTTTTCCCTACCCTTATCCTGTTCCCTTTCCCTCTTTGTCTCCCTCTCTTTCCCTATCTCCATATATCTCCCTAAGTCCCTCTCCTTCTCTATCCCTCCCTGAACTTTTCCCTCTCCCTACCCCCTCCCTTTCTCTCACTCCATCTCCCTCTTCTCCCTATTTATCTGTCTCCCTCCCTCCATATCTCTTGTTTCTTATCCCTATCCCTCCCCCTCCCCCTCTCCCTCTCCCCATCTTCAGCTTCTGATCCCTCTACTACTCCCTCTGCTTCATGTTCATCTTTACCCTCATTTTCCCCTTCACCCTCTCCATCATTTTCCCTTCCTCCCTTTCTCTGTACCTCCCTTTCTCTCTTCCTTCCTCCCTTTCTCCATCTTTCACATTCTCCCTTCCTCCCTTTCTCCCTCTCTCCATTCCTCCCTTTCCCTAACCCTTTTACACTACTAAAACTTACCATTGATGACATAGGCACACTTGAGCAGCTCTGGGTAGTTTGCCTCGTAAAGTTGCACCAGCTGTAGGATGACGTCCATTGCTGTTGAGAGTGTAATAAACCTTGTAAATATTGTATCAAATGAGCTATGAATAATGAAAAAAGTTGATGAAATTCAGATTGATCCTTGTAAATTTTGCAGAAAAAAGCTATGAATAAAAATAAAGTTGATGAAGGCAGAATAATCATTGCAAATATTACACAAAAAAAGCTATGAAAAAAAGTTGATGCATATAGAATAATCCTTGAAAATATTACATCAAAAGAGAGATGAATAAAAAAAAAGTTGATGAATGTCGAGATAGTTGATATTTATAGGATTCCTCTCACTATTATCATTAAGTCAGCATAAAGAGAAGGTTGCAAAAGAATCAAAATTGTTATAACACTTATTGTTATTTCTTCAAAGCTGAGAGATAGATAGAGAGGGTTATGATGAAATGGAATAATGTTTCATCACTCCTTTCTTATTTGTCTTTAACATGTGAGTGTTCCTGTTAATTTTTTTGTTTCTTTCATTATTAAGAACTGTTTAAGTTCTTTTACTTTCCTGTACTTCACATGCACACACATACACACAAACTCTCAGTCTCAATCTCAGTCTCACTCTCTCTCTCTCTCTCTCTCTCTCTCTCTCTCTCTCTCTCTCTCTCTCTCTCTCTCTCTCTCTCTCTCTCTCTCTCTCTCTCTCTCTCACTCACTCACTCACTCACTCACTCACTCACTCACTCACTCACTCACTCACTCACTCACTCACTCACTCACTCACTCAGTCACTCACTCACTCACTCACTCACTCACTCACTCACTCACTTCACTCACTCACTCACTCACTCACTCACTCACTCACTCACTCACTCACCCCCACACACACTCACCCTCCCCCACACACGCTCACCCCCCCCCCACACACGCTCACTCACCCCCCCCCCCCCCACACACACTCAACTGCCCCATACATACACTCTCACTCAACACCAAACACAACACACTTACTCACCCCTCCCCCCCACACACCCACACTCACCCCACCAACACACACACTCATTACCCCCCACACACACACACTCACTCACACCTACACACATACACTCACTCACTCACCCCCCCACACACACCTCACTCACCCTCCCCCACACACGCTCACTCAACCGGCCATACACACTCACTCACCCCCTCACACACACCAC
>NW_020871040.1:211407-213907 GCF_003789085.1 Penaeus vannamei
ACCACCAAATACAGTAAGGGAAAGCATGGTTGCTGAAACCTTCTTCTGTTGAATACTTCAAATGGCAAAACACCAATGCGCTCGCCCCTTGGTAGTTAACCATCTGCTATGGTTATTACCTACCACCATATACGTGTGTACGTATCGCAAAATATAGCATATAATAAAAACTCAAATTGCTTGCAACTGACGGTCACGGTGGGTAAACTCGGGTGTGTTTTTGCGTTGCAGGATGTTTTAGAATGTGGTCAATTTTTCACATCGGAGAGTACACTCTTATTTACATAAATGTCCGTCAAGAGATCTCTTTGATAGCAATGTACCATCAATAAAGAAATAAATTAATACTAAAACACCTTCTCAATTCGAAGTGTGCACTACACCGCTTTATTTAATTCCCATATGGTATAATTAAGTTCCCACAGTCTCCACAGGAGGGGGTGGGGAAACTCATCAAGCTTGCACAAAGATGGAATAATTAATGTCATCTACCCCCAGGAACAATCAGGATGAGACGACAAAAAAAAAAAGTTCACCGTTACAGTAAGATTCGATCGGCCTACAGTTCGCGCCAAATCGACGCCTGGGCCCGGATTCTCAAAGGAGCCACGAGTTAAGGCGCGCTGGAGGCCTTAACCGTCCTGCTGTATTTCCCTTATACAAGAGCGAAGAGAGTTGATTTCTGTCCGCCGTAAAGCGTTGAAGGCTGCTCTCTCCCTGCCTCAACCTAAGGCGTCTTAACTCGCACCAATATGGCGGGTCCCTTGCTCTGTGTATGTGTATGTAAGATCGCTCGGCCGTAAGTTAAGGCGCCTTAAGGAGATACGGCGCCTTAACGCGTTTGAGAATCTGGCCCCTGTACCGTACCATAAATTCGAAACAGCAGCCTTGTACACTCCAGTCACGGTCAAAACTCTTGTCAAACCTATTTCGAATTCTTCGTTCACATATGTAAGCCCTCCTCATGTTGGCAATCAGCTCTAGCACTTTATGAACCTATTCATTTGTAAAATCATTTGGTTCTTGGTTACGGTATATCAAGGTCTTCTTCCCTATCTGCTGTTCCCGCATTTCGAATTACGTTTCGAACATCCGACTATAGCACACTTTTCGTATAGGGCAAGATAGATTCGAAGCTTCAGTTCATTATGTGACTTTTGTTCGGCACTGTACACGAACGAACTGCGCAATCCATAAGCAACGTACGCATGAATAACGTTAACCATTTATTTTTAAACATACGCAGACCAACATCGAGTACACACGAGTAGTGACCTTTCGGGATCAGAGAAAAGTCGCCAACGAAAAGTTAATTTACAAAGGTTAGGTGTTATAACGATGCGCCGTCGGGCTTTAGTTAACGTGGGAAATGTTTATAATGCACTAACGAAGAAACTGTATTCAACACTTTATTGTGATTGCAATGGGATAGCAGTATCATAAATGATCATGATCATTATCATAATAATAATAATAATACTAATATAATAATAATAACATATCTCATAACAATATCATCAATGACGATGATGTTGATAATGACGACGATAAATCATGATATCATCATCAATCATCATCAATCATCCTAATAGCGAAAAATAACAAAAACGACAACAATAATAATTAATATATTAATCATAATTACCATTACTATTATCATTATCACTATAAAGAATAAAAGTAAAAAAATCCCTTGAAGCCACCGTTTCGACCATAAAGAGAAAGGAAGCAAGCATCACACCCAGGTAATCGGCGACAAGAAAAACCGTCGCCAGCTCTCGTGAAGCTCGTAAACACACACACACATACACACACACACACACACACACACACACACACACACACACACACACACACACACACACACACACACACACACACACACACACACACACAACACACCAGACAGAGAGAAAGAAGAGAAGAGATAAAGAACCACGTCGCTGCAGAGCTAAATCGAGAGCGAACAACCACCGTACACCTATTCATTGTAGGCCTATTTCCCCATGACTGCTTCGATCAACAACCTAAAAACACCCGTAGTCCAATGTCCGCCTACCGTGAATGTTGCAATTAGAAACTGTAACTTAGGCGTGAAGGGCTCTGCAACAGTTGGCTGGTGTTGACAATATTTTACTGCCAGCAGGTGTGTGCTGGCATATATGTATGTGTGTATGTGTACGTGTGTATGTGTATGTATGTATATGTATCAATACTGAAGAAGAGCTAAGCTGAGAGGGTTCCGTCTGCTGGATCTAAATTACCATTTTTTGGCGTTATTTGAGGGATAGTCTGGAAAGCTCATCCTCTTTATACGTTCAACTTTTTACTGCCTTCTTTTTCGTCTGTTCAAAATGCTAATATTCTTGATCTACCTTCATTCTTTCTGTAACATAATTGAACAGCATGATCGCGTCGCCCATTTTTTTTTTTTTTTTTTTTTTATCCAAAGTAGTCCTATTTTCTGTAGTCTCCGTAGTTCATCTCTCTCCGAGTTGTG
>NW_020871040.1:221407-223907 GCF_003789085.1 Penaeus vannamei
TGGCGACCGCTGCTTGAAATGGTGGGATCGAGTGAGAAAGTTGGGGCATCTTAGAAAAATGTCTCTGTCTCTCTCTATTTCTGTCTTTCCTTTCCTTTCTCCTTTCCTTCACTTTATCTTTCTCCTCCTCGTTGCTTTTCCAGTCCTTATCTTTCTCTTTCTCTTTCTCCTGATCCACACCCACACACATACACAAATACACACACACAAACACACACACAAACACACACACACACACACACGTTTATATATACATGTTTATATATACATATATGTATATATAAAATACATAAACATATGTCCTGTATGTGTGTACGCGTGAGTCGCATGATAAACAGTATCATCAGTACAGCAACCGTCCATGACAAATTCAAATTTCCCCATCAATCTAAAGCCCTGAAAAAATGATCCCGAAGGTATTAGTCTGGCTCACAGAACGTCCACTAATCCCTTTCACTCAATTTCATTTCGGTGTCAGTAACCACGCATCTTTATCCTCCAAATGCCCCTTCTCCCTGTTACGTATAGATTTCTCAACACACAGTGACTAGACATTCATGCGTGACCTAAAAAGAAGTATATTAGGGGAAAAATCCAAAATGGCCCTTCTCTTCACCATAAGCATCTCACTACAACCACAACTACCCATAACGACTGCGAACCACCTCGCTTGAACGACCGAACGACCTTAATCTCAGCCACAAGACAGTACACGTTTATGAGCTGTATTGGGAGGAGCACTTGTAAGGTTGTCCAGTGCTTGCCTCGACAGGTCTCTCTATTCTTCTCTCTTTTTGGCTTATTCCTTTTCTTCTTCTGTCTTTTAATATGTATTTCTCTCTGTCTCTCTCTGTCTCTCTCTCTCTCTCTCTCTCTCTCTCTCTCTCTCTCTCTCTCTCTCTCTCTCTCTCTCTCTCTCTCTCTCTCTTCCTCTCTTCTCTCTCTCTCTATATATATATATATATATATATATATATATATATATATATATATATTATATATATATATATGTATATATATATATGTGTCATATATGTATAAGATATATATACATATGTATATTTATATATATATATACATATATTATACATACATACATACATAATACAACACACACACACACACACACACACACACACACACACACACACACACACACACACACACACACACACACACACACACACACACACCACACACACATAATATAAATATATATATAATATATATAATATATATATTATATATATATATATATATATATATATCATTCTCTCTCTTCCCTCTCTCCCTCTCCCCCTCTCCCTCCCTCCAAGTCTTTCTGCTTCTCTCTGCTTTTGGTGCTCATGCTTAGATTTTTCTTTCTCTTAATTTTACTCCATCTTTCTCTATCCTTCTCTCTTTCTTCCTCTGTCCCTTTTCTCTTTCCTTCCCTCCTTCTTTATTTATTTTTATTTCTCTCTCTCTCTCTCGTATGAGTGTGTGTGTGTGTGTGTGTGTGTGTGTGTGTGTGTGTTGTGTGTGTGTGTGGTGTGTGTGTGTGTGTGTGTGTGTGTGTGTGTGCGTGCGTATGTGCTGTGTGTGTGCGCGGTGCGTATGTGTATGCGCGCGTGCGTGCGTGCTTCGTGCGTGTGTACAAGGCCATATGTACTTGTACTTATATAGACCTTGCGTGTGTATGTGTGAGTGGCTGGGTGGGTGGGTGCGTGCGTATGTGTATAGTAATCGTTATAAAACTATCAGTTGTATATATCAGTTGCAGTTATATATATATATATATATAGATATATATATATATCAGTTATATATAATATATATATATATATTATATATTATATATATATATATATATATTATATATATATATGCTATATATTATATATATATATACTATATATTATATATATATATATAGTTATTGTTGTTTGTGCTATTGCCACTACTACCAATAACAATTATAATACAGTGTACTACTACTACGAGTGTTACTAACATCATAATTGCCCCCGCAATCGCAATCAGTGTCGATAACGAGAGCAAGACGAGCTGCACCCAGACAACCCCCGTACTTTGTAAATCTACAAAGTCCACGTTATCGCCTTCACGTAATCGCAGCAGGTCACCGCAGACCACACCGTCTCCTTATCCGAGAGGGAACCTTTCTTCGGTGTAGCACTTGGCGCAAGAAATCTCTCTTATCGGACTGACACGGCCTTCAGGACTGATAAACGTAATGATATCTTTAATCGGTGTGTGACGTGTAAGTTTCATGTCCATTAACACGACTCTTGTTTTGCTTTCGGTGTGTTAGAATCGTGCGAGGCCCGACCCAAGAAATATTCATCTTCTACGGACATGCATATGCACAGAAATAAATACATATCTATCAGGCTAGACATGCATATCTACCGGACAGATAAACAGATATATGCATATCTATCAGAAAGATAGGCGGATATGTATTTATTTCTGTGAATAGGCTTGTCCGTATCAGATGAAT
>NW_020871040.1:228907-231407 GCF_003789085.1 Penaeus vannamei
GTGGTGAAATGAAATGTCTCTCTTGCAGATGTAGCTTTCAGGGTGCGCATCTGAAGGACTTGAAATGGTGCATCTTTGTTTTAAAACTTTCATGTGGCTTTCCATAATAACCGGAACATAAGTCTTTTTTTTTTAGACATGTTCATTTCACTTCTCTCAAGGAAGCTTACTAGCCTATAACAATGAACAAATCTCGCTTATTTTGGCTATCTCATCTCGTTTATACCCTTAGCTTTCTCTCACTTTCCACTGGTCATTAATTCGAAAAAAAACACGAGGATTTCCAACATCCTGTAACTTTTCAACATGCATACTCCTGTTGCATGAATGTCGTCATCCTTTCCCAACCGAGCGACTAATGTAAAAAAACAGCCATTGTTCAGGGGAAAGGAACGAGAAATAGATAGATAGATAGATAAGCAGATAAAGGGAACTGTAAGTGAGAGGGTTGAGATCGGGGCAGATAGTCATGGATGCTGCTGGAGAGAGAGAGAGAGAGAGAGAGAGAGAGAGGAGAGAGAGGAGAGAGGGAGAGGAGAGAGAGAGAGAGAGAGAGAGAGAGAGAGAGAGAGAGAGAGAGAGAGAGAGAGAGAGAGAGAGAGAGAGAGAGAGAGAGAGAGAGAGAGAGAGAGAGAGAGAGAGAGAGAGAGAGAGAGAGAGAGAGAGAGAGAGAGAGAGAGAGAGAGAGAGAGAGAGAGAGAGAGAGAGAGAGAGAGATGGGAAAAGAAAAGTGAGAGAAGACAAAGTCGAAAGAGAAGCGAGAAGACTGAGGAGGAGAGAAGACAGAATATAGAAGTGACGAGGAGATATGAGAAAAGAAAGGAGCCAATAACCAACATACATAGAAAATAAAAGAATAAAAAATAGGAAAACAGTAAATCAGACACAAGGTAAAGGGAAATTATATAAGAGATTTCGTTCTTGAGACCACTTCTCTGCTCGACCTGTGAGGCCATATCGAGTTCCTTAAAGTCGAGTTGTCTTTATAAAGGTCCTGTCGCCTGCATGTCATACTTTTTTTTTATTTTTTTCTCCTCCTCCTCCTCCTCCATCTCCTTCTATTATTATTACCCTCCCTTCTCACCCTCCTTCTCCTCCTCTACCTCCCCTTCCTCCTCCTTTTACTATTATTCCCTTCCCTCCTTCTCCCCTTCCTCCTCCTTCTCCTCCCTCCTTCAACCCCCAACACGTCCTTTTTACACACGACCGGAAACCTCCATGTCGTCCGAGGTTTCCTTCCTTCACGGCGACGACTCCGGGCCAAGTCCTGTCCTGCTCCTCTCCTCTCCTCTCCTCTCTCCTCTCTCCTCTCCTCTCTCTCATCCTCTCCCCCACCCCTTCCTACCTCCCTTCATTTCTCACCCCAATCCCACTTTCACCCCCTCTCCTCCCTCCACTCCTCCACCTCCATTCCCTCCAACCCCCCCTCCTCTCCCTTCCCCCCTTCACCTTCCCTCCATTCCTCCATACACCCGTTCCCTCCAACCCCTTCCTCCCCCCCTTACCCCCCCCTCCACCTCCCGTCCCGTCACCAAACAGCAACACCCTTGTTTTGGAAAGTGGCGCTGCATCATTGACAAAGCCGGGCACTGCATTATTCGCAGGACCAAAGGAGATTATCGAAAGGCAGAATATTCAGTGAGCAGCTGGCGGGCTCCGTTGACTTTCGAAATGACATGCGAGAGAGGGAGAGGAAGAGGAGGAAATAAGTGGAAGGTGGGGGGGGGGGGGGCAAACGAATGGCAAGCGTGTGAGGAAAACAGAAGATTAGAAATGTAAAATAGGGAAATAACATGGGTTCGTAGAATTATGGGACACACGGGAAAAACGAAAAAAGGAAAAAAGACAGAATGGCGAAAGTGGGAGAGAAACAAAAGATAGAAAAGGAAAATAGGATAAAAACAATATCTTGGGTTCGTATAAGTAAAGGACACACGTGAAGAAAAAAACGAAAAAGTAATTTAAAAAACGACGGACCGACGAGAATGGGAGACCAACAGAACATGAAAAATAAATAAAGGAAAAGAGAAACAAAACAAAAATAAATAAAGGAAAACAACGCAATCCTAAATAGCGTGGATTCGGATATACGCCACGCGCGGGAAAAAACAGAAAGAGAAAAATCCAAGCATAAGAGTGGGAGTGAAAAAAAGGAAAAAAATAAAAAATAAAAAGAGGAACAGAAAGTACATTAAATCCCACGTACAGAGACACAGGCGGATAGCCACGGAGAACCCATTACGAGTTCGATCCTTCTATGTGGGATCCAAGAGGGCGAGGGAAACTCCCAAGGTGCTGAGTCACCGCGGCGTCCATTTACTTCTGTGTCACACCCCCCTCTTTCCTCCACCCCTCCTCCCCCTCCACCTTTCCTCCACCCCTTCTTTTCCCCACCCCACCCCTTCCGCCTCTCCCCCATTCCTTCCCCCCCTCTCCACCCCTCCACCTCTCAATCACCCCCTACCACCTCTCTTCCACCACCTCTTCCCTTTTCCTTCCT
>NW_020871040.1:236407-238907 GCF_003789085.1 Penaeus vannamei
GAAGAGGTAGGAAGGAAAGAGAGAGAAAGAGAGGAGAAGAGGAAGTTGGGGGTAAGTGAGAAACAGGGGGAAGGGGATGGGAAGGGTAGGGAGTGCTGGGAGGGAGTGGTATAGGGGGAAGGGAGCGAACAAGGAGCAGGGAGGGGGAGAGATGACGGGGTGGGATAAAAACGAGATGGGAAAGGAAGGGAGAGGGGATGAGGGAGGGAGAGGAGGGGAGGAGGAGGGGCCGGAGAAGGGAGAGGAGGGGGAGAAGGAGAGAGAACGCTGGAGGTGAGGAGAAGTCGGAGGCGATTGGAAGGCGAGTGAAAGGGGAAAGAGGGAAGAGAAAAGCGAGGGGATACGAAAAGTAGGAAGGAAGTGGGAAGAGAAACTGAGGAGGAAAAGACGGAGGAACGAGAGGGGAGAGTGGAATGGGGAAGAAACCCAGTGACATGGAGAGGGAGGATGAGAGGTGACAGAAGAACAAAAGCGTGTGTGTGGGGAGGGGGGAGGGAGGGGGAAGATCGTTACAAGATAAAGGAATAAACAAAACGAAAATAGGAAGAATGCAGTTAAGAGAGGAGACGGACAGCAGAGAAGGGGGAAAGGAAGAGACCATAAGAAAGGGAACGAAAGGAAGAACGAAAGAGTCAGAAGCAAGAGTGCTAAAGATAAGGAAGAAAAGGCGATGAGATTGATATAAACTGGAAATAAATAAAAGAAAAGTTGCAAGACATGAAGAGGTGAAAGTGATAAACAAATTACGGGATGGACGAAGAAGCAACAGAGGAAAAATAATTATGAAAATGAAGGAATAAAGAAAATAGGCAAGAATAATTAAAAGGGGAGACAAAGTGTAATACAAATAACAAGAGAAAAAAAAATTAATAAGGAGGAATGGAAGTGAAAGAAAAAAAAGAAAAAATAGACAAGAAAAGGATGAAAGGAGGAAATTTAAAAATAAAAACAAAAAATAATAAAGATGAACAAAACGAAGACCTAATGAGTATATCAAAGTTATCAACCAAAAAGGATAACATTACGCATTGTAAAAAAAAAAAGAAAAAAAAATACATATCATTATCATCATCACCCTCCTCATCATCCTCACCATCATCATGAACATCATCATCAATCATTATCATCATCACCATCATCATCAGACCATATCATTTCACTGTCGTAGGCCTATCGCATTTTTCCCGACCATTCTGGTGCATTCATGATTTGGGGGTTCACACACACACACACACACACACACACACACACACACACACACACACACACACACACACACACACACACACACACACACACACACACACATACACAGAGCATCCCCAGAGGCACATACGCACGCATTCCTCCCCGCAAAACATATATACATGCATACATACATACACATACACACAGAATATCCCCAGAGGCACATGTACACATACGCACGCATTCCTCCCCGCAAAACCCACCTTCCTCTGCGTTTAAGTTCAAGGTACGTACAGTCCAAGCGAACGCACACACACACATACGTACATACACGCACACACGCACATACGAACACACGCGCAGCAGTTCTCCGGGCGATTTATTTCGAAGAGGGACGCGGGGCCGGCACTTGTTGCGAACCGAGGTCTTCGCGGCGCGGGTCTTTGGGTCCTGCGGTTCGGCTCTTGAAACGCGCGGCTCGTTCCTCTTGAATTGCGGGGAGGACTTTTTTGGATCCGCGGTTCGTTTCTCTACATATACGGCTCGTTTTTCAATGTATGCGGTTCGCTTCTCTACGTATACGGCTCGTTTTTTTAATGGATGTGGTTCGTTCCTTTTTTACTTATGGTTCGTTCCTTTTGAATTGCGGGGAGGACCTTTTTTTGGATCCGTGGTTCGTTTCTCTACATATACGGCTCGTTTTTCAATGTATGCGGTTCGCTTTTATGCATATATGGTTCGTTTCTTTACCTAAGCGGTTCGTTTCTTTGGATTAGTGGTTCGTTTCTTTTAACTTGCGGTTCGTTTATTTTGGCACTTGCGGTTCCCTCCTTCTGACTTGTGGTTTGCTTCTTTGAACTTGCTGTTTTTTCTTTTTTTCTTTTTTTTTACTTGTGGTTCGTTTCTTTGAACTTGCGGTTATGCTTGGCCAGGTGGTATTTGGGTGTGAAATAGTAAAGGAGAGCAGGAAGGAAGGAGGGAGATGGAGGAAGGAAGGATGGAGGAAGGAAAGGAGAAGAGGAAGGAAAGGGAGAGAGGAAGGAGGAAGGAAGGAAGGAAGGAAGGAAGGAGGAGGAGTGAGGGAGGGAGGGAAGGAGGGAAGAAGGAGGGAGGGAGGGGAGGGAGGGAGGAGAGAGAGAGAGAGAGAGAGAGAGAGAGAGAGAGAGAGAGAGAGAGAGAGAGAGAGAGAGAGAGAGAGAGAGAGAGAGAGAGAGAGAGAGAGAGAGAGAGAGAGAGAGGCAGAAGAGGGGAGGGAGGGGGAGAGGAGAGGGGGTTTAGCAGAGAGGGTGGGAGGGAGGGAGTCAGTTAGGGG
>NW_020871040.1:251407-256407 GCF_003789085.1 Penaeus vannamei
AGACACAGATAGTTGGATGGATGGATAGATAGATGGATAGATAGGTAAACAGATAAATCGATAGATAACAGATAAACAGACATACATAAAGATAGACAAAAAGACAAATAGATGAATGGACAGTTTATTTGCGTCCATTATTTAAGTAGTTATTATCTGATAAGCTTAACAGAAGAGATAATTGATGTTATGAATGAATAATGAAAATGTTTAAATAGCAAGAGGTCAGATAACCTAATGTAAATGGAGAACATTTCCGGTGTCTTTAGAGAGAGAGAGAGAGAGAGAGAGAGAGAGAGAGAGAGAGAGAGAGAGAGAGAGAGAGAGAGAGAGGAGAGAGAGAGAGAGAGAGAGAGAGAGAGAGAGAGAGAGAGAGAGAGAGAGAGAGGAAGGGAGAGGGAGGGAGGGAGGGAGGAGGAGGGAGGAGGGAGGGAGGAGGGAGAGAGAGAGGGAGAGAGAGAGAGAGAAGAGAGAGAGAGAGAGAGAGAGAGGAGAGAGAGAGAGAGAGAGAGAGAGAGAGAGAGAGAGAGAGAGAGAGAGAGAGAGAGAGGAGAGAGGGAGAGGAGAGAGAGAAGAGGAGAGAGAGAGAGAGAGAGAGAGAGAGAGAGAGAGAGAGAGAGAGAGAGAGAGAGAGAGAGAGAGAGAGAGAGAGAGGGAGAGGGAGAGAGGGAGAGAGGAGGAGAGAGGAGAGAGAGAGAGAGAGAGAGAGAGAGAGAAGAGAGAGAGAGAGAGAGGAGGGAGAGGGAGAGGGAGGGGGAGAGGAGAGAGAGAGAGAGGGAGAGGGAGAGGAGGGAAGAAGAGGGAAGGAGAGGGGAGGAGAGGGAGGGGAGGGGGAGGGAGGAGGGAGAGAGAGAGAGAGAGAGAGAGAGAGAGAGAGAGAGAGAGAGAGAGAGAGAGAGAGAGAGAGAGGAGAGAGAGAGAGAGAAGAGAGAGAGAGAGAGGGAGAGGGAGGGAGGGAGGGAGAGAGGGAAAGGGAGAGAGAAGGAGAGGAGAGGGAGAAGAGAGAGAGAGAGAGAGAGAGAGAGAGAGAGAGAGAGAGAGAGAGAGAGAGAGAGAGAGAGAGAGAGAGAGAGAGAGAGAGAGAGGGAAGAGAGGAGAGGAAGAGGGAGGAGGGAAAGGAGAGGGAAGAGAGGGAGAGGAGAGGGAGAGGAGAGAGAGAGAGAGAGAGAGATGAGAGAGAGAGAGAAGAGAGAGAGAGAGAGAGAGAGAGAGAGAGAGAGAGAGAGGAGAGAGAGAGGAGAGGAGAGAGAGAAGGGAGGGAGGAGGGAGGAGGGAGGGAGGAGGGAGAGGGGGGAGGGAGAGAGGGGGGGAGAGGAGGGGGAGGGAGAGGGAAGAAGGAGGAGAGAGAGAGAGAGAGAGAGAGAGAGAGAGAGAGAGAGAGAGGAGAGAGAGAGAGAGAGAGAGAGAGAGAGAGAGAGAGAGAGAGAGAGAAGAGAGGAGAGAGAGAGAGAAGAGAGAGGGAAAAAAAGGGGGGAGAGAGGGAGAGAAGGGGAGGAGAGAGAGAGGGGAGGGAGAAAAGGGAAGGAAGGAGAGGGAGGACCGAGGAGGGGGACGGGAGGGGTAGGGGGAAAGGCAGTGGAATGGTGGATGAGGGATTGGGAGGGAGGGAGGAGAGCGAGAGAGAAAAAGGAAGGGGTAGAAGGAGGAGAGAAAAGATGAGAGTTAGTAGAGGAGAGGAGAGGAGGAGGAGAGGGGAAATGGAGGGAGAGGAATGAGGTAGAGAACGGCTGGAGGAGATCGAGAGGAGGGAGAGAGAGGAGGAGAGTTGAGAAGAGAGAGATACGAGAGAAGAGAGAGAGGAGGGAGGGAGGGAGGTGAGGGATGATTAGAAGGGAGGAGAGAGAGAGGTGAGGAACAGGAGAGAGAGGAAGTAGAGAGAGAGAGAGAGAAAGACAAGCGAGAGAGAGAGAGGAGAGAGAGGGAGAGAGGAGAGAGAGAGGGCAGGGGAGAGAAGGGGAGGTGGAGAGGGAAGAATGGGGGACAGAAGGGACGAGGAGAGAGAGAAAGCAAGAGAAGAGAGAGAGAGAAGAGAAGAGAGGAGAGAGAGAAGAGAGAGAGAGAGAAGAGGAGAGGGAGAGTAGAGTGGGAGGAAGAGAGAGAGGATGTATTCGTGAGAGAGTCTAAGAGCCAAATAATATGTCGGCAGCCACAGGTGATAGATAGAGAAGCAAAAAAATGGGAACCCCAGAAATAAATAGACCGGATATAGGTAACGTGTGAAGGTTGGCAGAGATGGAGAGGGCGAGAGGTCTTAAACGTGAGGCGTGCGCGGGGGAAGTGTCAAGGCCTGAACATTCTCATAAAAGTATATAATTTACCTTGTAGAATATTTCGTATGTTGTCATCTGTTGCTTTTTAATGCCCGAGTGGTTGGGGTGCTTTTTGTAAACATGGGTTGGTCTGCTTTTATAATGACTTTGTTCTCTGGAGCTATAACAAAGATCTTCTGTAAAAACTTTAGCAAGACCGTTTTGTATGATAGGTAATAATTATTAAATATAAAAATCAAAAAACATTTTTTCTTCCCAACCCCAAAATGTTGTTCTTTTGCTAAATGAAAAAATATAAAATAAATTACAACACGAAGGGCCCCTTTTGTGATTGGGTCTTCCCGCTGTGTTTCTCCTAAAGTGTAAACAAATTCATTCTACCAAAAAGCAGACAACGCCTTTTCTTCAAAAGCAACCTCACCCCCTCGCGTGCAGTTAATGCAACCCGCGCATCTGTAAATTCCATCAGACTCTATTCATCACTACACTTAGCCGATCAGCCTCGTTGCATTGGCCCGCCTTCAACTGCCATAATGCTCTTAGGGGACTCCCTCCGCGCCCACCATCCGTGCTGCCGAGTTGCTGTTCTTCCTCTCTCCATCTCTCTTCTCTCTTCTCTTCTCCTCTTCTCTCTCTCTCTCTTCCTCTCTCTCCTTCTCCTTTTTTATCTTCTCCACTCCGTTCCTCTCTACCTTTCGTCCTCTCCTCCTGTTATAGTAACCCTTTATCGTGTCCTCTTTTTCTTACTCCCTCTTACATGTCTTACCCTTTATCGTGTCCCCCTTTTTTCTTCTCCCTTATGTCACGTGGCGGACGAATATGTGTACATTATGCTCTGTTTCATCGGTAGAATCCTCTGTGAATATATATTCAACAGAAAGAGTTGCTAGGCCTGAGAATTACATTTGAAAAAATGGGAATTTAAACAAATAACGTTGCAACCTGAATGTCCGATCAATACAAGCTGCAAAGCAAGTTGGACTGAAAAGACACACAGTCTCGTATTTACAGTAGACGGTAAAATGTACAACTGCAAAGGCGGCGTGACTGTACAGACAATTATTACAATTGGGTTTATAAAGTCATGAACAATATATATAATCCTTTGGACTATCGTCATATTAGATTCAGGCCTATCAGTGATACGCTTTGGGGTTTCACAAGCCCATCACTACGAACAGATGACTGTCGGTTACTGTGTCATACATCAGACTATCGACTTCATATTGAGTAACGAACTCGTAAATTGTAGGAGTATAATGCCAACCCACAATAAAACACGTCAAGCTTATTTTCTGGTATTCATGACAAAATTCATGACAGCTGTTACAGGCTGACCTTTATACACACAATGTATTTTATAGTCCATAAAAGACCCCGTCATTAATTAAAATCGAAATAACTCAGATGGGAAAGTTTCAAATTGGATAGCATTTAAAACCATCAATCACTTAAGACGACGACCATCCCAAGATTCCTTAGCCCAGTCAGATTTCCACCTTACTAAATTGCTTTTCTTTCTCACCGGTACTCCGTTCTGCTAATAACATTCCAAGTTCTAAACCCGTAATTTCCAGGTCGCTGTCAACCATACGATTCATGAGCAACACATAATCTACCAGGATCTATGTGCTCTCCCGCCCGTCACATCCAAATAAATGTTACTCTCAGACACAAAGGATTTCCGGCAACACAACTTACCTGGTTGAGGATCTGTTGTCGCTCAGGTGTGAGGTTCATGTTCTCTTCTTCGAGGTCAGAGCAGGTCTCGAGGTCACTTGGCGAGGGCTGCCCCCGGAATGACCCTCTCCATGTGTCCCAGCCGAAGAGGCGCATCTTGGAGATAAACTGATAACAACACCGCACTTGATCTAGCTTATCAGTTAGATACGATAGCTGGTGTTCCGTAATCAATAACGCAGATTTGTAAGTAACAATTATATGGTCTTCTAATTTAGAATGTTAGTGAGTCTATTTTGACTAAAATGTCAAAAGGGGGGCTTCAAGTGCGCAGAATCAGACGTTCCGCGCTCCCAGGCTATAATTCAAATAGTGTTTGATATGCAGGCGTGAAAACACAACTGAATCTAACTCGTTGAAGATAAAAATGCATCCCCTTTTCACAAAATCTATCTCCTCGCGTTTAGAGCTTCTCTCTTGCTTCCACACACTTGCTGACTGACTGGTGCTGCATATATGGAGGCGGTGGCTTCCCTCGCTCCTTATAAATGTCATGATGAACGCACTTACGAACGGACGTATATTTAGTTGTTTCTTATGTTGGGTTCATTTAGTTTCTCGGAGCAGAAGTTATGATGTGATTTTGGTTATCTGGTGATAAGGGAAGTAGAGATAAGGAAAATAAACAAGTATTTTTGAAAGCGTTTCGGAAGAGCGAGTTCAGCTCCCTTGCCAGACGCACGATTCAATCCTTAAAATAGCTTTTCAAGTTGTGTGATATTTTTTCTTTATGTGGCCAGTTATTTGAGTTACTTGTTTTCTTACAAACAAATATAATACCAATGCGTATTATAAATTCATAAGGGGAAAAGAAATTATATCAACATTTCAGTGAAAACGCCGGCTTAAGTTTCCAACATTTTCTCTTAAAAGGTAATGCCATTACCTTTGTTATAAACTCATTTACATTAATTTATATGTAGCAACATACACAGCTAATAATATGAAATCATACCTGTACACGAAAAGAGAATGTTTGTTGTGAATGAA
>NW_020871040.1:268907-278907 GCF_003789085.1 Penaeus vannamei
CTAAAGTGAATATTTTTTTCATTAGATCTTTAACCAAAAAAAAACACAGTTAATTGGCATGAAGAAGTAACATTTTCCTTAATGATCTTCCGAGTTTCATGTGTATTTGTGCGATTTATAGTACTGCTTTTCTATAATCATAGCATATGGTATATTATCTTTAGTGCTTATGATAGCTAAGATGATATAACAAATCATGTTATATCTGTTATTATACAAAATCTGTATCCCTTTTGCTGTACATTTGGAACACTAGCTAGATTTTTTCTTCTTCTTCAAGAATTAGTTACATAGTTCTAATAAAGGCCAAATTAATTACAAAAATATGCATAACTTATCCAAACTAGCTATTTAGAAAAATGTTCATGATACTAACTTTCAGGTAATTAAGAACGAAGTATCAGAACATGCCAATATCTTGCAGATGGTTCGTGGAGGAATTATGCACCCAAGGTCTCAGCGAACGCAACTGTGCTCCAGTTGCAGCGAAATTATTTGGCTTAATTGCCCAACACCATGCAGGGGAGAGCAAGATTAGGACCCTGTTGCTGAGACGTGTCCAGAGTGAATATGCAAGTAAGTTTGAATTTGGGTTTGTTATATTAGATTTCTCTTGCTTCTTGCCTCTTCTTTGCTCTTTGCTCCTCTCCTTTCCCTTTTCCTACCTTCATGCTTTCTTCTCTTCCTGCTTTCCCTCCTCCCTCACTCATTCACTCATTAAAGATATTTCTTCCTCTACCTTTCATCTCTCTCTCTCTCTCTCTCTCTCTCTCTCTCTCTCTCTCTCTCTCTCTCTCTCTCTCTCTCTCTCTCTCTCTCTCTCTCTCTCTCTCTCTCTCTCTCTCTCTCTCTCTCTCTCTCTCTCTCTCTCTCTCTCTCTCTCTCTCTCTCTCTCTCTCTCTCTCTCTCTCTCTTTCTTCTCCCTCTCCCTCCTCTCCTCCCTCTCCTCTCCCTCTCTCTCCCTCTCTCCCTCTCTCCCTCTCTCCCCTCCCCCTCTCCCTCTCTCTCTCCCTCTCCCTCTCTCCCTCCCTCTCTCTCTCTCTCATGCTTTTTCTCTTTCTCTCTTTCTATTTCTTCTTTCTTTTTTCTTTCTCTGTGTCCTTCCTTCATATCAGATCCTCCCCACTTTGATTTAACTTTGAAATTACACTTACATCACTGAAAACTTATTTTACAATTTGATTGAATACTTTTGTTTTTCCAGAAAAAGATGATTTAGCAGTCTCAGATTGGTCACACTTTGTAACGTCTGCGCTTTTCCTTGGTGAGGTGTTTTACCATGTCAAGTCAGAGCAGAATACTCCTTTTAAAGTAGGTATACTTTGTCATTCCAAGGTGTATGATTGCGTACTCGATTGTTGACATTTCTGGAAGTTTGGCTTGTGATTTATTCTTCTTACATATGCCCCATGTGTTTCATTATTTTTAGTTTCATTTCAGTTTTGTTTCATTATTTTTCAGTCCACAGTTAAGATATCAGTAGAATATGAAGATGATGCTCAGTGATGCCAGGCACAAAAGTTATTCTGTAAAGTTGAATTATCATTTGTAAAGGGGAAAAATATGTAAATATGTTGCTTTACATATGTACATGTTCAAACATTCTAACACTTAATTCAAACATAATATTGTGCCTCCACTGCTTCTGTGCAGTAACATGGAAATTGTTGCAAGCAAAGATATTCCTACAATAACCAGCAGAAAAGGAGTAAAGTAAAGACAATAGGCTTTTCAAAATAACTCACATTGCAAGAGTCCAAGCTTACTGGCCAATAATAAGCTAATTATGGCAGATCTTTCACAATGATAAATGCAGTATGAATTTATGATAATTCTCTTTACATTTGTGGCATTACCAGCAATCCAACCAAATATGGAATCCGGCATTGCATAACCTCAAATAGAAACCTTGGCTACAAGGGTAAATGCATTGAAAGCTTCGGAGGAAATGTTATATAGATCCAGTTATATGTAAATACCTATTTCATTAATTACATTCTACATCTGGGAGTCGAGTTGTAAGAATTTTGTTTTTACTTATTCCAACCAAAGGCAACTGCACTGAAAGAGTCTTGAAGAGAAAAGTACAGGACATTTGTGATATCAAACACACAGCTTGAGTACACTTTTTATTCAGCACTCCAGTATTCTATTATATGTGAAAGCCAACACACATCATAAACTGCGCTTGCCATAATATACACAGGCATTAGCACGAAAATTGAAATATTACCACACACCTGTTTCAGTAGGTAAATTCTGACATCAGCACTTTGCATACAATCATGATGGACAACATTTATGCCCTAAACTACAAATAGATATACATATAGCCAGATACAGGTCAACAGTCAGTTCTGGTTTAATTAGTTTTTTGATGCTAATTTCAATAAAACTAAGTTCAATTTTCCTAGTTACCTGCACAGACCTTGCACTACAGTTTGGCGGTGTTGACTATTACATTTGCTGATTTTGAGCACTTACAAACACTGATAAGGACGATGCACCTACCATTCATCATTAGATTGACTGGGAAATTGTGCAGATAGTAGTTGTAAGGCTGTAGCAATAACCAAGTGTATATGAGAGTGATGATGAAACTGAAACTGGAAGAGTCTATACTCTTAGATTAATTCAGTTGTGTGGGGAACTGGTTGATTACAATGAATTCAAAGAAAAGCCAGGTAGTGGCGGTGTACATTTTCTGGAGGGGAAGGGTGGCAGCAAGGAGGTGGAGGGAAGTGGGGAGGTACTGGGGGGTTGAGCGGCAGTGAAGCAGTTGTGTGCATGTCGTCTTATCCATGGTCTCAAACTCTTCCTTTTTGTTATTTGTCTATTCTCAACTAATTTTGTAAGATGCTTATATGTATACTAAATTTTCCATATTATGACAACATAATGAGTCTCTGATGCTGCTGCAACACAGATTCTGGGAGACTTCTCAGCACACCATCCCATCTTGTCTCTAGTTTGGGGAACTGATGCACTTGCTCAAGATTTATTTTCTGAATGATGATGAACTAATGCATGATGAGATGGGGTCTTGGCCCTTACCTTTGCTACTGTGGCCCTAAATGAGAGATTGAGTTGGTCTGGGATCAGACTGTCATGAGAGACCATAACTCAGTTGCCCTCACCCTCACATGTTAAAACATAATCCCAGATAGATGTTGCATAAAGCCAACAGGCAAGCCTTCCAGAATACCTTACCTTAGTGGCTCAAAAGTAGCTGAAGCCCCAGTGATTAATAATGTGGATGTACTTGCCCAACCACGTCAGTGCCATTAACCTCACACAAACCATGTGTGTGGTTGAAAAGTCCCAAGGACTCCTGATACCTCACTAATAAGGTAAGAAAGGCCAGCCATAGAGTGGATATATGACAGAAAAAATAAAGTAAATGGAGATTCCCCAAGAACTTAGCTCCTTCTAGTGAGTATAACACACATTCGAAAAAAGAAGCGAAGGGGGTTTGTCAGCAGAAATGGTTGGAATGAGGAGAGAACTTTGGCTACCAAGACTGCCTTACAAAACGATGTTGACAAGTGAGATGAACCACCAATTATTAAACGCCAATGTATGCACCATGATCCTAAATAAAGGAATGGATGCAGGCCCTTGAGTTCTCTACAAGAATGGGTAGTACCAACCAAATAGATTTGATGCCAGGAACACCTTTGACAAGGCACACTTGCCCTCAACTAGAGTGAAAACATCAGAAAATACATTGTATATTGCAATTATCTCCTAGGGAGGGTTGTGTGAAGCATAACCAGGGTCCAGTTTTATATTACTATGAAAAGATATATTGTTATTGAGAAAGACATTTGTATCCCTAATAATTCTAGTTATCATATATGAATTGATAGAACTATTAAACCCCAACCCGCTGGGTGGCGCATATGTACATGTCATGGCTGTTGTGAACAAAGTTGAGGGTGACGTAATATCACAGCCATTCCCACTCCGTCAGCTCATAGGATGGAGCTAGCTTTTCTCCAATTGTAGCAGAATCATTTCTATGGTCAAACTTTTAAACAATGGCACATAAAGTGAAGGCTAACCTTCAAAATTTTTATGTTTAAAAATTATATTAAAATATAAGCTAACCACTAAACAAGCTGGGCAGAAATGGGAAACTGTCAATGCACGCCAACAACTTTGCGTTCATGTCCACTTGCCAAATTTTTTAACCTGGGGTTATTGGGTTAAGTGTTACCTGACATAAAATGAATGATACTGTGCTTTTTGTGGTAAGCTATTTTTTACAGCTTTTACTCGTAAAACCCTAAGTATGCATTATCTGTATGATATGTTAGAAAGAAAATGGCTGATATGCATGCCATGTGTACTGTATTATGGTATACAGGTGCTTAGTCACTAGGGAGTAAATAACTTGTCCTACGTATCTCAACTGTTTACCCTTTTCATTTAAGTTCAGAAAGTTTGTATGTTTGTTTGTTTGATCATTGGTTAACAAGATAACTCCAAATGTTATGAATAGATTTTAATGATTTTTTTTACCTGATAGGTGTCTCAGCTTAATTTATATTCCTTTAAATTTTGGTGGTGATCTGGATCATGATGTAGATCCAGGATTTTTTAAACTATTTTTTATTAAATTTTTACTAGAGGTGTCTCATAGCCTAACTTAGATGCCATTAAATTTTAGTGCTGATCCAGATCATGATCCGGATCTAGGAATTTTTATCATAATAACATCAGTTACCCTATATACAGGGGCAATTGTTATAATTATATTTACCGTTATCACATTTACCAAGGTGGTAATGTTTGTGGATGTCATCAGTGTACTTGAGAGAGAGGTGATTTTAACCCTTTGGATCTGGTTGTATCACAGAAATTACAGAGCTGAAACCCTGGGCAATGGGTTATGTAAGTGGCCAATATCCCGGATGTGTGGCACCTAGGCCAGGCACGCACAAATGCCCGTGAACAGTGACAAGACTGTGCCTCCCCTTTGCAAGGTTATTTTTTGTAAACTTTTTTAGCTTTATTGCCATTTTCCAATGTCCATATTTGTCTTTTGATTTGCTTTATCCGCTTGATTACTTAATTTCCTTGCACAGACTCCATGTCATCTCTCTATGTAGTAAATCACTCTGTGCAAGAAAAAACAAATATGGAGCATTTGGTTATTTGTGTCATATATCTCATTTTTCCATAATTTTAAATTTTACATAATACAACCTGGGCCGCTGGTCACTGTAGCTAGGAATATGGTGCGCAGCATGGAAATGGCGTCCTTCCTGGATCTGACACTCTTCCAGTCACGGCTTACTCATGTTACATTCCACATTTGTATATTGTTGGGAATAATGCTAAAGCCCCTTTCTAAGTGCCAAGTGAGTCAAATAACACATCAAGAGGTTTGTGCACTTGTGGCAAGTCTTTTCCGTCCCCCTGATCTTCGCTCATGATAGCAGTTCGTGTCATGCGGTCACAGCCAATTTGTGTGCATGTTGACATCACCTGCCCCACGGCACAAGTTTTTCTGTAACGTGACCGCAACGTCATCCAGGTCCAATTGGTTAATGTAATTCTTTAAGTGTGAATATTTTTATTGCATGAGAGACCCTATTGCCTTGGTGATGGTATGCACTCTTTGAGTGCTTCTATTCTTTTATTGTTATTATGGTAATCATAATGTCAATAAAAAATGATATCAGTATTGATATTAATTACATCAAAGAAAACACAAAAATGCAAGGAATGGGGAAATTGGGAGAGGTCACAAGTGCGTACTCCTTGATGGCTGAGCACTTATGAAGCCATCTGTGTGCGACAAAATTCACAGAAGAACTACAGTGGACAGTACATGAAACCACAATCAGTGGGTTAACAGTCAAGGAAGAGTATTGATGATGGTGATTGATAGCCTCAGTAACTAAATGCATATTCTGTCATTTCAGGTCTTGGCAGCACCCGTCCTTAAGTATCTAGAGATGATAATTCAGCCCAACTTGGATAAAGATGCCAACAAAAATATTGATGATGATATGATTGTAGTTTCCAGACAGGTGAGATTATATCTGTTTGTCAAATACATCTGTATAAATGTTATTATAATGCTTTCAATCATTTAGAGTCAACATATTCTTGATACTTATATTTTTATTATATGTCTCAATATTAGAGAAAATATTCTCACTCTGATTATCAGTGATTTTGAGAAAAGGTTACAGTGAAAGGTGTGGGAAGCAAAGAACACATAATGGAAAGGCCTATGGTTTCTTGTACAGTAAAAAAAAAGAGAGAGAGAGAGAGAGAGAGAGAGAGAGAGAGAGAGAGAGAGAGAGAGAGAGGAGAGGAGAGGAGAGGAGAGGAGAGGAAGATAGGAGAGAGGAGAGGAAGGAGGACAGGAGGACAGAAGAGAGAGAGAGAGAGAAGAGAAGACAAGAGGAGAGGAGAGAGAGGTGCCCACCAAGGTCTGTCATTTTGGCACTCTTGGTATAGTTTTAGTTAAATGCAGCTTCTACTAAATTGATAATGCATCCATATTATAGTTAGAGGGACTAACCATTAACTTTTCAGAAAGAAACCAGTGATGTAGAAACAAGTGTAAAATCTCTGTGTCTTCTTGCATTTGTTTTTTTTCTTGTGTCACTTAGTCATTTCATCATGAAATAACACATTACTTTTTTATTTCAGTTACTGTTAAATGGTGCTGTTCTCCATGAAGCAGTACCAAGTGGTGTCTTAGAAGTGGTGCAGAGTGTAACCAAGATACTGTGCCTGTGTCAGCTGAGCACAGCTACGCGACTGAATCTACTAGCTGCTCTTGCTGAAATGTGGCCAATGCTCGACACTAATAATGATATTCGTACTCAGCACGCATTACTAGCTACAAGCATTGGTGTTTCATTGGATATTTAGTTAGTACATGTTGTGTTACTTTCGCTATCTCTTTCATTATGAGTCTGCACTATTCATTTTATGAAGAGAGATAGCTTGAATTCTCAGTAAAAAATATACTGTTTTAATGGCACTCACCTGTTTAGGATGGGAAAATATACAAAAAGTTACATTGCCTCTTTATATGTTCAGTTTAAATGAAGACCATTTTGTCTTGAAACCACACATCATTCCTCATTTTATCTTCGGTTTAATTAAGATGCTGTGGATTCAGTATGTATTAAAATGACAATAGATCACAGTTTTTTTATGCTAATGCGAGTGAAGTATTTTCTGCTGTTCTGTTATGCTATTTTACATTTCTGCAAATCAAAGAAAAGGGAGGGGGGTCATACCAAAGTTAGTGTTCATGCTTCTAGTCGATAATGAAAACCAAACAAACTAGTGACAAGGTAGTAGGATGAATAAATAATAAACCATATGCCAAGTTTTTTTGTTTTGTGATCTGTGTACTAACTCCGTAGAAATTCTTGATTCCTATAATGTTCACCATGACATGTTTAAGATTGTTTGTTTCTCCTTTTCATCTGTCAGGTTTATACAGCCTTATAAACACAATTGAATATACATATATATTTTTTTGTATGTATTTTTCTTTAGGGTAATTAGAGTCATAATATTTTATTATGCTTATCCAGATCTGAAAATCATGATTAAGGAGTGAGCAGCTTTTTTCCCCCTTAGTAAAACTTGTTATATGAAGCATATAGTTATTTTGCAGCTTGATTAGCAGAATCATTGTGAATGATGTTGAATAAAAGCTCAGGTTTTGTTATCAACAGTCTCTTGTTTTCATTTTTCATGTTCTCTTGTCTTTTCATATGATTCTGCTTAGGCAGTTAGATGGATGAAAAATAGTCTTGGATTAGGCAGTGTCGAAGATTGGCTGTTAGGGTTGGAGGCGTTTCTGTTACTGGTTTTATGAGCATTTATTCACAAATGATTGATATGGTAAAGACTTTTTTTTCTTATTCTTTTTCTTTATTTCTTTATTTCTTTCCCTCTTTCTCTTCTTTTTCCTTTTCTCTTCTCAATTGAATATGACTGTAAGTGATCTTTTTTTTTCTTGGCATAACAGAACCTTAAACAGAAAGGGAGTATGCATTGATAAAAATATCTTAGATTGGTAAGAAGTGAAAGATAAAAGAATCATCGGATGAAAGATGGTTTATTATTTTTGTATGTCGCAAAATAGAATAGTTTCCTTCTTCTTCATCACCTTCTTCTTCTTCTTCTTCTTCTTTTTTATTTATAATAGGCTACAAAATGTATAGGAAGGATTTTTTTTAATTTTTAATATTAGGCTAAATCAAGACAAATTATAAAAAAAGAACTAATTGTCAATAAGATGAAGTTATGTTACTATATAGTGACTTGATGTGTTCTTCCAAACATAATAGCTGTTTTTTCGTTTTGAATTTGGCAGTTTTATTCTGCCATAAAACTTCAGTGTTCAGTACTTTTGGGTATCTATCCTTTTATGCTTTATTTATGACTCACAATAATGACAGAAGAATGTTGTGATAAAGTAAGGCCATTTATATATTTTTTGTATATATCTGTAGGACATCTACATTTGGTATAATTGGCACAAGAATTTTGCCAGTTAGCAAATGTTATTCATTATTATTATTATTATATTATTATTTTTATTGTTGTTATTATTATTATTATTATTTTTATTATTTTTTTTGTTATTATTATTATTATTATTATTATTATTATTATTGTTGTTGTCATTAATATAATTACTGTCCTCATTATTATTATTGTTATCATTAATATAATTACTGTCCTCATTATTATTATTGTTATTATTGCTAACATTAGCGTTATTATTATTATTATTATTATTATTATTATTATTATTATTATTATTATTATTATTATTATTATTATTATTATTATAATGCTATTGATGTTAGTTATAATCATAACTATAATTGCTCTTCTTGTTAATTATATTGTTATTATTATTGTTATGCTGATGATAATGATTTTTGTTATTATTGATATTATGATAATGATAATAATAATAATAATAATGATTATTATTATTATTATTATATTATTATTATTATTATTATTATTGTCATTATCATCATCATCATCCTAATTATTATTATCATCATTGTTATTATTATTATTATTATTCAGTTATTTTATTATTATTATCAATATTTATATTGTTAATATTAATGATTATTTATTGATATCATTTCCTTTCTTGCTAATATCAGTTATCACTATTATTATTATTGTTATTATTATTATCATTATTATTATTATTATTATTGTTGTTGTTGTTACTATTATTATTATTATTATTATTATTATTATTATTATTATTATTATTATCAGCATCATCATTATTAATCATTATTGATATCAGTTACTTCAGTTATTATTATTGTTATTATTATTATTATTATTATTATTGTTGTTGTTGATATTGTTATTTTCATTATTATCATTATTATTTTGTTATTATTATTATTGTTATAATTATGATCTCTATCATTATTTATCATTATTTTTGTCATTAATTTTATTGTTAATCATTTTTTGCTTTTATTATTATTTATTGATATCAGTTTCTTTTTTTTTCTATTTTCAATTACTTCAGTTATTATTATTATCTTTTCCATCATTTTTATTATAATTATGAAATTTACTTTATTTATTATTATTATTATCATTGTTATTGTTGTTGTTGTTTTTGTTTTTATCAATAAATTAATATTAGTTTCTTTTTTTCAATTATTTTGATTGTTGTTATTTTCATTATTGTTATTGTTGTGTTTATTATTATTGTGATTATTATTATTATTTATTATTATTATTATTATTATTATTTATTATTGTTTTTGTTATTGTTATTATTATCATTATTATTACTATTATTATTATTATTGTTATTATTATTATTATTATTATTATTATTATTATTATTATTATTATTATTATTATCATTATTGTTATAACAAATATTGGTAATTTGAATATCTTTCCCATTTCTGTTCAGTTTAAGTATCTTCTGTGCTTATCCTTCTCATGTGATATT
>NW_020871040.1:288907-291407 GCF_003789085.1 Penaeus vannamei
AGAGCCGCTCGTTCTGCTTGTATGTGTCTTTGTTTCGGTTTTCCTTTTTTCTTTCTTTCTTTCTTTTTTCTCACTCTCTCATTTTTTCTCTCTTTCTTCTCTTCTCTCTCTCTCTCTCTCTCTCTCTCTCTCTCTCTCTCTTTTCTCTCTCTCTTCTCTCTCTCTCTCTCTCTCTCTCTCTCTCTCTCTCTCTCTTCTCTCTCTCGTCTCTCTCTCTCTCTCTCTAAATGTGTGTGTGTGTGTGTCTGTCCTCTCTCTCTGTATGCATGGATGTCCTTATTCATTTATATGTATATCTATATATATGTGTATTCGTATATATGCACCATATGATGTATGCAGGCATTCATATACAACTATGTGCTTCAGCATTGCCTCGTTGAACAGCTGTTACTTGCAGATGTTTCTATTCATGTTTACGAGAACGCGTCGACATCCTCCATACACACTGTGTTAAATGTTATTATAAAGTAACTTCATTAACTATCATTCCGTGCTGAAATTATGGTGCTTCTTCGGTATGCATTACTAAAACAACTGTTGTATATATTAATTAAAGTCTAACGCAAATATAAAGAATTACAATAATAACAATAAAAAATATACCGCCAAAACATAAAAGATGAATAATCCAAAGGAAAGAATAATAACAATGAAAAAGAGAAAATATATGGATACACAAATGAACACCTGTGCGCAACGACAGACAGCTGTCTGCTTCAGGATTCACATGAAGCTTTCTATTATGAAGGAAAATGGATATTGAGATTATTGCGTTGCCGTTGCTCAATTAGTCCTGATAATGGAGAGTCTCTCGTGAGTCAGACGTGAGTTATATATTTGTACTTATATCGCAACATTTTCCTTTAGTATTGTTATCATAACTATGGCAGCAATAATGATATTGATAATAATAATGATAAGATAATGATGATTGTAACAGTGATAATAGTAATGATAAAGTTATAATAATAAAAATAGTAACAATAAGGATAATGATGATCATAAAAAAAATAATGCTAATAAAGATAATGAAAATGATAGTAATGATGACAATAATATGGATAATAGTATGATAATAACCATGATAATAATATTGATAATAATAGTATGGACAATACTAATGGAAATAGTCGTGATAGATATAATGATAATAATGATAATGATAATAATTATAATAGTAAAAATGACAATAACAATGAGGAGAAGAATGATAATAATGATAATAATAAGGATAATGATAATAATGATAATAATAATAATAATAACAATGATAATCGTGATAATACTAATGATGGTGATGATAATATTAATATTATTATCATCATTATCATTGACATTAATATCATTATTAATACAACAATATCAATAAAAACAATGATAATAATAACAGAAATTTTGATAACAATGATAATAATAATAATAATAATAATAATAATAATAATAATAATAATAATAATAATAATAATAATAATAATAATGATAATAATGACAATAACAAAAATGATAATGATCATAATATATAAGAATTATAAATTATAGAGAAAAGAAATATCCACTTTTCTTTCAGTTTGACCCCCCCCTCCACAGTTTTACTCCCCCTCCCCTCCCGGCCCCCTCCCCCCCTCAAGCAACTAGCTGACTACGCCCTCCCTGTTCTTGCAGCCGCTTGCTTGCATTCCTATGTCCTCTCCCGGACTACGTTTCCTCCTTTTTTCACCTCTTTTTCTCCGGTTACTCTAGACTTTAAACCATATTTGTCCTGCTTATAACTGAGACCTCTATTTAAAGACTTCCCCTTTTTTTAGTTCTCTTTCTTTCTCTCTCTCTCTCTATCTCTATCTATCTTCTCTCTTCTCTCTTCTCTCTCTCTCTCTCTCTCTCTCTCTCTCTCTCTCTCTCTCTCTCTCTCTCTCTCTCTCCTCTCTCTCTATCTATCTCTTCTCTGTCTCTGTCTCTGTCTCTGTCTCTGTCTCTGTCTCTGTCTCTGTCTCTGTCTCTGTCTCTGTCTCTGTCTCTGTCTCTGTCTCTATCTATCTCTATCTCATCTCTATCTCTATCTCTCTCTCTCTCTCTCTCTCTCTCTCTCTCTCTCTTTTTCTTTCTCTCTTTTTCTTTTTCCCTTCTTTTTTGGGGGGGCTGTATGCAATTGTCTACTGTGTGTGTTTGCGCTATAACTCCACATAAAATATATATTTATGCGTGTTTATGCGTGTTAAAGCTAGACATTTATAGTGCTAATACTGAAAGCACACTAGCATTTTGTTTAGTTTTCCTTGCATTTTGATTTTACGATGTCATCATATCTAGCCATGCCAAACTGTGGACATGTAGAATACTACACACTATACGTACACATCTTTAACACTGTTAATCTGAAGGATATTTGTATGTAAATATGCCCTGGAAGTCTTGAATCAACTGCGATAAAGTTGCCCTAAGCCATTATTTTCTTCCTGGTGGGCTTTCCGTGGCATTCCCTTTATTCCATCGGCTTTGA
>NW_020871040.1:303907-306407 GCF_003789085.1 Penaeus vannamei
TTTTCCTTCTTCTCCGTCCAACATCCTCCTCCCTTCCCTCCTTCTCCCCCTTCCTCCTTCTGCTCCTTCATCTTTCCTTCTTCTTCCCTTCCTCTTCCTGCTCCTTCATCTTTCCTTCTCCTCTTCCTTCTTCTCCTTCTCCTCCTTCCCACCATCCCCTCCTTCCCCTTCTCCCCTTCCTCCCCTCTCCTTCATCTTTTCCTTCCCCTCTTCCTCCTTTTCCTTTCTCCTCCGTCTCATTCTCCTCCCCTTCCCTCCTTCTTCCCTTCCTTCTCTAATCCTCCGTCCTTCCCCTTCCCTTCCCTCCTTCTCCCCCTTTCCTCCCCCTGCTCCTTCATCTTTCCTTCCCCTCTTCCTCCTTTTCCCTTCTCCTCCGTCCCACCATCCTCCCCCTTCCCTCCTTCTTCCCCATAATCCTCCGTCCCTTCCCCTTCCCCTCTTCGTCCTCCTCTTCTCTCTCACGTATTCTTCCACGTAGCGGGAGAAGACGTGAGGTAATTAAGAAGACGTTAAAAGGCCGCCGTTCATCCACCTTGCTCGGAGATGTGACTTCCGAAGACGTAAAAAAGGTTGAGATATACAATAGATTAAATACAATAGCTTATATACAATAGCTTATGTACAATAGCTTACATGCAATACCTTATATACAATAGCTTATGGACAATAGCTTACATGCAATACCTTATATACAAGGTCTTATATACAATATCTGATATATAATAGGATCTATGCAATATCTTATATACAAAAGCCTGCTAATGATAATCTCTATGCATTAGATTATATACAAGAGCTTTTATTTTGTACGTTATATGCGTTAATCAATATTCTATACCATATATACATTAGCATATCAAGTAAATGGCATTAAATCCGTGTTTAGTCACCATAGGTAAAATGTTCACCAATGTTCATGTAAGAACGTTCAGCAAGGGAAGACCCAAAGTTAAACAAATCATCGGCAAAGCAGGAATGTGATCGAAACCCGTTTTTCATTAAGGGTGACGCTCGCTGCTTTCTGCCCCTTAAATTCGTCCTTGTTAGTTTCTCTAGAGCGTCGTCGACGTACAGGCAACCATAAAATAGAGCCGGAGTTGGAAGGTCAGCAAATTTGAGTGGGAATTCGCATAACATATATACTTATGTAAAGGTTTCGTGTTATTCTAATGGCAAGCACTCAGTGTTTGCAAGGACAGATGGATAGATAGGCAAAGAAGTTGATGGATAGACCGATAAAAAACAGAACAGATGAGTAAGAGAGATTGGTAGATGTGTATATGTATATAGAGAGAGACAGACATAGAATAGGTAGGTAGAGAGAGAGAGAGAGAGAGAGAGAGAGAGAGAGAGAGAGAGAGAGAGAGAGAAGAGAGAGAGAGAGAGAGAGAAGAGAGAGAGAGAGAGAGAGAGAGAGAGAGAGAGAGAGAGAGAGAGAGAGAGAGAGCAGACAGAGAACAGAGATCAGAGACAGACAGACAGACAGACAAACACAGGCAGACGACAGATAGACAGATAACACATACATACGTATATAAACTGTCTACATTCAAAAAAAAAAAAGTTTTCAGCGTCCACAAGCCGTCAATTTAAGACGATTGCCACGTTCAGGATTTTTTTTCCCGTCTTGAAGAATAGACTGAGCCGGGGAGTAAGGAGTGCTAATGATGATGATGGTGGTAATTACACTGATAATGGCGGAGGTGGGCCGGTGGGAATGGTAATGGTGATTATAGTGATGGCAAAGGTAATGACGGGGAAATATTAAGATGGCGAACTCAAGACGGCGATCCAAGGGGCTAAGTTGGCGGTACTGTTGATGATGACGATTGATGATGAGTAGGATGTAGGATGCCGCTGTTGATGTATGGGACAGGAAGGATTGAAGGATATTGATGGGCGGTTTGTGGCAAAGAAGGAAGAAGGAAGAAGAAGAGGGAATATAAGAAAATGAGAAGGGGAAGAAGAGGATAAAATGAAATAAAAAGGGTACAAAAAATAGAAGAAAGAACAAAGAGAAAAGAAGATAAAAGAAATAAGCAGAAAAAAAGGATAAAACAGAAGAAAAAAAAGGGGAAGAAGTGAACAGAAAAGAAAAAGATGATAAAGAAAAGAGAAAAGGTCAAAGTATTATGATGAAATAAGAAAAATGAGATTAATTAAGAAAAGAAAAAAAAAAAACATACGTGTGCGTGTGGGGTGTGTGAGAGAGTTCAGTATAGTATTAAAGGGAACGACATCTTGTTATTGTCGCTTAACAATGCACGTAGAATGAGGATGATCATAAGACTGGGCTGTAGTGTCTGCCACTTGTGCTTTAGGAGCCACTTAAGTGCATAATAACATAAAACACAAAACACACCTTCACAACTGTCATATATTCTTAGCTAAATCAGATACCATAACCCTTGGTCTTCTTGCGCAATTCTCATCTGTTTTTTCCCCCTCTCTGTGTCAAGTAAATAAAGAGATAAACAGAACAACATGAAATACCTACCCA
>NW_020871040.1:311407-318907 GCF_003789085.1 Penaeus vannamei
AGTCCTTGCTAAGCCTTCTTCTCCTTCTTTGGACTCCCACCAAATTCTCGAGACCAGTACTCCCTGACCTTCTCAGAACGCCTTAACCCAAGCTTCTTTGTACACTATTCCCCCAAGCATTCCTTCTCCTGCGTTTTGGCGTTCCGTGGGTCGACTGTTAATAATCAAAGGTCTTTGGAAACCAACTGCTATTGGCGTTGAGGGCGGCGTTGGTGGCTCTATTTGGCTGCAGTTCACGAGGCGGGGGTGTGGCTCTCGGCAGTAGAGAACCTTCTTCATTTGTTGTCGCTGTAGCCAGGTCCTCGACGCATGGACGGAATAACTGGAGTATCCCCGGTAAGGACACTGAAAAATCACAAGAAATTATTTCATTATTTTATTTACCTTTTTTTCTAGCTTGTCTTCGTTTTCCTTTATAATCATGGATGGCATTACGCTTTTATACATTTTTTTTCTCTTTTTATTCCAATGTTTACTGGTGCTTACATTAACATTTCCCATCCTCCCGTCTACAGGCTCCCACTGTCCCCCTCTTATGTTAATCTCTATTTTTTTCTCTCTGCATCATTCACTTCTCACTCTTCGCCCTCACCCCTTCAGTGGCGTGTTAGACCCCCCCCCCCTTCTTCCCCATGTCACCCTGTCGTCAAGCCTCGCATGCTGGGGTGTGCACAATGCTCCACCATAGCCTGCTTGCTGGAGCACAATGCATACAGATGTCCCTCCCTTCCTCTCGTGTGCTTCTATCATTCCCTCTCTTCCTGTTACACGCTTTCATCACGACATCCTCTCTTTCCATCTTTATTCTTCTATCCCTTTCATGTTTTTTATCACCTCCGTTTTTAATGGGTGTCCTTTGTCATTCATTTCTCTCTCTCTCTCTCTCTCTCTCTCTCTCTCTCCTCCTCTCTCTTCTCTCTCTTCTCTCTCTCTCTCTCTCTCTCTCTCTCTCTCTCTCTCTCTCTCTCTCTCTCTCTCTCTCTCTCTTCTCTTCTTCTCTCTCTCTCTCTCTCTCTCTCTCTTCTCTCTCTCTCTCTCTCTCTCTCTCTCTCTCTATCTATCTATCTATCTATCTATCCCTCTCTCTATCTCTCTCTCTATCTATCTATCTATTTGTCTATATGTCTATCTATCTATCTGTAAATATGTTCATTCGTCCATCTTTTTTTCGGCTACCTATCTCCCTATCGCTATATATCTGCACATGTATTTCTGCCCAGTGTATCCTTTTCCCCCACTATTTTCTTTCTTCTTCTCTTCTTCTCCTTTCTTCTTTTCTTCTCTCTTCTCTCTCTCTCTCTCTCCTCTCTCTCTCTCTCTCTCTCTCTCTCTCTCTCTCTCTCTCTCTCTCTCTCTCTCTCTCTTCTCCTCTCTCTCTCTCTCCTCTCTCTCTCTTCTCCTCTCCTCTTCCTTTCCTCTTTCTCTCCTCTCTTGTCTCATCCATCGTCCTTCCCCATCAGTTTCCACATCTCACACCACGTCACACTAAACACGTACACATAAAAGTTATAGTCAGTGTAGTAATTCGCAAGTGGTTTAAGAGTATACTGAGCGGAGGTGTAGCTGATACATCTATCTCGCGGCCTGGGTTGTCATGGATGATGTATGTACAGTTGTGATTGTACAACGTATATGTACATCAGGGAAAATGCGTAGTGAAAGCAATGGGTACACGTAAGTCACCCTGTATGGAGATGGATGGAAGGAGAAGTTTCACGTTTGTTTATGCGTGTATGGTATTATGACTGCTATAAAGAGAGGTTCAGATACAGAAGGATACATAAGAGAGAGAGAGAGGGGGGGGGTAAGAAAGAGAGAAAGAGAGAGAGAGAGAGAGAGAGAGAGAGAGAGAGAGAGAGAGAGAGAGAGAGAGGGGGAGGAGGAGGGGAGGGCAGGAGAGAAAGAGAGAGTGGGGGTGAGTGATGAGTGAGAGAGAGAGAGAAAGAGAGAGAAAGAGAGGAGAGAGAGAGAGATAAGGAGAGTTCAAATTCAATTCAAAATAGCTCTATTACATTTTCTTACAAAGGGTTATTCCGTTTTTACTTTAAGAGCAATTGTACAGGTATAAGAGACACAAAATTGATGGTAGTCCATTTAAGTCGTCCTTCATCTTATATTTAGAAAACTGAAGTTCCTCTCATTTTATTCTAAACGTATTTGTGACCTGCAGTAATGCTGCTTCAGTAAACCATTTACTTCTCAAACCACGCCATGTATTGGATAGTAGGTCACTATAAATATCCCCAATAGGCTTGCTATAATTTTCCCGAGAACTTTAAACAATATAGGGAAAAAGTATAAAGGACGGTCGTCTTAACTTCGTCTTTGTCCCCGGCTTAGTAAAATGGGCGTTATAATGCCATGCTTCCAAAGCGATGGGGAGACACTTGTGACTCGAGATGTGTTAGTGATTACGGCTACAATACAGCGAGAAGCAATGCCATTCGCTATCTCAGTATTGCTTTCACGCGGTTGGTCTGCTGTAAGAATTACAGTTTGTATTTTTTTACTGCTGTGGTTCTGAATTCTGAGGAGGAGGAGGAGAGAGAAGAGAGAGGAAAGAGAGGAGAGAGAGAGAGAGAGAGCGGAGGAGAGAGAACAGAAGAGAGAGAGAGAAGAGAGAGAAGAGAAACGAAGGGTCAGAGAGAGAGAGAAAGAGCGAGAGAGAGCGAGTGGACAGAGAGATAAGTAAGGAGGAGAGGAGGGAGGAGCCCACACAAAGACGAGAGAGACGTACAGAGCAGACAGACAGACAGACAGACATAGACTGAAAGAGCGAGGGACAGAGAAAAAAGCGATGACAAATTAGAGAGGAAAGAGAAGCGAAAGAGCAGAAAAAAAAAAAAAAAAAGAGAGAGAGAGAGAGAGAGAGAGAGAGAGAGAGAGGGTCAGAGAGAGAGAGAAAGGGGCAGGCAGAGAGAGAGCGAGTGGACAGTGAGAGATAAGTAGAGGAGAGAGAGAGAGAGAGAGGAGCCACACACACACCAGAGAGAGAGAGGGGGGGGGAGAAGGAGAGGAAGCGAGAAAGAGAGAGAGACAGACAGACAGACAGATAGACATAGACTGAAAGACCAACAGCGAGGGACAGGGAGAGAAAAAAGCGAATGAAAGACAAATAGAGAGGAAAAGAGAAAGAGAAAGAGGCAGACCAAAAAAAAAAAAAAAGAGAGAGAGAGAGAGAGAGAGAGAGAGAAACAAAAAAAAAACAAGCAAACAGAATCAACAGTCAATTTGCATATGAGAAATATACAATATGATATTTGCTAAATGACAAAATTAACAAGATAAAACGATAATTGCACGGTATGGTCCAGGGTGATTACTGGGAGTATAGCATATTTTGGAGAATGATAAAGTGAGAGGAAAGGAGACTGCTGATAACGAATGGCAAAGGGGGAATACGCTAAAATGATGAAGGTAAACGCTTGACAAAATAACTATGGTTAACATAAAAAAGGAAAAGAGAAATGAGCGAATAAATTACAAAACGAGGTAAAAGTAATGATGATGGTGTTGGGAAAAGAGAGAACGATAAAAAAGTTTGAAATAAGAAAAGGAAAAATAAATAAAAAAGATATTAAGAGGTTTATGATTATACATGAAAGAAAAATATAGTATAATCATGAGATAGGAAAAAATTGAGACAGCTCGGTTAAAGAATAATGTAATAATAGTATCAGATATGAATAAATAGTACATAGAAGCAGAAATTCAGGAAGGGGGAGCTAACAGGGAAAGGATAGGTGGAGTGTAAGAGACTATATCAAAATAGACCCAGGTTCCACATACCTAATTATAACAGCGGTGATATACACATAACAGGTCGAAGGGATTCTGTATTTTTCAAGCACCAAACATACTATAATGTCTTGAAGGTGATTTTGCTTCATAACAAGAGGTGATATGCGCATCTCATACACAAAGTATAATCATACTCTCCCTTCTTCAACGCTGAATTATAGCGTTTAAAGATGGTTTTACTTTATTATAGCAAGTGCTATGTCCGTCATAAGGAGGATACTCACTGCCCTAAAAAAAGTATCTAAATAGACATGTGATTTACGCATAACATATATATATATATATATATATATATTATATATATATAATATATATATATATATATATATATATATATATATATATATATATATATGCGATACTTGTTCTTAAGGAAGGGGGGGGTCCTTCCGAAGGCTAGAAGATTCTAACACCAAGTATAATGCCTTTACTCGTCAAGACATCTAATTATAACAGGTGATATACGCTGCCTTCAAGTACCAGGTATAGTGTCTTGGAGATAGTTACAAGGTGAGAATGACAGGAAAAAGAAAACGGCCCGATAGTGATCATTGCAACCGCAGCTTCCCCTTCAACTATCAGCTGTATCCGTGACTGACTGATTATAGAAATTGTTCCTGCCATTTCCTCTTGGTCTCTCGATGTCACTTTTTTTTCTCAGTTCGCCATCTATCCCCTTTAATCCATAATTCCTGTTTATTCATCTCCTTTGCATAACACTTTTTGTTGTTGTTTTCTCTCTTTCTCTGCATTTGTGCATTTTTATATTTTAATTTTCTTAATACCTGATTTTTAAACATGTTGCGTTCTTGTATCGTCGCTTCATCCATCCGTCACCTATTATTCTTTCCGCTATATATTCCATTTCCTTCTCTGCATTTTCGTACACTCCCCCCCCCCCATTTGCCTTTACAAGACTGTACATCCCTTTTCGTGTACAGTAAATTACTCTTCCGTTTTCTCTCCCCTTATTCCTTTGGGGCTAAACACGACTACACTTCCCTTCTAACTGTTTGTCTGTCTGTTTTCACCCCAGGTTGAAAACACGCAAATTCCTCGCAGTGACGCCGATCTTGAGTTGCAGTTGCAGTTGCAGATCATTCTTACTCGCACCCAATTTCCTTTCTCGCAGATATTTGAATTCCAACATAACTAACACAACGAAACAAAACAAAGTCTATCCGCATTTAAAAAACAAATACGAATAACAATCACTTCATTATTACGTCACTTCAGAACATCGTTATTAAAGTGAGGAAAACTACTGCTGTTCCTCGCACCATGGAGGTCCTTTGGTCGCAGGTCGCAGGTCGCAGGTCGCAGGTCGCAGCCCATACATTGCCGTTGTCCGCTACGACTAGTTCGCGAAAAACGACATATTTTCCAACTGGCAATTCACCTGTATGACTGTCTCTCTGCAGACATTTGGCTGTCTACTCTTTGCCAGCAGATAATTAACTGTTTGACTGTTTGTCTGTCTACATCTATAGACAAATTTAAGTGTCTATTTGTCACTGTTTGAGAAATTTGCAATTATCCTGCCTACTTAGTAGTTTATATCATATCATTGTATTATCATTATTATCAGTATTATTAGTCAATTGTCTCCATCTATGGCAACATAACTGAGCAAATATCCGTAGATGTATATGAGTATATACATATTCATATTAATATATTCATATAATCTTTCCTAATCCATAATGCAGTTTAGTAGGGAAACATATCCTGTATACTATTCGATATGCTCTAACCGTCACACAATTATGAATTATATCCCCATCGTTATACTGCCCCAAGCATTTGCAAGAGAACATAATATGCAGTATATCCACTTACCTCATTAATGTGTACCTCATTTCCTCATACATTTCAGCTGCCTGAATTACCCTTCTTTGTATAGACGCTTTTGGCTATTCATATCTCTCGTGGAGAACGTGTTTCGTACATGTTACTGTCATTACTTTTATTAAAACTATCATTGTTGATATCGTCATTACTTGTGTAGTTATTAGTATTATTATTGTTTTTAATATCGTCATAATTATCATATCATTATCAATGTTATTATTATTGTTGTTATAATTTTACTATCATTTGACCTTATTACTATGATTATTATTATCGTTACTATTATTTTTATCATTATTATTACTATTGATATCATCATTATTACTATTATTTCATTCATTATTATCATAATAATAATAAGTACTATTTACCATTATAATAAAATTGTTATTATTATTATTATTATTTATTGTCATTATTATTAATCATTCATTTATCATTCCATTACCATTATTACCATTGTTATTATTGTTATTATGGTTATCATTATTACTGTTATTATTATCATTATTTATGTTATCAATATCATTATCATTTTTTTCTTATTATTATTACTAGTTAGTTAGTATATTCACTGTACATTATCATTACCATTGTTATTGGTATTACTATCATTGTCACTGATACAAAACATATCATTATTATTATCTGCATTATCATTTTCTCTTTATAGCCAATAATTACACCATCAATATTATCTTATCATTATTGTTATTATTACTATATATTGTGTTTGGCTGTTGTATTTGTTATATTGTAATTATTATTTACTGTCATCTCTCATTATTGTTATTTATTACTAATATCATTTTATCGTTATATTATTATTATTATTATTGTTGTTGTTGTTGTTGTTATTATTATCATTTAGCTTAGCATTATTTAACATTATTGTTTTTTTATTATTACTGTTATTATTGTTATTGTTATATTACCATTATTGTCCATTATTATTTTATTATTATGTCATCATTATTATTATTATCATCCATTCATTACCATTTAGCCTTGTAGGAAAGGTATTGAATGAGAAGGAAATCTTTTATAATACAAGAGATGTATTTGGACCGGTTGTCGAATATAATACATCTGTATTTCGACGAAGATATATTCGGAAACCGGTTTCAAAATATATCTCTTGTATTGTGAAAGAAGATATTCTTCTCATCATACCTTTCTACATTTGTCAACATGAATACGGTTCATCATTAGCTTTATTATTCATATTATCATTATCATTAGTATTATCATTATTACTGTTATCATTGATATTTTTTAATAATATTATTATTATCATTAGAATTACTATTACTATTGTATACCTATTGTTGTTGTTGTTGTATTATTATGTTATCAACATCATAGAGAATCACATTTTTATCATTAAACATTATCATGTTATTATTATTATCAATTTTTTCTATACTTATTATTTTTATATCATAGATATTCAAGCATTATTTAGTATCTTCATTATTATAGTAGCCTATAAACAATCATTATCATTTATTATTACAATATTTATTCATTTCAATACTGTTATTATTATTCTAATACTATAAATCATTATCTTACTATCAAATCATCTTTACTACTATCATTATTGTTATCATTATCATCATCAATATAATTCTTGTATGCTTTCATTATTATCATATTATTGACTTATCGTTGTTGATATCATAATCAATGTTATAATGCTATTTAATTATCACTAGTAGAAGTGTTTGTGTTTAAATTATTATCTTCGTGTTATTGGCGTTATACTTATTATTAATGTAAAATCAAATATATTATATATATATATATATATATTATAAATATATTATATATAGTTATAATATATAT
>NW_020871040.1:366407-371407 GCF_003789085.1 Penaeus vannamei
TAGCAATCGTACAATAATATGGTAATAATACTAATGATAATAATGATAATAATAATGATAACAATAATGATAACGATAACAATAACAATAATGATAATGATTATAATGATAACAATAACCATGATAACAACCAATAACATGAGTATGATAATGATAATAATGGTAAGTTTTCATAATGATCATAACGGTAACAGTATTAGCTATAACGATATCATGAACAGCTGTAGTAGTTATTTATGTTATCACTATTGTCCTCATCTTCATCATCATCATCGTCTTCACCATTTTAATTGTACTATTTTTATCATTATTTTCTATTTATTTATTTATTTTATTTGTTTTTATCACTCATTATTATCATCATCATTATTATTATCATCATCCTTATTATCATTATCATCTTTATTATTGTCATCATTATTGTTATCATTATTGTTATTATAGTTGTTTTGTTCTTGATATTATTATCATTATTGTTACTGTTATTATAGCCACCATTATCATTACCATTTTCATCCTTATTATTACCATTATTATCCTTATTATCATTATTTTGTTTACTATGATTACCATCTTTGTTATCATTATTATTACTATTATTTTCATCATCACTATTAGTATCAATATTAGTATTAGTCACATCATTGTTGCTGTTGTTGTTATTATTGTTATTCGTATTATCATTATTATCATCATATATCAATAGTTATCATTGGCATTTGTTGTTCTTGTTCTTGTTTGGTATATAGTAAATTATCTAATTAGTATAAACTTTTTATTCAAACAAGTAGTATGTTAAGTAGGCAGCAGTATATAGTAATGATAGTAGATACACATTTAGATGTATACATGATACACACGACGACTTCAAATACGTAGATCAATAAACTCAGATACCATAAATAAAGACTGTGATGATTATGATGATCTCACTAGGTATGATGTGATGATTGAGGAGGTAAGAGCAAGAGGAAGAGGAGGTAGGAAGAAGGAGAAGTACGAGGAGGAAGAATGGAAGGAAGGATAAATCGGTACAGGTGATGGTGACGATAACGATGACGTAGATAATGATAATGATTGATCAGGGAAACAGTAAAACAAATAACATATAATCTATAATATCAACTCAATTAACACCCTCATACTAAGCATCATCACCACCATCACTACATCACAACACAAATCCTATCACACAACTTAACTACACAAACACAGCAAATAAATCAGCTATAAAAACCAAAAATATCTACCAATTAACGTGTCATAGTATGGCGACACGGATACTACCATTCAGGTATATTGATATATAGGTGGACATTAATAACAGTAAATTAGGCGGATACAAGTACAATAGGGCATATCCACCGCTGGTTTAGGTGATCAGATAGCAAGTGCTTACTGACAGCTGTACAAGGTAACCTGTTCTTTTCTCTCGACTTTTTCTCGTCTTATTCTCTCTCTCTCTATCTTCATAAGTCTTTTATTACATATCTTATTTTCTTCTTTTAGTATGATTTTCTTGTTACGGTGTTTATTATATTGTTGTATTTTATGTCTGTGGGTAATATAGTTAATAATGTATTCTATTGTAGAGACGAGAGAGGTATAATTTATGGAGCCAGGCTGATGAGATATATAATGTATATATGTATCTTGTGTGACTGGCTGTGGATGTGCCTCTGGGATGTGTGTGATGTCTCCTCGTGCTGCCGCGAGCTGCGAGATGCCCTGCTCTGGACTTGCCTGTTGATGGAGATGTGTGGCATTGCTGTGCGTGTGCTGGTTCGTCGAGTATGTGGTGAGATGGGCCTGTTGTGTGATGTGCTGCTGTGCTGGAGAGGGATGTGTTGTGTGTTCATGTGCTTGTGTGATGGCATGCTGTGCCTTGTGTGGGTGCTGTGTATGTGTAGTGGATGTATGTGCTGTGCTGGTGTAAGTGTGAGTGCCTGCTGTGTGTGTTGTGTGTGTGGCTGGACTGTGCTGGGTGTGTGTGTGTGTGCTGTAAGTGGCTGCGTGTGGTTGTGCTGGTATGTGGAGGAGAGACGTAAGGAGAGAAGGATGAAGAGATTTATAGAGAGTAGGAGTAATAGGGATGAAGAGGATGAGTATAGAGTAAGTAAAGATAGAATAGGAGTTAATAGATAAGTGAGAGAGAGGATAGATAGAGATATAGAGATGAGAGAAAGATGAGAGACTAGAGTAAGAGATATGAAGGATGAGAGATAGAGAGAGAGATAGAGAGACGAGAGAGAGAGAGAGAGAGAGATGACGAGATAGAGAGAGATGAATGAGACGGAGAGACAGACAGGACAGATCCAAGAGAATAGATAGTAAGTACAGGTATTATATAGGAGAGAGAGAATTAAAGAAGAGAGAGAGAGAGAGAGAGAGAGGGGGTGAGATGGTCAAGAGAGAGAGGAGAGAGGATGGAAGAGATAAGATAGAGAGAGATATAACTATATACATTAAGAGGGAGAGACGAGATGCGAGAGGAGTAAGAATAGAGAGAGAGAGAGATGAGAGACCGGAGAGAGAGAGAAGACGAGAAGCTGAATGAGAGAGAGAGACGAGATAAAGAGAGAGAGATGAGAGAGAGTTTATGAGGGATAAGAGAGGGGGGTAGGAGAGGAGAGAGGAGAGTTATTGAGGATAGAGAGGGCGAGGGGAGGGAGGGTATAGGTAGAAGAAAGGGTAGGTAGGGTACGGGGGGTAGGGGAGCGATAGTATAGGGTATGAGATGGGGGGAGGGGAAGTGGAGTATACGTGTAGCGGGGGGTGAGGGGAGTATGAGGGGGGGCGGGTGGGAGGTGGGGTGGGGAGGTGGAGGTAGGGAGGGTAGGGGTAGGAGGGGAAAGTAGGGATAGGAGTAGGGGGTAGTAGGGGTGGGAGGGGGGGGGGGGAAGGGAAGTAAGGGGATATGAGGGGGGAGGGGGTGATATGGGGGGAGGTAGGGCGGTGGAGGGGGGGGACGGGTGGGGGGGGAGGAGGGGGTGGGAGTAGGGCGAGTGAGGGTAGGAAGGGGCGGGGTAGGAGTGGAGGAGGGGGGGGGGGGGCTAGAGGAAGAGAGAGAGATGCAGGAAAGAAAAGGTACATTGCCGAGTACATGCCCAACTGAAGTGGAGAAGGGAGGAGGAGCGGGTATATAGGGGCAACATCCCATAACAAAGAAAGCTTTGCTTGGGCAATGGAGAGAATGAGAGCAGGAGGGTTGGAGAGTAAGTGAGAGAGAAAGAGAGATAGAGAGGAGAGAAGAGAGTAAGAACCAGCAAGCAAGCAAGAGAGAGAGAGAGAATAAGAGACGGACATACAGAGACAGGGACAGAAACAGAGGGAGAGACAGATAGAGACAGAGACAGAGACAGGACAGGGGACAGGGACAGAAAACAAAAAGACAGACAGACAGACAGATAGAGACAGAGACAGAGACATGGACAGGGACAGAAAACAAAAAGACAGACAGACAGACAGAGACAGGGACAGAGAAGAGAGACAGAGAGACAGATAGAGAGGGACAGAAAACAAAAAGACAGACAGACACCCAAAAAAAAACGAGGAACAGCCACATACACCCACTTGCGCCTTCTCCTTCACATCTTCGCCTTAAGTGTTGACATTAAAAACTGTCGAAGAATAGATTGCTGAATAAACCATAGCTATGCGACCCGTGGCTGAGAGGATTTCCGATTGCGGCAATATCAAGCGATTATCAAAGCTGAGAGTGCTTGCACCCATATTGACTATCAGTGAACAAGGGGGCGGAGCATTCATAGCTGAGATAACCTGAAACATTCTCTTTCTTTTTTTTTTATTTGATTATTCAGTTGCTTTGCTTATGTAGTTTTTTTTTCTGATTGTCGTGTGTATGTGTCTGCGTCTGTCTGTCTTTGACTGTATCTTCTTCTCTCTCTCTCTCTCTCTCTCTCTCTCTCTCTCTCTCTCTCTCTCTCTCTTCTCTCTCTCTCTCTCTCTCTCTCTCTCTTCTATATATATATATATATATATATATATATATATATATATATATATATATATATATATATATATATATATATCTTCCTTCTCTTACTTGACAATTTACATTCCCTTGATTGTAAGATAGAAGTTTTCCCAATTCGTCAATACGTTTTTTACTAAAAGAAAGAAGGAAAAAAAAAATGACTTTACTGTTTCTGTTCACGCAGTCACACACACACGATGAGCAACACTACGAGAGGGAAAAAAAAAGTGTTAACAACGCAAACAGTTTTTCAATAGTCGTTTTTCTAATCAGAGACCGGCCTTACCCCCCCCCCCTGCTGCGAACCCTATATCCACCCTACCGCCTTCCACCCACCCTACCGTATGCCTTACACCCCCCCCCCTCCTCCGCTCTATCGACAGTCTCATATCCCTCCCCTTCACCCTCCCCACCCCCTCCCCTTTCCCATTCGTTTCTGAGAACGTAAAGAATCCCTCCGGTTTGATATCAAGGATGTTAATAAACTCGGGGCAATAACGTGCTGCGCGAGGCTGAGGAAAAACTACCCTTCGTTTGCGTTTTTGTAAGCGAGCGTTCGAATCCGGAGCTGGTTGGTTGGACGCATGCGCGAACGAGGGTCGGGTAACTTGAAACAATGTAAATAACACCGTCTTGGGCCACGGGTGTTCTCGGGTGTTTAGCCAAGTGCCAATTGATAATGGATTAGTGTGATTAGTATTATCTGTGCATGATCTGCGTGACTTTTTTGTCTTTCTTTCTTCTTATATTTATTTATTGTAGTTGTTTGTTTCTTTTTTTAGGGGGAGGGGGAGTGGGGGTGATGGGGGTCTTTTAATTTTATCTTTTTTTCGTCTGATCCTATCATATCTTCTTCATTATCCGTGTCATCAATATCCCTTGATTAATTTCCTTCTGTTGTGATAATGAGCGCATCACATTGTCAACGCTCCAACGACCTTCTACGACGTTCACTCGTAAAAGCCAATAATATCTAGACGTTCCTCAACATACGTCGTTCAGA
>NW_020871040.1:376407-378907 GCF_003789085.1 Penaeus vannamei
GGAGAGATGGAATGAGAGAGAGGGAGAGAGAGAGAGAGAGAGAGAGAGAGAGAGAGAGAGAGAGAGAGAGAGAAGAGAGAGAGAGGAGAGAGAGAGAGAGAGAGAGAGAGAGAGAGAGAAGAGAGAGAGAGAGAGAGAGAAGAGAGAGAGAGAGGAGAGAGAGAGAGAGAAGAGAGAACAAAGGAGAGAAATATAAATAGAGAGAAAGAGCAGAAGGAAGGTTATAGATAGAGACTGGAGAGAGAAGAAAAGAGCAAAAGGAAGATATAGGACAGATGGACAGGGAGAGAGGGAGGGAGCAGACAAGGACGCTGAGACTGGTGACGCTGCAGGCCAAGTGGCCACGTCGGCCATGGCTTTACCTCGAGGCCCAGCGACAGCCAGCATGCTACAGACTACAGCAGTAACCTACTCGTCTGCAGTCAGTAATATACGTCGGCTGTATGAGCCTTTGTTCCCTGGGGCGGTGGGGGCGGGCGGGGGTAGGGGGGGGGGTAGGGTGGGGGAGGGAGGGCGAGGAGGGTGTCCGGGGACTCGGCAAAATGGCGAAGAGAAGAAGAGAAAAAATAGAATATCCAAATATAGTGGCATCTAAGAAAGGAGAATTGGGTCGAGGGTCCTGGGAGCAAAACGAAGGACGTCGGTAGATAAACGAAGCACAGCGATAACGACAGTTCAGGAATATGAAGCAAATATGAATTAATGACGAAAAGGAAAGATCGTAGCTGCGGGTGGAAAGAGCGCCCCGAAATATACCCCGCGATGGCTGAATGTCAAAACCTGTCAATCAAGGTCGTTTCTCTAAGTACCATTAAGTCTCTTTAGCGAAATTCCGCAAAATTTCTCTCCAACGTGACTTGACGGGCAGTTTCTTTGTCCACGTCTCAAGGAACTGCAGGCGACGTGACTATTTATTACAAGTACTTGATGTGTCGACCTCAAGGGATCAGCTTGAGGGACAGCCTCGAATGCGGAGCGCTGAGTATCACGGGCAGAAAGGCAGCCGAGAAGAGAGGATAGGGAGAGAGAGGGAAAGGAGGAGAGAGAGAGAGAGAGAAAGAAAGCGAGAGAGAGAGAAATAGAGAGTGAGAGAGTGAAAGAGAGAGAAAGAAGAGAAAGAGAGAGAGAGAGAGACAGTGGAAAAAAAGAGAGAGAAGGGAAAAGAAAGAAGAAAAACACAAAAATGAAAAGAAAACGTACCATTTGCAGTATGGTTATGGTGCAAGCATCTTTCATTGTGTTCCATCCTGAAGTCAAGTAATCCCCCCCCCCTTTTACTACCCCAGCCCCTTCCGACTCCTCTACCCCAATCCTTCACAACCGCCCTCCTCCCGTTTCTCATCCTCCCTTCTCACTCCCTTCCCCCCCCTTGCAGCTTCCCCTATTACGTCCCCCCTTTCCAACCCCCTCCCTCCCCTCCCCTGACATTCCCACCTGTTTAAAATCCCCTCGCCGAAAATACCCTTCTCAATGGCTCACTCGCTATTATGTCCACCCCGCATTCCAATCTCCCCCCCCACCACCTAACAAAAAGACAATTACATATAAAAATTCCTGCGTTAAATTTTCAACAACTACACACACAACAAATCCCCATCTCACCCCCAAACAACCTCTCACTTCTCCCCTCCCTTCCACCCTCCACTCTCCCTCTCCCCACTATCTCATCTCCTCCCCCCCGTTACTCACCCAAACTCCCCCTTCTCACTCCCGCTCCAATCCCATTCTCGACTCCGCCTCCCCCCTTTCACCCCCTCCTCCCCTTAAACACTACATCAAAAAACCCCATTACTCACAACTCTCACTCAGACCCCCTTTTCCACTCTCACATACAAACACCAACCCTTCCACATCCTCCTTCACCCTCACTATACTAACTCCCCTCCTCACCTAATATACAACATCCCCCTCACCACAATCTCACGTACAAACACTAAACCATGAAACCACACATTTAACCACTACAACCACTGCCCCTTCCCGTATCTCAATCCCATCAAACCGCGCCTTCTCACTCCCCTCCAAAAACTCCCTCTCGCCCAAAATCACTCCTTACCCTCTCCAAGCCCCCTCTCACTCCAATTCCCACCCCTTCTCACTCCCACTCCCTCCCGCCCCTTTTCAAAAATCCCTAACTTCTCACTCCCGTCCCCCATTCTACCAATCTCACTAAACCTATCCCCCACATATCTCACTCCCCTCCCTGCCCTTTCTCACTAATTCTCACTCCCCCTCCTCCCTTCTCACTCCAACTCCCCTTTTAAACTCATATACCCCCCTTCCTCACTCCCCTCCTCCCCCCTTCTCCCTACCTCCCCACCTTCTACTCCCCTCCTCAACCCCTTCACTAAGGATCAACAACTTTCTCCCTCCCCTCATCCCGCTTCTCACTCCTGCTGCCTCCCCCCCTTCCGGTTCACCTCCAAAAATAATGTCCTCATAATCACCTCCCCACACATATCATCACTACACAACCCACTCTAACACACCCTTTATCCAT
>NW_020871040.1:408907-416740 GCF_003789085.1 Penaeus vannamei
ATATATCATCATTATGTTCTTGTTATCATTATCATCCTTATAATTATTATAAGCATTGTCCTTTTGGTTGCTATTTTTATTAATGTTTTCATTATTGTTATCGCTGTTGTTATTGTTGTTGCTGTTTTATGTAACTGTTGTTATTTTGTTGTTGTATTTGTTGTTATTATTATTGTTACATTTATCATTATCATTATCATTTTTTCTTTATTCTTTCTTTTCCATTATTCTTTCATTTCCATTATTCTGTCATTTTCATTATTCTGTCACTTTCATTAGTCCATCATTTTTATTATTCTTTCATAATCATTATTCTTTAATTTTCATTAGTCTTTAATTTTCTTGATTCTATCATATTCATTATTCTTTAATTTTCATTATTCTATCATTTTAATTATTCTATCATTTTCATTATTCTTTTTCATTATTCTTCATTTAATATTCTATCAATTCATCACTCTTTCTCTCATCATTCTATATTATCATTTTCATCATTTTTCTTTACCAACACCACATTCATCTCCGGAATCAATATTGCTGTAAATAAAAATATATTCAAGAAAATATCAATAAGAATTGCTGGGATTATGACGTTGTAATAATTATCATAGTGGTTTACAACAATTAATTACAACAATTAATTAATTATCATGGTGGTTTACAACAATTAATTAATTAATTACAACAATTAATTAATTATTATTAATTACAATTAATTAATTACAACAATTAATTAATTATCATGGTGGTTTACAACAATTAATTACAACAATTAATTAATTACAACAATTAATTAATTACAACAATTAATTAATTTTGATAGTGCTTTATAACAAATGCGATGATGGCAGATGACAGTGATGCTGGTCAGTGGAGAAATAACGGTAGGGTTATGATGATAATGATGATGGTTGTTACTGATGTCTAGATCCATTGAAAGAATGAATTTTTTACAAATCTACTCTCTCTCTCTCTCTCTCTCTCTCTCTCTCTCTCTCTCTCTCTCTCTCTCTCTCTCTCTCTCTCTCTCTCTCTCTCTCTCTCTCTCTCTCTCTCTCTCTCTCTCTCTCTCTCTCTCTCTCTTTCTCTCTCTCTTCTTCTCTCTCTCTCTCTCTTCTCTCTCTCTCTCTCTCTCTCTCTCCTCTCCCTCTCTCTCTCTCTCCTCTCTCTCTCTCTCTCTCTCTTCTCTCTCTCTCTCTCTCTCTCTCTCTCTCTTCTCTCTCTCCTCTCTCTCTCTCTCTCCCTCTCTCTCTCTCTCTCTCTCTCCTCTCTCTCTCTCTCTCTCTTCTCTCTCTCTCTCTCTCCTCTCCTCTCTCTCTCTCTTTCTCTCTCTCTCCTCTCTCTCTCTCTCCTCTCCTCCTCTCTTCCTCTCTCTCTCTCTCTCTCTCCTCTCTCTCTCTCCCTCTCTCTCTCTCTCTCTCCTCCTCTCTCTCTCTCTCTCTCTCTCTCTCTCTCTCTCTTCTCTCTCTCTCTCTCTCGCTCCTTTCCTCGATCTCTCGATCCTCTCTCTCTTCTCTCTCCACTTCTCTCCCTCCTTCTCGCTTCTCTCTCTCCTCTTCCATCATCTCTCTCCCTCCTCTCTCATCTCCTCTCTTCGTCTTCCTCTCCTCTCTCCTCTCCTCTCTCTCTCCTCTTCTCCCATCTCCTCTCTCTCTCTCATCTCTCCGTCTCCATCTCTCTTTCTCTCTCTTCTTTCTCTCTCCTCTCCCCTCTCGTTCCTCTCTCTCTCTCTCTCATCTCCCGCCCATCTCTCTCTCTCCTCTCCTCTCTGCCCTCTCCTCTTTCTCTCTCGATCTCCTCCTTCTCTCTTCCTCCCTCTGCTCGTTCTCCTCATCTTTCATCTCTCTCTCTCTCTCTCGTCTCTCTTTCCTCATCTCTCTCCGTATCCCTCTCTCTCTATGGGTCTCTCTCGTCTCTCCTCTCTCGTTCTCTCTCCTCTCTCTCATCTCACTCTCTCTCTCGTCTCTCTCTCCCCTCTCTCATCGACTCTCTGCTCTCTCATCTTCTTTCCTCTCTGTCTCCTCTCTCTCTCTTCCTCTCTAGTCTTCTCCCTCCTCTCATTCTCTCTCTCTCTCTCTCCTCTCTTCTGCTCTCGATCTCGTCAATCTCTCGTCCTCATCTCCTCATTCCTCTCTCTTCTCGTCGACATCCTTTTCTTACTCTCTCTTTCTCTCAGTCTGATCTCTCTCTCTCTCCTCTCTCTACTCTCTCTCTGCCCTCTCTCCCGTCCGTCTCTCTCCTCTCTCACCTCATACGTCTTCGTCATCGTTTCCACGTCATCTCTCTCATCTCATCTCTTTCCTCTCCCTCCCTCCTCCTCTCGTCTCCTCATCTCTCCCTCCTCATCATTCTTCTCCCCTTCTCGTCTCGTCTCTCGCCTCTCTTTTCTCTCCGCCTTGCACCTTCTCTCGCCCTCTTTCTTCATCGAGCCGTTCTCTTCATCGCTCATCGTCACGCTGACCCGTTCTCTCGACACCATCCTCCTCCACTCATCGATCTCGATCCTCTCTCCCTCCTCTCACGTCCATTCCATCTTATCTATCGCCTCCATGTCTCTCTCTACCTGTTCTCTCGTCTTCTCCTCTCACATCTGCTCTCCGCCTCTCTGTACTCTCGGGCATCTGTCTCGTCCCATGATCGGTCATCTTCTCCCCTCCACTCCATGCTAGTCCAACTGTCCCCATCAAGTGCTCATCCTATCAGCTTTTCGCTCTCCTCTCTCTGGTCTCTCTCTTCATCCGTCTCACTTTCTCTCCCCTCGTCCTCTCTCTCCTCCGTCTCTCCCCCATTTCCCCGCTCCTCCTCCTCCTCTCCGTCCTCTCTCTCTCTCTTCTCTCTCGATCCTCGTCTTCTCTCTCTCTTCTCTCTCTCTCTTCCCTCTCCTCTCGCTCCCTTTCCTTTCCCCTCTTTTCACATCACTTGATTCCTGCTTCCTCTCCATCCCTTCCCCATCTTTTTCACGTCACTCTCCTTTTCCTCCTTCTCTCTTTCTTTTCCCTCTCCTTTCCCAGCGAATCCACCTCTCTTGTGTCTTTTCATATTCTTTTCCACATCTCTTTTCCGCCTTCCCGTTTTCCCTCTTCGTCCTCTCCCCCCTTTTATATCCCCTTTCTTTTCCTCTTCTCTCCTCCCTTTTCTCCTCTCAATTTTCCCTACATCGACCTCCTCACTGTTGCCCGGCTCTTCCCCTCCCTTTCCCCTCTCCTCACCCAAGCCTTTTCCTTTCCTCATCTTTTCCCTCCTCCCCTCTCCTCTTTTCCTCCCTTTCCGACCCCTCTCCCTCCTCGCGCTTTCCCCCCCTCAATCTTCCATCTGGCTCACTGTTCCCGGGAAATTCCCTATTTCGCCCTCCTTTTCACCCTCTGCCTTCCGCCTTTTCCCTTCCCCATTCTCTTACCCCGCCTCTTCTCCGCCTTTCCCCAGTTTTCCTTTGTCCTCATACTCTTCCCCTCTCCCTCTGTGTCGCCTTCCCCCTCTTCCTCCTTCCTCCTCGCACCTTTCTCGCCCTTCCTTTCCCGCCATCCGCCTTCTCCCTCCTTTCCCTTTCCCCCTCTCCCTCCTGCTCGCCCGATAGTTACCTTCTCGCCGCCCCTTCTTACCTGCACTCCCCCGCGCTCCGCCCCCCTCGTTCCCTCTCCGCTCCGCCCCCCCCATCGTTCCCTAGCGCCCCAGAGATAATGAAATACTGCCTCCCCCGCCCCCCTCGTTCCCCGCCCTCGAGAATGATATGCTCCAACATTCGCCAAATGCTCCCGGCTAAGGTGCGAGAGATTATCCTGGACTCGAATTTGATGTATATTTCCGATGTGGGATTTGGAGACTCATTGTGTGTGAATCAAAAGGCATTTTCCCCGCTACACCATACTCGGCTTCAAAGTCCTGGCGGCCCCACTGAGGGGTAAGATATTTTTAGCGTATTTATTTTTCTGTTTTTTTTTTTTTTTTTCTTTTTTTTTTTTTTTAGTCTCTTCTTTATTTGTTGCTTTCTTTTTCTCGATTTCTTCTCTGTCTTTCGTATTCTTAGTTTTATTTTCTCTCTCTTTCTCGCTCTTCCTTGTTCTCTTGATTTTCTCTCTTTCTCTGTTTTTTTCTTTTCTCTCTGTCTCTCTCCTCTCTCTCTCTCTCTCTCTCTCTCTCTCTCTCTCTCTCTCTCTCTCTCTCTCTCTCTCTCTCTCTCTCTCTCTCTCTCTCTCTCTCTCTCTCTCTCACTCTCTCACTCTCTCTCTCTCTCTCTTCTCTCTCTCTCTCTCTCTCTCTCTCTCTCTCTCTCTCTCTCTCTCTCTCTCTCTCTCTCTCTCCCCCTCTCTATCCTCCTTCTTTCTACCTTCTCTCTCTTCTCTTGGGGCTGAGGGAGTAGTTATGAATTAATGTTAAAAAAAGGGAAAAAAATGTTTTTTGGATTTTTTTCTGGTTATAAATTGCATGCTAATAGCGATGTCTGAGCTCAGGACTTTTTTTTCTCTCTCCCGTGTGTCTGCGTATTTCTTTCTTTTCTTCTTTTTTTCTCTCTTGAGTGATGTTACTTTGTGTTTGATTATCTCCGTCTGTCCTTGCCTCCCCTCCACTCTATGAGGTGTTTGGGCCATTAGCAGATCCTTCATTTTCTCCTAAAATTATTCAACCAATCGCCGGACACCCTCACTTCTCACCCTCAATCCCCAAAGCACTAAACTTTATTCCAGATATCACTTTCTCTAGAAAAAAAAAAGTGACACGCAAAAAAAAAAAAAAAAAAAAAAAAAAAAAAAAAAAAAAAAAAAAAACGGTAACTTTTGAGCGCGGGCTATAACATTTCAGCACAATGCTTCGGTGCAAGAACATTGATTATCTGGGAGTCGGCTTACCAGATGTAGGAGACTGTGCGGGCGCAAAAATTGCTGGCGGCGTAGAGTTTGCACTCTCTTCGCAAGCTCCCCATCCTCCCCTCCTCTCCTCCCCCCCCTTTCCCTCCCCTCTTCCCTCGTTCCCCCTTTCCCCCTCCCCTCTTTCCTCCTCTTCCCTTCCTCTATTCCCCTCCCTATTCCCACCCCCCTCCCTTCGCCCCCTCCTGGACCCCCCTCGCCCTTCCCCCGCCCGGTCTCTATTGCATTGTTGGTACATTGTCGTGGTTGTATGCTTTCCGTGCTGTGATAAGATCCTCTGTTGCCAAGCAAAATTTGCCCGTTGCCTCAGAAGTGGAATGGATACATAAAACCGTGAGAGAACTTGATCGCTAAAGAGAGAGTGATGGAGGAAGAATACGAGAGAGAGAGAGAGAGAGAGAGAGTTGGAAAGGAGATGAAAAGGGGAGGAGAGAGGGAGAAACGGAGAGAGAGTGACAGAGAGAGAGAGGAGGAAGAAGAGGAGGAGGAGGGGAGGACAGAGAGAGAGAGAGAGCAGACTGCGCAGGGAAGTAGAGGTATCGCACCCGCCGCCCCCTCCAGTACTGCTGCGTAAACAGACCCTCTGGGGATATAGTCTAGACATGTCTGGGTGGCTGTGGACCCAACAACCCGACCGTCTATCCCACCCGTCCGATCGTGGGTCACCGCCCCCGCCCCCCTTTTTCTCCCCCACACACACCCCCACCCCTCTGTCTTCCCCAGTCTCCACGAAAACGGACGACTAGGAACCGGGATCTCGTTTCTAGTCTCTCCCTCTCGTTCTCTCTCGCTCTTTCTTTCTGTCTCTCCTCTCGTTCTCTCTCGCTCTTTCTTTCTGTCTCTCCTCTCGTTCTCTCTCGCTCTTTCTTTTCTGTCTCTCCTCTCGTTCTCTCTCGCTCTTTCTTTCTGTCTCTCTCTCGTTTCTCTCTCGCTCTTCTTTTTCTTCTCTTCTCGTTCTCTCTCGCCTTTCTTTCTCTCTCTGTCTCGTCTCTCTCTCTCTCCGTCTCGTATCTCTCTCTCTGTCTCGTCTCTCTCGCTCTTTCTTTCTGTATCTCCTCTCGTTCTCTCTCGCTCTTTCTTTCTGTCTCTCCTCTCGTTCTCTCTCCGCTCTGTATCTCCTCTCGTCTCTTCTCTTCTGTCTCTCCTCTCGTTCTCTCTCGCTCTTTCTTTCTGTCTCTCCCTCTTTTCTCTCTTCGCTCTTTCTTTCTGTATCTCCTCTCGTTCTCTCTCGCTCTTTCTTTCTGTCTCTCCTCTCGTTCTCTCTCGCTCTTTCTTTCTGTCTCTCCTCTCGTTCTCTCTCGCTCTTTCTTTCTGTATCTCTCTCTTTTCTCTCTCGCTCTTTTCTTTCTGTTCTCTCTCGCCTTTCTGTCTCTCCTTCTCGTGCTATCTTCGCTCTTTCTTTCTGTCTCTCCTCCCTCTCCGCTCTGTTCTTTCTGTCTCTCCTTCTCGTTCCCTCTCGCTCTTTCTTTCTGTCTCTCCTCTCGTTCTTCTCTCGCTCTTTCTTTCTGTATAATCCTCTCGTTCTCTCTCGCCTTTTGTTCTGTCTCTCCTCTTCGTTCTCCTCTCGCTCTCTGTTTCTCTGTATCTCCTCTGGTCTCTCTCGCTTTCTCTTTCTGTCTCTCCTCTCGTTCTCTCTCGGCTCTTTCTTCTGTCTCTCCTCTCGTTCTCTCTCGCTCTTTTCTTTCTGTCTCTCCTCTCGTTCTCTTCTCGCTCTTTCTTTTCTGTCTCTCTCCCTCGTTCTCTTTTCGCTCTTTCTCTCTCTCTCTCTCCTCTCCGCTCTCTCTCTCTCTCTGTCTCTCCCTCTCGTTCTCCTCTCGCTCTTTCTCTCTCGCCCTTTCTCTCTCTCTTAGTCTCTCCTCTCGTTTTCTTATATTTATATATATATATATATAGTATGATATATATATAATCTATATATATATATATATATATATATATATATATATATATATATTATATATATATATATATATATATGTGCTGTGTGTGTGTGTGTGTGTGTGTGTGTGTGTGTGTATATATATGTATATATATATATATATATATATATATATATATATATATATATATATATATATATATATTATATATATATATATATATATATATATATATATATTATATAATATATATTAATATAAATATATATATATATGTATATAAACATAATATATATATAATAATATATATATATATATATATATATATACATATTAATAACATATATCTATATATATATATTACCATATATTATACATATATATATATTATATATATGTGTGCCTCTGTTTATTTCATTATTTTAACTTGTTGAATTGTGTTGTGATAGTGTATGTGATGTTGTGGGCTCCAACTTCTGCGAAACCAAACCATTTTAATCTTATGTGTGTGCGTGAAAAATGTAGAGATGTGTGTGGTGGTTGATCTTGATTTTATAGTAAATGTCGGTAGACTCGAGATAGTCGAGGTCTCGCTGTGTGTGTGTGCTATATTGGCATATTATGTTCCTATATACTAGTATATATATTGATAGCTATGACGATTAAATGAAATTGAGTTATTATTTGATATTAAATTAATATGTGAGGTATATTGATATATAATTCAGTTCACTAATAATAATTAGATATATAAATATATATATAATATATATATATTTATAATATATATGTATATAAATATACTATATATATGTAGTATATGTTAAAAAGATATTACTTATATATGATTAGTCCAATCTATATCTAAAATACTCTTGAGAATTGTATTATTTTTGGCTTAAGGGCTCTACATGGGTAAGTCCTTTACCGAATAATTACTATTACTATGTTGTATGGATGTGTGGTGTATGTGTAGGCTGTGTGTGTGTTGTGCTGATGTGTGGTTGTGTGTGTGTGACTGTGTGACGAGTAGCGTGTTAATTTAAGGCCAAAAGACGTGAGCATTTTAATTGTAGTTTATAGTGTTGGAT
>NW_020871040.1:419006-444006 GCF_003789085.1 Penaeus vannamei
CCAGCAGGAAGCAAAGCCGTCCTCGAATACCCGAGATAGAGGCTCGTCCTCGAGCCCGAGATGGAGGCCGTCCTCGCGAGCCCGAGAAGAAGGCCGTTTCGAACCCGAGATGGAGGCCGTCCTCGACCCGAGATGGGGCCATTTCGAGCTGAGATGGAGCCGTCTCAAGCCGCAGGATTAGCCGTTCGAGCCCGAGATGGGCCGTTTTCGAGCCGAGAGATGAGGCGATCTCGAGCCCGAAATGGAGGCTTCGGAGAGGAGGCACGTCCTCGACCCGAGATGGAGCCCGTCCTCGAGCCCGAGATGGAGGCCATCCCCAGAACCCGAGATGGAGCCTCGTCCCCGAGTCGAGATGGAAGGCCGCCGAGCCCGGAGATGAGAAGGCCGTCCCAGAAACCCGAGATGGAAGCCCGGTCCTCGATCCGAGATGGAGGCCGTCACCTCGATCCGAATGGAGGACGTCCTTCGAACCCGAGATTGAGGCCGTCCTCGGAGCCCGAGAATAGCCGTCCTCGACCCCAGGATTGGAGGCCGTCCTCGAGCCCAGATGGAGGACGTCAACAGAACCCGAGATGGACCCGCCTCGAGTCCGAGATGAGGGACGTCTTCGAACACCGAGATGAGCGCCGGTCCTCGAGCCGAGATTAGGAGGCCGGTCCTCGGCCCACAGGTGGAGCCGTCCCGACCCGAGATGGAGGACGTCCCAGAACCCGACATGGAGCCCGTCCTCGAGTCCGAGATGGAGGAACGTAATTCGAACCCGAGATTGGAGGCCCGTCAGAGCCAAGATGGACGTCCCTCGAGCCCCGAGATGGAGGCGTCCTCGAGCCCCGAGATGGAGGCGGTCCTCGAGCCCGAGATGGAGGCCGTCCTCGAAGCCCAGAGCATGATTGGGGCCGTCGAGCCCCAAGATGGAGGCCGTCGAGCCGCGAGATGGAGGCCGTCCTGGAGGCCGTCGAGCCGAGATGGAGGCCGTCCTCGAGCCCGATGGAGGCCGTCTTGGAGCCGTCCTCGAGCCGAGATGGAGGCCGTCCTCGAGCCGAGATGGAGGCCGTCTTCGAGCCCGAGATGAGGCCGTGAGCCCGAGATGGAGGCCGTCCTCGAGCCCGAGATGGAGGCCGTCCTGAGAGATGGAGGCCGTCCTCGAGCCGAGATGGAGGCCGGAGCCCGAGATAGAGGCCGTCCTCGAGCCCCAGATGGAGGCCGTTTTCGAGCCCGAGATGGAGGCCGTCCCGGAGCCCGAGAATCCTCGAGCCCGAGATGGAGGCCGTCTCGAGCCCGAGATGGAGGCCGTCTCGAGCCCGAGATGGAGGCCCGTCCTCGAGCCCGAGATGGAGGCCGTCCTCGAGCCCGAGATGGAGGCCGTCCTCGAGCCCGAGGGAGGCCGTCCTCGAGCCCGAGATGGAGGCCGTCCCAGAGCCGAGAGGCCGTCCTCGAGCCCAGATGGAGCCCTCCCTCGAGCCCGAGATGGAGGCCGTCCTTGAGCCCGAGATGGAGGCCGTCTCGAGCCCGAGATGGAGGCGTCGAGCTGGAGGCCGTTTCGACCCGAATGGAGGCCGTCTCGAGCCCGAGATGGAGGCCGTCCTCCGAGCCCAGATGGAGGCCGTCCTCGAGCCCGAGATGGAGGCCGTCCTGAGCCGAGATGGAGGCCGTTCGAGCCGAATGGAGGCCGTCCTCGAGCCCGAGATGGAGGCCGTTTCGAGCCCAGGGAGGCCGTCTTCGAGCCGAGATGGAGGCCTCCTCGAACCCAGGTGGAGGCCGTCCTCGAGCCCGAGATGGAGGCCGTTCGAGCCTGAGATGAGGCCGTCCTCGCCTGGAGGCCGTCCTCGAGCCCGAGATGGAGGCCGTTTTCGAGCCCAGAGATGGAGGCCGTCTCGAGCCGAGATGGAGGCCGTCCTCGAGCCCGAAGATGGAGGCCGTCCCGAGCCGAGATGGAGGCCGTCCTCGAGCCCGAGATGGAGGCCGTTTTCGAGCCCGAGGTGGAGGCCGTCCTTCGAGCCCGATTGGCCCGTCCTCGAGCCGAGATGGAGGCCGTCCTCGAGCCCGAGATGGAGGCCGTTTCGAGCCCGAGATGGAGGCCGTCCTCGAGCCGAGATGGAGGCCGTCTTCGAGCCCGAGATGGAGGCCGTTTCGAGCCCGAGAATGGAGGCCGTCTTCGAGCCCGAGATGGAGGCTTGGAGTCTCGAGCCCGAGATGGAGGCCGTCCTCGAGCCCGAGATCGAGCCCGAGATGGAGGCCCGTCCTCGAGCCCCGAGATGGAGGCCGTCCTCGACCCGAGATGGAGGCCGAGCCCGAGATGAGGCCGTTGGCCCGAGATGGCCGTCCTCGAGCCCGAGATGGAGGCCGTCGAGCCCGATATGGAGGCCGTCTCGAGCCCGAGATGAGGCCGTCCTCGAGCCCGAGATGGAGGCCGTCCTCGACCCGAGATGGAGGCCGTCCTGAGATGAGGCCGTCCTCGAGCCCAGATGGAGGCCGTCGAGCCCGAGATGGAGGCCGTCCTCGAGCCCGAGATGAGGCCGGAGCCCGAGATGGAGGCCCCCGATGGAGGCCGTCCTCGACCCGAGATGAAGGCCGTCCTCAGCCCGAGATTGGAGGCCGTCCTCGAGCCCGAGATGGAGGCCGTGAGCCGAGATGGAGCCCGTCCTCGAGCCGAGATGGAGGCCGTCCTCGAGCCCGAGATGGAGGCCGTCCGACCCGAGATGGAGGCCGTCTCGAGCCCGAGATGGAGGCCGTCTTCGAACCCGAGATGGAGGCCGTCCTCGAGCCCGAGATGGAGGCCGAGCCGAGATGGAGGCGTCTTCGAACCCGAGATGGAGGCCGTCCTCGAGCCCGAGATGGAGGCCGTCCTCGAGCCGAGATGGAGGCCGTCCTCGAGAGATGGAGGCCGTCCTCGAGCCCGAGATGGAGGCCGTCCTCGAGCCCGAGATGGAGGCCGTCCTCGAGCCCGAGATGGAGGCCGTCCGACCCGATGGAGGGGCGTCCTCGAGCCCGAGATGGAGGCCGTCCTTGAGCCGAGATGGAGGCCGTCCTCGAGCCGAGATGGAGGCCTTCGAGCCCCCGTCCTTCCCGAGATGGAGGCCGTTTCGAGCCCGAGATGGAGGCCGTCCTCGAAGCCCGAGATAGAGGCCGTCCTCGACCCCGAGATGGAGGCCGTCCGAACCTGAGATAGGCCGTCCTCGAGCCCGATGGAGGGCCTTTCGAGCCCGAGAGGAGGCCGTTTCGAGCCCGCCGTCCTCGAGCCCGAGATGAGAGGCCTCGTCCTTCGGAGCCCGAGATGAGGCCGTGACGAACCGAGATCCCCGTCCTGAGCCCGAGATGGAGGCCGTTTTCGAGCCCGAGATGGAGGCCGGTCTCGAGCCCGAGATAGAGGCCGTCCTCGAGCCCGAGATGGAGGCCGTCCTCGACCCCCGAGATGGAGGCCGTCCTAGACCCCGAGATGGAGGCCGTCCTCGAACCCGAGATGGAGGCCGTCCTCCGAGAACCCGAAGATGGCCGTTCGAGCCCGAGATGGAGGCCGTCCTCGAGCCCCGAGATGAGGCCGTCCTCGAGCCCGAGATGGAGGCCGTGGATGGAGCCCGAGCATGGAGGCCGTCCTCGAGCCCGAGATGGATGAGCCGAGATCGAGGCCGTCCTCGAGCCCCAGATGGAGGCCGTTTTCGAGCCCGAGATGGAGGCCGATGGAGGCCGTCGAGCCCGAGATAGAGGCCGTCCTCGAGCCCGAGATGAGGCCGAGCCGTTCCGTTCGAGCCCGGAGATTGAGGCCGTCCTCTGGCCCGAGATGGAGGCCGTCCTCGAAACCGAGAGGGAGGCCGTGCCTTCGAGCCCGAGATGGAGGCCGTCCTCGAGCCCGAATGGAGGCCGTCCTCGAGCCCGATATGCAGGCATCGGAAGAGGAGGCCGCCCTCGAGCACGAGATGGAGGTCGTCCTCGAGCCCAAGATGAGGCCGTCCTTGAGCCCGAAGATGAGGCCGTCCTCGAGCCCGAGATGGAGGCCGTCCTAGAGCCCGAGATGGAGCCCGTCCTTGAGCCCGAGATCTAGGCCGTCCTCGAGCCGAAGAGGAGCCGTTTTCGAGCCCGAGATGGAGGCCGTCTTCGAGCCCCAGGTGGAGGCCGTCCTCGAGCCGAGCAGGCTTCGAGGAAGGGAGGCCGTCGAGCCCGAATGGAGGCTTCCCGAGCCCGAGATGGAGGCTCCGGAGGAGGAGGCCGTCCCTGAGCCCGAGATGGAGGCTCCGGAGGAGGAGGCCGTCCCTGAGCCCGAGATGGAGGCCGTCCTCGAGCCCGAGATGGAGGAGAGGAGGAGGCCGTCCCTGAGCCCGAGATGGAGGGAGGAGGAGGCCGTCCCGAGCCCGAGATGGAGGCCGTCCTCGAGCCCGAGATGGAGGCCGTCTCGAGAAGGAGGAGGCCGTCCTCGAGCCCGATATGCAGGCTTCGGAGGAGGAGGCCGTCCTCGAGCCCGAGATGGAGGCTCCAGAGGAGGAGGCCGTCCCTGAGCCCGAGATGGAGGGAGGAGGAGGCCGTCCCTGAGCCCGAGATGGAGGCTCCGGAGGAGGAGGCCGTCCCCGAGCCCGAGATGGAGGCCGTCCTCGAGCCCGAGATGGAGGCCGTCTTCGAGCCCCAGGTGGAGGCCGTCCTCGAGCCCGATATGGAGGCTTCGGAGGAGGAGGCCGTCCTCGAGCCCGAGATGGAGGCTCCAGAGGAGGAAGGCCGTCCCTGAGCCCGAGATGGAGGCTCCGGAGGAGGAGGCCGTCCCTGAGCCCGAGATGGAGGCTCCGGAGGAGGAGCCGTCCTCCCCGAGCCCGAGATGGAGGCCGTCTTCGAGCCCCAGGTGGAGGCCGTCCTCGAGCCCGAATGAGGAGGAGGCCGTCCTCCCGAGATGGAGCCGTCCTCCCGAGATGGAGGCCGTCTTCGAGGAGGCCGTCCTCGAGCCGAGATGGAGGCCGTCGAGCCCGAGATGGAGGCCGTCCTCGAGCCCGAGATGGAGGCCGTCTCGAGCCCGAGATGGAGGCCGTCCTCGAGCCCGAGATGGAGGCCGTCCTCGAGCCCGAGATGGAGGCCGTCCTCGAGCCCGAGATGGAGCCGTGAGCCAGATGGAGAGCCGAGATGGAGGCCGTCCTCGAGCCCGAGATGGAGGCCGTCCTCGAGCCCGAGATGGAGGCCGTCTCGAGCCCGAGATGGAGGCCGTCCTCGAGCCCGAGATGGAGGCCGTCCTCGAGCCCGAGATGGAGACCGGTCCGAGAGATGGAGGCCGTCCCTGAGCCCGAGATGGAGGCCGTCCTCGAGCCCGAGATGGAGGCCGTCTCGAGCCTGGAGGCCGTCCTCGAGCCCGAGATGGAGGCCGTCCTCGAGCCCGAGATGGAGGCCGTCCTCGAGCCCGAGATGGAGGCCGTCCTCGAGCCCGAGATGGAGGATGAGGCCGTCCTCGAGCCCGAGATGGAGGCCGAGCCCTCGAGCCGAGATGGAGGCGTCTCGAGCCCGAGATGGAGGCCGTCCTTGAGCCCAAGATGGAGGCCGTCCTCGAGCCCGAGATGGAGGCCGTCCTTGAGCCCGAGATGGAGGCCGTCCGAGCCCGAGATGGAGGCCGTCCTCGAGCCCGAGATGGAGGCCGTTTTCGAGCCCGAGATGGAAGCCGTCCTCGAGCCCGAGAGGCCGTTTCGAGCCCAGGTCCGTCTTCGAGCCCGAGATGGAGGCGTCTTCGAGCCCCAGGTGGAGGCCGTCGAGCCCGAGGCTTCGGAGGAGGAGGCCGTCCTCGAGCCCGAGATGGAGGCTCCAGAGGAGGAGGCCGTCCCTGAGCCCGAGATGGAGGCTCCGGAGGAGGAGGCCGTCCCCGAGCCCGAGCCCGAGGAGGCCGTCGAGCCCGAGATGGAGGCGTCCTCGAGCCCGAGATGGAGGCCGTCTTCGAGCCCAGGTGGAGGCCGTCCTCGAGCCCGAGATGAGGCTCCCGTCCTCGAGCCCGAGATGGAGGCTCCAGAGAGGAGGCCGTCCTGAGCCCGAGATGGAGGCTCCGAGGATCCCGAGCCCGAGATGGAGGCTCCCCGTCCCGAGCCCGAGATGGAGGCCGTCCTCGAGCCCGAGATGGAGGCCGTCTTCGAGCCCCGAGCCGAGATGGAGGCCGTCGAGAGATGGAGGCCGTCGAGTGGAGGCCGTCTCGAGCCCGAGATGGGGCCGTCGAGCCCGAGATGGAGGCCGTCCTCGAGCCCGGATGGAGGCCGTCCTCGAGCCCGAGATGGAGGCTCGAGCAGATGGAGGCCGTCCTCGAGCCCGAGATGGAGGCCGTCTTCGAGCGGAGGAGGCCGTCCTCGAGCCCCGGAGGAGGAGGCCGTCCTCGAGCCGAGATGGAGGCTCCAGAGGAGGAGGCCGTCCGAGCCCGAGATGGAGGCTCCAGGAGGGCCGTCCCGAGCCCGAGATGGAGGCTCCGGAGGAGGAGGCCGTCCTGGAGCCCGAGATGGAGGCTCCTCGAGCCCGAGATGGAGGCCGTCGTGGAGGCTCCTCGAGCCCGATAGCAGGCTTCGAGGAGGAGGCCGTCCTCGAGCCAGAGGAGGCTCCAGAGGAGGAGGCCGTCCCGAGCCCGAGATGGAGGCTCCGGGAGGAGGCCGTCCTGAGCCCGAATGAGGCTCCGGAGGAGGAGCCGTCCTCGAGCCCGAGATGGAGGCTCCAGAGGAGGAGGCCGTCCGAGCCCGAATGGAGAGGAGGAAGCCGTCCCTGAGCCCGAGATGGAGGCTCCGGAGGAGGAGGCCGTCCCTGAGCCCGAGATGGAGGCCGTCCTCGAGCCCGAGATGGATCTTCGAGCCCTGGAGGCCGTCCGGAGGAGGAGCCGAGATGGAGGAGAGAGGCCGTCCCTGAGCCCGAGATGGAGGCTCCGGAGGAGAGGCCGTCCCGAGCCCGAGATCCTCGAGCCCGAGCCCGTCTTCGAGCCCGGAGATGGAGGCCGAGCCGAGATGGAGGCCGTCGAGCCCGAGATGGAGGCCGTTCTCGAGCCCGAGATGGAGGCCGTCCTCGAGCCCGAGATGGAGCCCGAGATGGAGGCCGTCGAGATGGAGGCCGTTTTCGAGCCGAGATGAGGCCGTCCTCGAGCCGAGATGGAGGCCGAGCCGAGATGGAGGCCGTCGCCCGAGATGGAGCCGTCCTCGAGCCCGAGATGGAGGCCGTCCTCGAGCCCGAGATGGAGCCCGAGGAGGCCGTCCTCGAGCCGAGATGGAGCCGTCTTCGAGCCAGAGATGGAGGCCGTCTCGAACCCGAGATGGAGCCGTCTCGAGCCCGAGATGGAGGCCGTCTCGAGCCGAGATGGAGGCCGTCCTCGAGCCGAGATGGAGAGAGATGGAGGCCGTCCTCGAGCCCGAGATGGAGGCCGTCCTCGAGCCCGATATGGAGACCGTCTTTGAGCCAGAAATGGAGGCCGTCTCGAACCCGAGATGGAGGCCGTCCTCGAGCCGAGATGGAGGAGCCGAGATGGAGGATCTCGAGCCCAAGATGGAGGCCGTCCTCGAGCCCAGATGGAGGCCGTCTCGAGCCCGAGATGGAGGCCGTTTCGAGCCCCGTCCTCGAGCCCGAATTTGAGGCCGTTTTCGAGCCACAGGTAGAGGCCGTCTTCGAGCCCGAGATGGAGGCCGTTTTCGAGCCCCAGGTGGAGGCCGTCCTCGAGCCCGATATGCAGGCTTCGAGGAGGAGGCCGTCCTCGAGCCCGAGATGGAGGCTCCAGAGGAGGAGGCCGTCCCTGAGCCCGAGATGAGAGGAGGCCGTCCCTGAGCCCGAGATGGAGGCTCCGGAGGAGGAGGCCGTCCCTGAGCCCGAGATGGAGGCCGTCCTCGACCCGAGATGGAGGCCGTCTTCGAGCCCGAGATTGAGGTCGTCCTCGAGCCCGAGATGGAGGCCGTCCTCGAGCCCTAGATGGAGGCCGTCCTCGAGCCCGAGATGGAGGCCGTTTTCGAGCCCTAGGTGGAGGCCGTCTTCGAGCCCGAATTGGATGCCTTCCTCGAACCCCAGGTGGAGGCCCTCTTCGAGCCCGAGATGGAGGCTTTTTTCGAGCCCCAGGTGGAGGCCGTCTTCGAGCCCGAATTGGAGGCCTTCCTCGAACCCCAGGTGGAGGCCGTCCTCGAGCCCGAATTTGAGGCCGTTTTCGAGCCCCAGGTGGAGGCTCCGGAGGAGGAGGCCGTCCCTGAGCCCGAGATGGAGGCCGTCCTCGAGCCCAAGATGGAGGCCGTCTTTGAGCCCGAGATTGAGGTCGTCCTCGAGCCCGAGATGGAGGCCGTCCTCGAGCCCGAGATGGAGGACGTCTTCGAACCCGAGATTGAGGCCGTCCTCGAGCCCGAGATGGAGGCCGTCCTCGAGCCCCAGGTGGAGGCCGTCCTCGAGCCCGAGATGGAGGCGTCCAGAACCCGAGATGGAGCCCGTCTCGAGCCGAGATTCTTCGAGACCGTTTGGAGCCGTCCTCGAGCCCGAGATGGAGGCCTTCCTCGAGCCCGAGATGGAGGCCGTTTCGAGCCCGAGATGGAGCCGTCCTCGAACCCAGATGGAGGCCGTCCCCCGAGATGGAGGCCGTCCTCGAGCCCGAGATGGAGGCCGTCTTGAGCCCGATGGAGGCCGTCGAGCCTCCTCGAGCCCGAGATGGAGGCCGTCCTCGAGCCCGAGATGGAGGCCGTTTTCGAGCCCGAGATGGAGGCCGTCCTCGAGCCCGCCGTTTCGAGCCTGAGGCCGTCCTCGAGCCCGAGATGGAGGCCGTCTTCGAGCCCAGATGGAGGCCGTCCTCGAGCCCGATATGCAGGCTTCGGAGGAGGAGGCCGTCCTCGAGCCCGAGATGGAGAGAGAGGAGGCCGTCCTGAGCCCGAGATGGAGGCAGAGGAGGAGGCCGTCCTGAGCCCGAGGAAGAGGAGGCCGTCCGAGCCCGAGATGGAGGCTCCGGAGGAGGAGGCCGTCCGAGCCCGAGATGAGGCCGTCCTCGAGCCCGAGATGGAGGCGTCTTCGAGCCCGAGGAGGCCGTCCTTGAGCCGATGAGGCCGTCCTCGAGCCCGAGATGGAGGCTTTGGAGGCCGTCCTCGAGCCCGAGATGGAGGCCGTCCTCGAGCCCGAGATGGAGGCCGTCCTGAGCCGATGGAGGCCGTCCTCGAGCCCGAGATGGAGGCCGCCCCCGTCGAGCCGAGATGGAGGCCGTCCTCGAGCCGAGATGGAGGCCGTCTTCGAGCCCGAGATGGAGGCCGTCTCGAGCCCGAGAAGGAGGCGTCCTCGAGCCCGAGATGGAGGCCGTCTCGAGCCCGAGATCCGTCCTCGAGCCCGAGATGGAGGCCGTTTCGAGCCCAGGTGGAGCCGTCTTCGAGCCCGAATGGAGGCCTTTCTCGATGGAGCCGTCCTCGAGCCCGAGGCCGTTTTCGAGCCCAGGTGGAGGCCGTCCTCGAGCCGAGATGGAGGCGTCCCGACCCGACATGGAGCCCGTCCTCGAGCCGAGATGGAGGCGTCTTCGAACCCGAGATGGAGGCCGTCCTCGAGCCCGAGATGGAGGCCGTTTTCGAGCCCGAGATGGAGGCCGAGAAGCCTGGAGGCCGTCTCGAGCCCGAGATGGAGGCCGTCCTCGAGCCCGAGATGGAGGCCGTCCTCGAGCCCGAGATGGAGGCCGTCCTCGAGCCCGAGATGGAGGCCGTCTCGAGCCGAGATGGAGGCCGTCTCGAGCCGAGATTCCCGTCCTCGAGCCGAGATGGAGGCGTCCTCGAGCCCAGATGAGGCCGTCGAGCCCGAGGCCGTCCTCGAGCCCGAGATGGAGGCCGTCCTCGAGCCCGAGATGGAGGCCGTCCTCGAGCCCGAGATGGAGCCGTCCTCGAGCCCGAGATGGAGCCGTCCTCGAGCCCGAGATGGAGGCCGAGCCGAGATGGAGGCCGTCCTCGAGCCCGAGATGGAGGCCGTCCTCGAGAGAGAGGCCGTCCTCGAGCCCGAGATGGAGCCGTCCTCGAGCCCGAGATGGAGGCCGTCCTCGAGCCCGAGATGGAGCCGTCTTCGAGCCCGAGATGGAGCCGTCCTCGAGCCGAGATGGAGGCCGTCCTTGGAGGCCGTCGAGCCCGAGATGGAGGCCAGCCGTCAGCCCGAGATGGAGGCCCCGTCGAGCCCGAGATGGAGGCCGTCCTCGAGCCCGAGATGGAGGCCGTCTTCGAGCCCGAGATGAGCCGAGATCCGTCCCCGAGATGGAGGCCGTCCTCGAGCCCGAGATGGAGGCCGTCCTCGAGCCCGAGATGGAGGCCGTCTTCGAGCCCGAGATGGAGCCGTCCTCGAACCCGAGATGGAGGCCGTCTGGAGGCCGTCCTCGAGCCCGAGATGGAGGCCGTCGAGCCCGATGGAGGCCGTCCCCCGAGATGGAGGCCGATTCCTCGAGCCCAGATGGAGGCCGTTTTCGAGCCGAGATGGAGGCCGTCCTCGAGCCCGAGATGGAGGCCGTCTCGAGCCCGAGATGGAGATGAGGCCGTCCTCGAGCCCGAATGGAGGCCTTCCTCGAACCCAGTGGAGGCCGTCCTCGAGCCGAGATGGAGGCCGTCTTCGAGCCCCAGGTGGAGGCCGTCTTCGAGCCCGAGATGGAGGCCGTCCTCGAGCCCCAGGTGGAGGCCGTCCTCGAGCCAGAGATGGAGGCCGTCTTCGATCCCGAGATGGAGGCCGTCCTCGAGCCCGAATTTGAGGCCGTTTTCGAGCCCCGTCTTCGAGCCCGAGATGGAGGCCGTCTTCGAGCCCCAGGTGGAGGCCGTCCTCGAGCCCGATATGCAGGCTTCGGAGGAGGAGGCCGTCCTCGAGCCCGAGATGGAGGCTCCCGTCCCTGAGCCCGAGATGGAGGCTCTCCGAGCCCGAGATGGAGGCTCCCCGTCCCTGAGCCCGAGATGAGGCTCCGAGGAGGAGCCGTCCCTGAGCCCGAGATGGAGGCTCCGGAGGAGCCGAGCCAGATGGAGGCCGTCTCGAGCCCGAGATGGAGGCCGTCTTCGAGCCCGAGATCGTCCTCGAGCCGAGATGGAGGCCGTCCTCGAGCCCTAGATGGAGGCCGAAGCCGAGATGGAGGCCGTCTCGAGCCCGAGATGGAGCCGTCCTCGAGCCCGAGATGGAGCCGTCCGTCCGTCCTCGAGCCGAGATGGAAGATNCGAACCCGAGATGGAGATCGAGCCCGAGATGGAACCCGAGATGGATGCCGTCCTCGAACCCGAGATGGAGGCCGTCCTCGAACCCGAGATGGAGGCCGTCTTCGAACCCGAGATGGATCGAACCCGAGATGGAGGCCGTCCTCGAACCCGAGATGGATCGAACCCGAGATGGAGGCCGTCTCGAGCCGAGATGGAGGCCGCTCGACCGAGATGGAGGCCGTCTTCGAACCCGAGATGGAGGCCGTCCTCGACCCGAGATGGAGGCCGTCTTCGAACCCGAGATGGAGGCCGTCTCGAACCCGAGATGGAGGCCGTCTTCGAGCCCGAGATGGAGGCCGTCCTCGAGCCCGAGATGGAGGCCGTCCTCCGAGATGGAGCCGTCCTCGAACCGAGATGGAGGCCGTCTTCGAACCCGAGATGGAGGCCGTCCTCGACCCGAGATGGAGCCGTCCTCGAGCCGAGATGGAGCCGTCTCGAACCCGAGATGGAGCCGTCCTCGCCCCGTCCTCGAACCCGAGATGGAGGCCGTCTTCGAACCCGAGATGGAGGCCGTCTTCGAACCCGAGATGGAGGCCGTCTTCGAACCCGAGATGGAGGCCGTCCTCCGAGATGGAGGCCGTCTCGAACCCGAGATGGAGGCCGTCCTCGAACCCGAGATGGATCGAGCCCGAGATGGAGCCGTCCTCGAACCCGAGATGGAGGCCGTCCTCGAACCGAGATGGAGGCCGTCTCGAACCCGAGATGGAGGCCGTCTCGAACCCGAGATGGAGGCCGTCTTCGAGCCCGAGATGGAGGCCGTCTTCGAACCCGAGATGGAGGCCGTCTTCGAACCCGAGATGGATCGACCGAGATGGAGCCGTCTTCGAACCCGAGATGGAGCCCGTCCTCGAGCCCGAGATGGAGGCCGTCTTCGAGCCCGAGATGGAGGCCGTCCTCGAACCCGAGATGGAGGCCGTCTTCGAACCCGAGATGGAGGCCGTTTTCGAACCCGAGAGAGCCGTCCTCGACCCGAGATGGAGGCCGTCCTCGAACCCGAGATGGAGGCCGTCTTCGAACCCGAGATGGAGGCCGTCCTCGAACCCGAGATGGAGGCCGTCTTCGAACCCGAGATGGAGGCCGTCTTCGAACCCGAGATGAGGCCGCGAGATGGAGGCCGTCTCGAACCCGAGATGGATCGAACCCGAGATGGAGGCCGTCTTCGAACCCGAGATGGAGGCCGTCTTCGAACCCGAGATGGAGGCCGTCGTCGAACCCGAGATGGAGGCCGTCTTCGAACCCGAGATGGATCGAACCCGAGATGGAGCCGTCTTCGAGCCCGAGATGGAGGCCGTCTTCGACCCGAGATGGATCGAACCGAGATGGAGCCGTCTTCGAACCCGAGATGGAGGCCGTCTTCGAACCCGAGATGGAGGCCGTCTCGACCGAGATGGATCGAACCCGAGATGGATTCGAGCCCGAGATGGATCGCCGAGAGATCGCCGTCTCGACCCGAGATGGATCGCCCGAGATGGAGGCCGTCTTCGAACCCGAGATGGAGGCCGTCTTCGACCCGAGATGGATCCCCGAGATGGAGGCCGTCTTCGAACCGAGATGGAGGCCGTCTCGAACCCGAGATGGAGAAGATGGAGGCCGTCTTCGAACCCGAGATGGATCGACCGAGATGGAGGCCGTCTCGAACCCGAGATGGAGGCCGTCCTCGAACCCGAGATGGAGGCCGTCTTCGAGCCCGAGATGGAGGCCGTCTTCGAACCCGAGATGGAGGCCGTCCTCGAGCCCGAGATGGAGGCCGTCTTCGAGCCCGAGATGGAGGCCGTCTTCGAACCGAGATGGATCGAACCCGAGATGGATCGAGCCCGAGATGGAGGCCGTCTTCGAACCCGAGATGGAGCCGTCTTCGAACCCGAGATGGATCGAGCCCGAGATCGAACCCTGGAGGCCCTCGAACCCGAGATGGAGGCCGTCCTGATCGAACCCGAGATGGAGGACGCCGAGATGGAGGCCGTCTCGAACCCGAGATGCCGTCTTCGAGCCCGAGATGATGATGGATCGAACCCGAGATGGAGGCCGTCTTCCCCGAGATGGAGCCGTCCTCGAGCCCGAGATGGAGGCCGTCTTCGAACCGAGATGGAGGCCGTCTCGAACCCGAGATGGATCGAACCGAGATGGAGGCCGTCTTCGAACCCGAGATGGAGGCCGTCTTCGAGCCCGAGATGGATGCCGTCCTCGAACCCGAGATGGAGGCCGTCCTCGAACCCGAGATGGAGGCGTCTTCGAACCCGAGATGGAGGCCGTCCTCGAACCGAGATGGAGGCCGTCGAACCCGAGATGGAGGCCGTCTCGACCCGAGATGGAGGCCGTCTCGAACCGAGATGGAGCCGCCGAGGCCGTCTCGAACCCGAGATGGAGGCCGTCGAACCCGAGATGGATCGAGCCCGAGATGGAGCCGTCTTCGAGCCCGAGATGGATCGCCGAGATGGAGGCCGTCCTCGAACCCGAGATGGAGCCGCCGAGAGAGCCGTCCTCGAACCCGAGATGCCGTCCTCGAACCCGAGATGGAGGCCGTCTTCGACCCGAGATGGATCGACCGAGATGAGGCCGTGAGATCGAACCCGAGATGGATGGATCGACCGAGATGGAGCCGTCTTCGAGCCCGAGATGGAGCCGTCCTCGACCCGAGATGGAGCCGTCTCGAACCCGAGATGGAGGCCGTCTTCGAACCCGAGATGGAGGCCGTCTTCGAGCCCGAGATGGAGGCCGTCTTCGAGCCCGAGATGGAGGCCGTCTTCGAACCCGAGATGGACGAACCCGAGATGGAGGCCGTCTCGAGCCCGAGATGGAGGCCGTCCTCGAGCCGAGATGGAGGCCGTCTTCGAACCCGAGATGGAGGCCGTCTCGAACCGAGATGGAGCCGTCTTCGAACCGAGATGGAGGCCGTCCTCGAACCCGAGATGGAGGCCGTCTTCGAGCCCGAGATGGAGGCCGTCTTCGAACCCGAGATGGAGGCCGTCCTCGAACCCGAGATGGAGGCCGTCTTCGAACCCGAGATGGATCGAACCCGAGATGGAGGCCGTCCTCGCCCGAGATGGAGGCCGTCTTCGAACCCGAGATGAGGCCGTCTCGAACCCGAGATGGAGGCCGTCTTCGAACCGAGATGGATCGAGATCGAACCCGAGATGAGGCCGTCGCCGAGATGGAGCCGTCTCGACCCGAGATGGATCGAGATGGAGGCCGTCCTCGAACCCGAGATGGAGCCGCCGAGATGGAGGCCGTCCTCGAACCCGAGATGGAGGCCGTCCTCGAACCCGAGATGGAGGGAACCCGAGATGGAGGCCGTTCGAGCCCGAGATGGAGGCCGTCTTCGAGCCCGAGATGGAGGCCGTCTTCGAGCCCGAGAGGATCGAGCCCGAGATGGAGGCCGTCTTCGAACCCGAGATGGAGGCCGTCTTCGAGCCCGAGATGGAGCCGCGAACCCGAGATGGAGGCCGTCTTCGAACCCGAGATGGAGGCCGTCTTCGAACCCGAGATGGAGGCCGTCTTCGAACCCGAGATGGAGGCCGTCTTCGAGCCCGAGATGATCGAGCCCGAGATGGAGGCCGTCTCGCCCGAGATGGAGGCCTCGAACCCGAGATGGAGGCCGTCTTCGACCCGAGATGGAGGCCGTCTTCGAGCCCGAGATGGAGGCCGTCTTCGAACCCGAGATGGAGGCCGTCTTCGAGCCCGAGATGGAGGCCGGCCCGAGATGGAGCCGTCTCGACCCGAGATGGAGCCGTCTTCGAGCCCGAGATGGAGGCCGTCTTCGAACCGAGATGGAGGCCGTCTTCGAGCCCGAGATGGAGCCGCCCGAGATGGAGGCCGTCTCGAACCCGAGATGGAAACCCGAGATGGAGGCCGTCTTCGAACCCGAGATGGATCGAACCCGAGATGGATCGAACCCGAGATGGAGCCGTCTTCGAACCCGAGATGGATCGAACCCGAGATGGAGGCCGTCTTCGAACCCGAGATGGAGCCGTCTCGAACCCGAGATGGAGGCCGTCTCGAACCCGAGATGGAGGCCGTCTTCGAGCCCGATCGAACCCGAGATGGAGGCCGTCCTCGAACCCGAGATGGACGAACCCGAGATGGAGGCCGTCTCGAACCCGAGATGGAGGCCGTCTTCGAACCCGAGATGGAGGATCGAACCCGAGATGGATGCCGTCCTCGAGCCCGAGATGGAGGCCGTCTTCGAACCCGAGATGGAGGCCGTCTTCGAACCCGAGATGGAGGCCGTCCTCGAGCCCGAGATCCGTCCTCGAGCCCGAGATGGAGGCCGTCCTCGAACCCGAGATGGAGCCGTCTTCGAGCCGAGATTCCTCGCCGAGATGGAGGCCTCCTCGAGCCCGAGATGGAGCCGTCTTCGCCCGAGATGGAGGCCGTCTTCGAGCCCGAGATGGAGCCCGAGATGGAGGCCGTCCTCGAGCCCGAGATGGAGGCCGTCTTCGAACCCGAGATGGAGGCCGTCTTCGAGCCCGAGATGGAGGCCGTCTTCGAACCCGAGATGGAGGCCGTCTTCCCCGAGATGGAGGCCGTCTCGACCCGAGATGGAGGCCGTCTTCGAACCGAGATGGATCGAACCCGAGATGGAGGCCGTCCTCGCCCGAGATCGAGATGGAGGCCGTCTTCGACCCGAGATGGAGGCCGTCGAGCCCGAGATGGAGGCCGTCTTCGAACCCGAGAGAGGAGGCCGTCTTCGAACCCGAGATGGAGCCGTCTTCGACCCGAGATGGAGGCCGTCGAGCCCGAGATGGAGGCCGTCTCGAACCGAGATGGAGGCCGTCTTCGAACCCGAGATGGAGGCCGTCTTCGAGCCCGAGATGGATCGAACCCGAGATGGAAGAGAACCCGAGATGGAGGCCGTCTTCGACCCGACCCGAGATGGATCGAGCCGAGATGGATCGACCCGAGATGGACGAACCCGAGATGGATCGAACCCGAGATGGAGGCCGTCTTCGAACCGAGATGGAGGCCGTCTTCGAGCCCGAGATGGAGGCCGTCTCGAACCCGAGATGGAGGCCGTCTTCCCGAGATGGAGGCCGTCCTCGAGCCCGAGATGGAGCCGTCTCGAACCCGAGATGGAGGCCGTCTTCGAACCCGAGATGGAGGCCGTCTCGAGCCCGAGATGGAGGCCGTCTCGAGCCCGAGATGGAACCGAGATGGAGGCCGTCCTCGACCCGAGATGGAGGCCGTCTTCGAACCCGAGATGGAGGCCGTCTTCGAGCCGAGATGATCGAACCCGAGATGGAGCCGTCCTCGAACCCGAGATGGATCGACCCGAGATGGAGGCCGTCTTCGACCGAGATGGATCGAACCGAGATGGAGGCCCTCGAACCCGAGATGGATCGAACCGAGATGGAGGCCGTCTTCGACCCGAGATGGATCCGAGATGGAGGCCGTCTCGAACCGAGATGGAGGCCGTCCTCGAGCCGAGATGGAGCCGTCGAACCCGAGATGGAGGCCGTCCTCGAACCCGAGATGGAGGCCGAGATGGAGGCCGTCTCGGCCCGAGATGGAGGCCGTCTTCGAGCCCGAGATGGAGGCCGTCTCGAACCCGAGATGGAGCCGTCTTCGAACCGAGATGGAGGCCGTCTTCGAGCCCCGTCCTCGAACCCGAGATGGAGGCCGTCGAACCCGAGATGGAGCCGTCCTCGAACCCGAGATGGAGGCCGTCTTCGAACCGAGATGGAGGCCGTCTTCGACCCGAGATGGAGGCCGTCTCGAACCCGAGATGGAGGCCGTCTTCGAACCCGAGATGGAGGCCGTCTTCGAACCCGAGAGGAGGCCGTCCTCGACCCGAGATGGAGCCGTTTCGAACCCGAGATGGAGGCCGTCTTCGAAACCCGAGATGGATCGACCCGAGATGGAGCCGTCTCGACCGAGATGGAGGCCGCGAGCCGAGATGGAGGCCGTCCTCGACCCGAGATGGAGGCTGAGAGGAGGCCGTCCCCGAGCCCGATATTGGAGGAGCCGTCCTCGAGCCCGAGATGGATGAGGCCGTCTCGAGCCCGAGATCCAGAGGAGGAGGCCGTCCCCGAGCCCGAGATGGAGGCTCAGAGGAGGAGGCCGTCCTCGAGCCCGAGATGGAGGCTCCAGAGGAGGAGCCGTCCCCGAGCCCGAGATGGAGCTCCAGAGGAGGAGGCCGTCTCGAGCCCGAGATGGAGGCTCCAGAGGAGGAGGCCGTCCCCGAGCCCGAGATGGAGGCTCCAGAGGAGGAGGCCGTCCTCGAGCCCGAGATGGAGGCTCCAGAGGAGGAGGCCGTCCCCGAGCCCGAGGAGGCCGTCCTCGAGCCCGGAGGCTCCAGAGGAGGAGGCCGTCCTCGAGCCCGAGATGGAGGCTCCAGAGGAGGAGGGCCGTCCTCGAGCCCGAGATGGAGCTCCGAGGACGAGCCCCAGAGGAGGAGGCCGTCCCCGAGCCCGAATGAGGCTCTGAGCCCGAGATGGAGGCTCCAGAGGAGAGGCCTCGATGCGAGCCCGAATGAGGCTCCAGAGGAGGAGGCCGTCCCTCGAGCCCGAGATGAGGCTCCAGAGAGGAGGCCGTCCCGAGCCCGAGATGGAGGCTCCAGAGGAGGAGGCCGTCCCCGAGCCCGAGATGGAGGCTCCAGAGGAGGAGGCCGTCCCGAGCCCGAGATGGAGGCTCCAGAGGAGGAGGCCGTCCTCGAGCCCGAGAGAAGAGGAGGCCGTCTCGAGCCCGAGATGGAGGGAGGAGGAGGCCGTCCCCGAGCCCGAGATGGAGGCTGGAGGCCGTCCTCGAGCCCGAGATGGAGGGAGGAGGAGGCCGTCTCGAGCCCGAGATGGAGGCTCCAGAGGAGGAGGCCGTCCTCGAGCCGAGATGGAGGCTCCAGAGGAGGAGGCCGTCCTCGAGCCCGAGATGGAGGCTCCAGAGGAGGAGGCCGTCGAGCCCGAGAGAGGCCGAGGAGGAGGCCGTCCCCGAGCCCGAGATGGAGGCTCCAGAGGAGGAGGCCGTCCCGAGCCCGAGATGGAGGCTCCGGAGGAGGAGGCCGTCCCGAGCCCGGAGGAGGAGGAGGCCGTCCCCGAGCCCGAGATGAGGCTCAGAGGAGGAGGCCGTCCTCGAGCCCGAGATTCCAGAGGAGGAGGCCGTCCCGAGCCCGAGATGGAGGCTCCAGAGGAGGAGGCCGTCCCGAGCCCGAGATGGAGGCTCCAGAGGAGGAGGCCGTCGAGCCCGAGATGGATCCAGAGGAGGAGGCCGTCCTCGAGCCGGAGAGAGGAGGCCGTCCTCGAGCCCGAGATGGAGGTCGTCCCGAGCCCGAGATGGAGGGAGGAGGAGCCGTCCTCGAGCCCGAGATGGAGGCTCCGAGGAGGCCGTCCTCGAGCCCGAGATGGAGGCTCCAGAGGAGGAGGCCGTCCTCGAGCCCGAGATGGAGGCTCCAGAGGAGGAGGCCGTCCCGAGCCCGAGATGGAGGCTGGAGGAGCCGTCCTCGAGCCCGAGATGGAGGCTCCAGAGGAGGAGGCCGCGAGCCCGAGATGGAAGAGGAGGAGGCCGTCCTCGAGCCCGAGATGGAGGCTCCAGAGGAGGCCGTCCTCGAGCCCGAGATGGAGGGAGGAGGAGGCCGTCCTCGAGCCCGAGATGGAGGAGAGGAGGAGGCCGTCCTCGAGCCCGAGAGAGAGGAGGAGGCCGTCCGGAAGAGGAGGAGGCCGTCTCGAGCCGAGATGGAGGGAGGAGGAGGCCGTCCTCGAGCCCGAGATGGAGGCTCCCGTCCTCGAGCCCGAGATGGATGCCGAGCCCGAGATTGGAGGCCGTCCTCGAGCCGAGATGGAGGCTCCAGAGGAGGAGGCCGTCCTCGAGCCCGAGATGAGGCTGACGAGCCGAAGAGGGAGGCCGTCCTCGAGCCCGAGATGGAGGCTCCAGAGGAGGACGAGCCGAGATTGAGGAGGCCGTCCTCGAGCCCGAGATGGAGGCTCCAGAGGAGGAGGCCGTCCCCGAGCCGAGATGGAGGGAGGAGAGGCCGTCCTCGAGCCCGAGATGGAGGCTCCGAGGAGGAGGCCGTCCCGAGCCCGAGATGGAGGCTGAGGAGGCCGTCCTCGAGCCCGAGATGGAGGGAGGAGGAGGCCGTCCTCGAGCCCGAGATGAGGGAGGAGGAGCCGTCCTCGAGCCCGAGATGGAGGCTCCAGAGGAGGAGGCCGTCCTCGAGCCGAGATGGAGGCTGGAGGCCGTCCGAGGCTCCAGAGGAGGAGGCCGTCCTCGAGCCCGAGATGGAAGAGGAGGAGGCCGTCCTCGAGCCCGAGATGAGGCCGTCCCGAGCCCGAGATGGAGGCTCCAGAGGAGGAGGCCGTCCTCGAGCCCGAGATGGAGGCTCCAGAGGAGGAGGCCGTCCTCGAGCCCGAGATGGAGGCTCAGAGGAGGAGGCCGTCCTCGAGCCCGAGATGAGGCTGAGGAGGAGGCCGTCCTCGAGCCCGGAGAGGAGGAGGCCGTCCCCGAGCCCGAATTGGAGGCCGTCCTCGAGCCGAGATGAGGCTCCAGAGGAGGAGGCCGTCCTCGAGCCCGAGATGGAGGCTCCAGAGGAGGAGGCCGTCCTCGAGCCCGAGATGGAGGCTCCAGAGGAGGAGGCCGTCCTCGAGCCCGAGATGGAGGCTCCAGAGGAGGAGGCCGTCCTCGAGCCCGAGATGGAGGCTCCAGAGGAGGAGGCCGTCCCCGAGCCCGAGATTGAGGCCGTCCTCGAGCCCGAGATGGAGGCTCCAGAGGAGGAGGCCGTCCTCGAGCCCGAGATGGAGGCTGGAGGCCGGAGCCCGAATGGAGGCTCCAGAGGAGGAGGCCGTCCCGAGCCCGGAGGCTTGGAGGCCGTCCCCGAGCCGGGAGGCTCCAGAGGAGGAGGAGCCCGAGATGGAGGAGAGAGGAGGCCGTCCTCGAGCCCGAGATGGAGGCTCCAGAGGAGGAGGCCGTCCTCGAGCCCGAGATGGAGGCTCCAGAGGAGGAGGCCGTCCCCGAGCCCGAGATGGAGGAGAGAGGAGGCCGTCCTCGAGCCCGAGATGGAGGCTGGAGGAGGCCGTCCTCGAGCCCGAGATGGAGGCTCCGNTCCTCGAACCCGAGATGGAGGCCGTCTTCGAACCGAGATGGAGGCGTCCTTCGAACCCGAGATGGAGGCCCCTCGAACCCGAGATGGAGGCCGTCCTCGACCCGAGATGGAGGCCGTTTTCGAACCCGAGATGGAGGCCGTCCTCGAACCCGAGATGGAGGCCGTCTTCGAACCCGAGATGGAGGCCGTCCTCGAACCCGAGATGGAGGCCGTCCTCGAACCCGAGATGGAGGCCGTCTTCGAACCCGAGATGGATCGAACCCGAGATGGAGGCCGTCTTCGAACCCGAGATGGAGGCCGTCTCGACCCGAGAATGGAGGCCGTTTCGAACCCGAGATGGAGGCCGTCCTTCGAACCCGAGATGGAGGCCGTTCTTCGAAACCGAGATTGAGGCCGTTTTCGAACCCGAGATGGAGCCGCTTCGACCCGAGATGGAGGCGTCCTCGACCCGAGATGGAGGCCGTCCTCGAACCGAGATGGAGGCCGTCCCGAGATGGAGGCCGTCTTCGAACCGGATGGAGGGCCGTCTTCGAACCCGAGATGGAGGCCGTCTTCGAACCCGAGAAATGGAGGCCGTCTTCGAACCCGGAGATGGAGGCCGTCTTCGAACCGAAGATTTGGAGGGCCCGTCCTCGAGGCCGGATGGGAGGCCCGTCCTTCGAACCCGAAGATGGAGCGTTCCTGCGAGCCCGAGATGGAAGGCCGCTGGATTCACTGGTTCGGACACGCAGAGATTGTGAGGCCGTTCTCGAGCCCGAGATTGGAGAGATGAGGCCCCCCGTCCATTCGATACCGAGATGGAGAGCCGTCTTCGAACCGAACAGGAAATTTTGGGGAGGCGCACGAGTACCCGTGTTTCGAGCCCGAGATGGAGGCGTCCTCGAAGCCCGAGAATGAGGGCCCGTTCGTTTTTGAACCGAGATGGAGGGCCGGTTGGTGCTTCGGGATGGCCGAAGATGAGGGCCGTCCTTTCGGAAACGGAGAGGAGAGAAGGTGGAGGGGGCTCGTGCGCTCGAACACCGAGGAGGTGAGGCAGTGTTGCGAACCGGAATGAAGATGGAGGCACGATCTTCGAGCCCGGAGAGATGATTAGAGGGGTCTCGTCTGATCTGTAAAGGCCCCGAGATGGAGGCCGTCTCAGAACCCGAAGATTTGGAGCCCCGTTTTCGAGCCGAGATGGAGGGCCGTTTCAAGCCCGAGTGGAGGCGCGTTTTCGAGCACGGAATGGAGGCCCGTTTTTCGACCGCAGGGGATAGAGGCCGTGTTCGAAACCACGAGATGGAGGCCGTTTCGAGCCCGAGATGGAGGGGCCCGTCCCTCGAACCCGAGATGGAGGCCGTCTTTCGAACCCGAGATGGAGCCGTTCCCGAACCGAGATGCGAGGCCGTTCGAGCCCCGAGGATGGGAGGCCGTCTTCGAACCCGAGGATGGGAGGCCGTCTTCCTCGAACCCGAAGATGGAGGCGTCTTCGAACCGAGATGGAGGCGTCTTTCGAACCCGAGATGGAGGCCGTCTTCGAGCCCGAGATGGAGGCCGTCTTCGAGCCCGAGATGGAGGCCGTTTCGACCGAGATGGAGGCCGTCCTTCGAACCCGAGATGGAGGCCGTTTTCGAACCCGAGATGGAGGCCGTCTTCGAGCCCGAGATGGAGGCCGTCTTCGAACCCGAGATGGAGGCCGTCTTCGAACCCGAGATGGAGGCCGTCGAACCCGAGATGGAGGCCGTCTCGAGCCCGAGATGGACGAACCGAGATGGAGGCCGTCCTTCGACCGAGATGGAGCCGTCCTCGAAGATGAGGCCGTCGCCGAGATGGAGGCCGTCTCGAACCGAGATGGAGGCCGTTTCGAACCCGAGATGGAGGCCGCGACCCGAGATGGAGGCCGTTTCGAGCCGAGATGGAGGCCGTTTTCGAACCCGAGATGGAGGGCCGTTTCGAACCCGAGATGGAGGCCGTTTTCGAACCCGAGATGGAGGCCGTCTTCGAAACCCGAGATGGAGGCCGTCTCGACCCGAGATGGGGCCGTCTTCGAACCCGAGATGGAGGCCGTCCTCGAGCCCGAGATGAGGCCGGACCGAGATGGAGGCCGTCCTTCGAACCCGAGATGGAGGCCGTCTTCGAACCGAGATGGAGGCGTCTTCGAGCCCGAGATGGGAGGCCGTCTTCGAACCCGAGATGGAGGCCGTCTTCGAGCCCGAGATTGGAGGCCGTCCTCCCGAGAAGCTCGACGAGAGGAGGGCGTCTTCGAACCGGAGAATGGAAGGCCGTCTTTCGAGCCCGAAGACATGGAGGCCGTCCTTTCGAGCCAAGAGGATTGGGAGCCGTCTTCGAGCCCGAGATGGGCGGCCGCCGTCTCGAACCCGAGATGGAGGCCGTCCTCGAGCCGAGATGGAGGCCGTTTCGGCGAGATGGAGCCGTCCTCCGAGCCCCGAGATGGAAGGCCGTCTCCGAGCCGAGATGCCGAGGGGTCTTTGGAGCCCGACGAACTTGGAGGGCCGTCCTCGAGCCGAAAAGAAATGCAGGCCCGCCTCGAGCCCGTGGATCTGGAGGCCGTCTTTCGACCCGAGGATGGAGGGCCGTCTGAACCCGAGATGGAAGGCCGTCTTCGAAACCCGAGATTGGACCGGCCGTCTCCGAACCGAGATCGGGAAAGGCGGTCCTCGAGCCCGACGAAATGGGAAGGCCGTCCTTTCGAACGGAGGATGAGGCCGTCTTCGAGCCCCCCGGGGCAAAGGAAAAAAATGGGAAAAAGGGCCCCGTTTCCTTTCCGCCGAAAAAAACCCGAGATGGGAGGCCGGTTTCTTCGAATCCGAGATGGGAAGGGGTCCTCGAACCGAGACTGGAGGGCCGCGTCTTCGGAAACCCGAGATGCGAGGCCCGTCCTTTTCGAAACCGACGAAACTGGAGGCGTCCTTTCGACAACCGAGAAAATGGAAGCGTCCTCGAACCGACGACTGGAGGCCGGGGGGGGGTTCCCTTTCGAAACCCCGAGATTGGAGGCCGTCTTCGACGACCCGAGCAAAATGGAGGCCGTACCTGAGCCCGAGATGGGGCAGTCCTTCGACCCGAGGGATGGAGGGCGTCTGAACCGAGAAATGGGAACGGCGTCTTTCGACCCGAAAAAAAGGCCGAAAAAAAAAAAATGGCGGGGGGAGGCCGCTTCGAACCGAGATTGGAGGCGTCTTTCGACAACCCGAGATGGGAGGCCGTCTTCGCGAACCCGAGCACTGGAAAGGGCCGTCCTCGAACCCGAGAATGGCGGGCCCGTCCTCGATGCCCGAGAATGGAGGCCCCCGCGTCTCGAACCGAGATGGAGGCCGTCTTCGAACCGGGAGGCCCGTCTCGACCCGAGATGGAGGCCTTCTTCGAACCCGAGATGAGGCCGTCTCGAGCCCTGAGATGGAGGCCGTTTCGAAAGATGGGAGGCCGTCTTCGACCCGAGATGGAAGGCGTTCTTCGAGCCCGAAAGATGGAGGCCGTCCTCGAGCCCGAGATGGAGGCCGTCTTTCGACCCGAGATGGAGGCCGTCCTCGAGCCCGAGGATGGAGGCCCTTCGAGCCCGAGATGGGCCGTCTCGAGCGAGATGGAGGCGTTCTCGAGCCCGAGATGGAGGCCGTCCTCGACCCGAGATGGAGGCCTTGGAGGCCGTCTCCCGAGATGGAGGCGTTCGAACCCGAGATGGAGGCCGTCTTCGAACCCGAGATGGAGGCCGTCTTCGAGCCCGAGATGGAGGCCGTCCTCGAACCCGAGATGGAGGCCGTCCTCGAACCCGAGATGGAGGCCGTCCTCGAACCCGAGATGGATCGAACCCGAGATGGAGGCCGTCCTCGAACCGAGATGGAGCCGTCCTCGAGCCCGAGATGGAGGCCGTCTCGAACCGAGATGGAGATCGAACCCGAGATGGAGGCCGTCTCGACCCGAGATGGAGGCCGTCTCGAACCCGAGATGGAGGCCGTCTCGAACCCGAGATGGAGGCCGTCGAGCCCGAGATGGAGCCGTCCTCGAACCCGAGATGGAGGCCGTTTCGAGCCCGAGATGGATGCCGTCCTCGAACCCGAGATGGAGGCCGTCCTCGAACCCGAGATGGAGGCCGTCTTCGAACCCGAGATGGAGGCCGTCTTCGAGCCCGAGATGGAGGCCGTCCTCGACCCGAGATGGAGGCCGTCTTCGCCCGAGATGGAAACCCGAGATGGAGGCCGTCTCGAACCCGAGATGGAGGCCGGAAGATGGAGGCCGTCTTCGAGCCCGAGATGGATGCCGTCCTCGAGCCCGAGATGGAGGCCGTCCTCGACCCGAGATCGAGCCCGAGATGGATCGAACCCGAGATGGAGGCCGTCTTCGAACCCGAGATGGAGCCGTCCTCGAACCCGAGATGGATCGAGCCCGAGATGGAGGCCGTCCTCGACCCGAGATGGAGGCCGTCCTCGAGCCCGAGATGGAGGCCGTCTTCGAGCCCGAGATGGAGGCCGTCCTCGAACCCGAGATGGATCGAGCCCCCGTCTCGAACCCGAGATGGAGGCCGTCTTCGAGCCCGAGATGGAGGCCGTCTCGAACCCGAGATGGAGCCGTCTCGAACCGAGATGGAGGCCGTCTCGAACCCGAGATGGAGGCCGTCTTCGAACCCGAGATGGAGGCCGTCTCCCGAGATTCTCGACCCGAGATGGAGGCCGTCCTCGAGCCCGAGATGGAGGCCGTCTTCGAGCCCGAGATGGAGGCCGTCTTCGAACCCGAGATGGAGGCCGTCTTCGAACCCGAGATGGAGAGCCCGAGATGGAGGCCGTCTCGCCCGAGATGGATCGAACCCGAGATGGAGAACCCGAGATGGATCGTCTTCGAGCCC
>NW_020871040.1:449006-487643 GCF_003789085.1 Penaeus vannamei
AAAACTCAGTTATGGTTAAGAAAATATCGGAATAGCAGCAGGAGAAATAATCGTAGTAATGAAAAAAAAACACCTAAAAATAGTTCAGAATGATTATAAAAAAATATCGTTATCAGTGAAAGCAACTATGATTTTAAGGAAGTTATTAGCAATCGTTGCAACTTTAATAGGAGACACGCCTTAATAATAATATTACTAGTATAAATAATGAGGGAATTAATNTATTAATTTATAATATATAAACAAATACACACCGACACACACACACGACACACACATCACACACACACGCACTACACACACACCAACACAGCACACACACACACACACACACACACACACCACACACACAACACACACATCACACATATATATATGTGTTGTGTGTGTGTGTGTGTGCGTGTGTGTGTATTTGCATATATATATCTATATATATATATAATGTATATATATATATATATATGTATATATATATGTATATATATATATATATATATGTATATATGTATATATATATATATATATATATATATATATATATAATATATGTGGTGTGTGGTGTGTGTGTGTGGTGTGTGGTGAGTGTGTGTGTGGTGTGTGTATGTATGTATGTATGTATGTATGTATGTATGTATGTAGGTGTATGAATATACGTATATATCATATGTGTATGTGTGTATATATATACGCATGTATGTATGTAGATGTATATTTATTATATGTCATATCATATAACTATATTTGTTTATGTATGCACATGCACAAGTATATATGCAAACATGTGCGTAGGTAAATGTATAAAGATAAAGAAAATGAGAGAGATAAGGATGATGAAGAGAAAGAAGAGAGACATAAAGCACAGGCATATATTTTTCCTCCTCTCTCTTTTCCATTCCTTCCCATTCTCTCTCCTTTATTCATGTCATTACGACCGAGAGAAGGATTTTTTCGTGGCATTTTATTTAGCAGAGTGAAAGGATCCGGGAATGAAATTATACACATTTTTTTCTCTTCTCTCTCTTCTCTCTTTATTCCTCTTCTCTTTTGCCTTCCAGTCATGCAACCAGATTCCGGAAACTTTCCATTGTTCGTTGATTTTTTGAAGGGGAAAGGGGGGGCGGGGCTTAAATGACGAAGGGAGAACAAAACACGGTTATTTTAGGGCTTTTTTAAGGCTTGTTTTTATTTTGATGATATTTTTATAATGATTATTATTTCTTTTATTTATTTCTTCATTATGTATAATGTTTTTTTGATTAATATAAATTGTTTTTTTTTTCAGTTTCTTGTTATTTTGTTGTTATTTATATGGTAATTATTATAATTATATTTTTTCCATAATGGTTGTATTATTTTTTTTATTTTTTTTTTGTGGTGAATATTCTTATTATTGTTATTTTTTAAATTATTTATTAATCTTTTATTATTTCTATTACTTTTGTTAAAGTGATTGTTTTATTGTTATTTATATCTTTTTTCTTTTCTTGTTTGTATTTTTTTAAGGTTGTTATTTTTTATTGTTACTGTCCTGTTGTGATTTTGATTTTTTAACAGCTAACAATTTCGTAAAAATAAGAGAAAAACGAAAAGTTCATTAATTGTATATTAAAGGGCTTTCCTTGACAAGAGTGATGTGAAATTATAGTTTTTTTTCGTTGATTAATATTTTTGTTTTGACTTATAGGTTCGGAGTACATTTTTTCTTTTTCTTTTTTCTTTTTGCATCTTTGCTTTCTTTTCTTTTCTTTTCTTTTTTTTACTGAAGTTGCATTGATAAGTTATCGTCCGTCCCCTGTCCCACATTTTCTTTTTCCTGTGTTCTTTGTGTTTGTCTCTTTTTCTGTCTGCCTCTCTTCTCTCTCTCTCTCTCTCTCTCTCTCTTCTCTCTCTCTCTCTCTCTCTCTCTCTCTCTCTCTCTCTCTCTCTCTCTCTCTCTCTCTCTCTCTCTCTCCTCTCTCCTCCTCTCTCTCTCTCTCTCTCTCTCTCTCTCTCCTCTCTCTCTCTCTCTCTCCTCTCTCTCCTCTCTCCCTCTCTCTCCTCTCCTCCCTCTCCCTCTCTCCCTCCCTCCTTCCTTCCTTCCTTCCTCCCCTCCTGTTATTATTATCATTATAATCTTTATTATTATGATTATTATTATCATATTCATTATCGCATCATCATTATTGTTTTTTGTTTTTATTACTGTCATTCTCTCCCCTTCCTTCTTCCTTCCTCCTCCCTCCTCCCTTCCTCCTCCTCCCCCTCCCTCTCTCCCCCTCTCTCTCTCTCTCTCTCTCTCTCTCTCTCTCTCTCTCTCTCTCTCTCTCTCTCTCTCTCTCTCTCTCTCTCTCTCTCTCTCTCTCTCTCTCTCTCTCTCTCTCTACACGTTTATTTCCCCCAAACCATTTGTCGAGGCCGTGTGTAGAGCTCTTAAAGTTACTGGCGTTTCGGCCTTCTTGTTGCAAGCCCGAGTGAGCGGTTGCACGTTTGTGGGGATGAGGCTGCAGGTAGACGCTCGCCCGGCCATTTTTTGCGGTTGTTTTTGTTTTGTTGTTGTGATGTTCTTGTGGTTTTGTCTTCTTTTGTGATTTGTGTTGATTTTCTTGTGATTTTGTCCGTTTTATTGTTTTTGTTGGTTTGTTGTGATTGTCTTTTGATTGTTTTTTGTTATTTTTGTGATTTTGTGTTTTATATTGTTTTGTTGCTATTTTCTTGTGATTTTGTCTCTTTTTTATTATTTTTGTTGTTGTTTTCTTGTGAGTTTGTATTGTTTTTGTTTTTTGTTTATTTTCTTGTCAGTTTGTATTTTTTTATGATTTGCTTCGTTTCTTTATTAACGTTTTGTTGTTGTTGTTTTTCTAATGTCACTTTTTGTTTTAGATTATTGGTTTGCCTGATTTTTTTCATTTTTTTTTCTCAGATTTCTCGTTTCATAACATTATTTTTCATTGTTAGCCACGGCATTTTTTTTCTTGAATAGCGAGCAAGTCTGTCGATAATGAAAGGTCGGTGGGAGAAAAAAATAAAGACAAAAAAGGAAAAAAAAATCCACAGCACCAAAATAAGACAAGTGTACCTCCTCCCTTCCAAAAATCAGAAGTAAAGGAATGTATTAGTTCTGTCTTACTAGAAGTCTTCGAGGAGTTGAGTGAAGACGGATAAAGAATTCTTTCAACCAGAATTTATTATTTTGGAAATCGAAATGAAAAATATCCATAAAAAGATAACATATATGTACTTTGTCATTTTTTTACAGATAGGAAAAGGACTCTTCCTTTCTGGATTTGAAATGGAATTCAATATAAAAACAAGAAAACAGGCATTTTTGTTTTGATGTTTGAATGTGATTTACATGTCTTTTATTCTCTCTTTATTCTATATTTAAATAGTTTCTGGTTTGTTTTTATGTGTTCGTTTTTTTATTTGTTCTTTATCTATATAGTTCTCTATTTGTTCTTTGTTTCTCTTTTATTTGTTTGTTTATGTGTTTCTTTCTTATTTATTTGTTCCTTTTTTGTTCTTTATTTGTGTCTTCCTTATTTGCTTTTTTGAATTATTCGTACTTCTTTCTCTTTTTTCTTTATTTGTTTGTTCTTTATTCTTATATCCTATTCGTAACTTATTCCTTTATTTCCATTGCGGTTGGGGGAAGGGGGGGGAATCTGATTCAGTCGGATGTGGGGATCGATATTCTTCAGTTCTTAAGGGGGGAGAGGGGAAGGGGTGGAGGGGAAGGGGTGAGGGGGTTATAGTACGGGGGGTGGGAATGGGTTAGAGAGGGGGTTGGGGTTGGGAGTGGGTGGGGGTGTGCGAGGGAGAGGGATTGGGGTTTTTAGTAGGGGTGGGTGGAGAGTGGCAGGGGAGTGGGGTTTTTAGTAGGGGTGGGTGTGAGAGTGGCAGAGGGAGTGGGGGTTTTAGTAGGGGTGGGTGGGGAGAGGGAGAGGAAGTGAGGGTAGGATTATGATTAGGAGTGGGAGAAAGGATAAGAACTATCGTTGGAACAAGGAGAAGGAGAGAGAAGCAAAGACAGGTGGACAGACAGACAGACACATGGGTAGATATGGACAGACAGACATAGACATGACAGACAGACAGACGTAGAGACAGACACATACAGAGATTATTATTATTGTTATTACTATCATTATTATTATTATTACTATCACAATTACTGTTTTTGTTATTGTTTCTAGTAGTAGTAGTAGTTGTAGTAGCATCACAATTACTATTATTATTATCATTATTACTGCTATTATTATTATCATTTCTGTTATTGATATGAGATTGATATTAGATTGGGTATACTTTTGTGAGGGAATCTCCACTGGCGTCGGTGATGTTTTGAGTATGACCCTCCCCCCCCTCCCCCTCCCTTCCCTTCTCTTCTCCTCCTCTCCCCCTTCCCTTCTCTTTCTCTTCCCTTCCTTCTCTTCTCTTCCTTCCTCCTTCTTCTCCCCTTCCTTTCCTTCCTTCTCTTCTCTTCTCTTCTCTTCTCTTCTCTTCTCTTCTCTTCTCTTCTCTTCCCTCCCTCTCCTTCCCTTCCCTTCCCTTCCCTTCCCTTCCTTCCCTTCCCTTCCCTTCCCTTCCCCTTCCCTTCCCTTCCTTCCCTTCCCTTCCCTTCCCTTCCTTCCCTTCCCTTCTTCTCCCCTTCCCTTCCCTTCCCTTCTTTCCCCCTACCCTTCCCTTCCCAGCGACTTCCTGTTAGCTCACTGATGTCCCGCTTTCACCGAGGGCGGTGTAAGCGAGGCAGGAGGATAAGGGGAGGGAGCGGGAAGAAGGGAAGGGGAGGGGGGCCTCGTGGAAGGGAGCTGGACCTGGCGTGGCTTTGGTGTGGGCGGTAATGGTGTGTGTGGTGTTGTAATATATGCATATGTATATATATATACATATATATATTATATATATATAATATAATGTGTATATATATATTATAATATATATATGTATAATATTTATATATAAGTACATATATATATATATATATGTAATATATATAGTATATATGTAATACTATAGCTATAATGTATATATACACTAACTAACAACATCGACAACATATCACAATCATATGTATATTTTATAAACACTGATGTATAATATATAACACACAACACACACATAACACATACACACTAACACACAACACTTAATTATAATATGTGGGAGAGGACACTAACGTGAGTATTAATCATATAAACATTAAATGTGCATATTATAATATTATTATATATAGCATGTGCGTAAACATTTGGTATGAGTCATATATGTATACTTATATAAACTTCCTTATGTACGTAGTAGGAGACTTACGCTGTGACAATCTACCGGCGTATAATACATACTACTCAGACTACCTCCACAACTCATTATATTTATTAATGCTATCACCCGATAGTCCAGATTAGGGTGAAGGCGGAACTTCACAGCATGTAAACTCATCATATATATATTAAAAAAAAAATAAAAAAACACGAAACTGTACAAACAAATATGATATAGAGTACTAGTAAATATATATACGGCCCCATTATTCACTACCGGTGTATAAGGCCGATAAGGATATATGGGCGAAGGATGACAGTGTCTAGATATAATATTAATTCTGCTAAAAAAAGAAATCAGTGAAAGTCTCAACAGGGAAAATAATAATAATGAATAATAACAATGATAAAAATCATGATGAATGATGGATGATGGATCGTTGATGATGGATGAATTATATATTAGATTAATGGATAATGATATACACATTAAAAATACATAATAAAACTATATACATACATATGAAATTAAATACATATACAATCATAATAATCAACACATAACAATTACAACACACACACACAAACACAAATAATCAATAATAATGATAATGAATGATAATGATACTACTGAATGATAATCAGAATAGAAGACACACTACCAGCCTACGTTAATGAACTCTTATCACACACATACACACAAACATCACAACAAGGACCATAGTAGAAATCAGCAAGCACCAGACACTACTACCTAGAGTATTACTTGACGAATTCTCCTTTCCATTAAAAATGTGATTTTGCCAGTCTGAACGACAGACAAGAATAGGAGAAATAGGCTCAAATAAACGAGATAAGCAAAGAATAATGATACTAAAATGAATGGACATGTGCTACTATCGCAGAGGAACACCACACAGGGAGAGCAAACAGGAAAATGGTTTTCGGCAGAAAAGGCTTCCGCAAAACAAGGAAGAGAAAACAGACACCACAAACCAAACGAAGCAAACCATGTGTGTGTGGGTGTGTGTGGTGTATTTATTGATTTATCTAATTTATTTATTTTATTATTTATACCATATATAAGTAAACCGTTTAGATGTCAGGGTTCTCTGATTTAATGCTCGCGGTATATCACAGCTATTCTGACATCAAAGTAAACAACACTCACACACACACTACCACCACCATAACACACACACAATACTAATATAACTACGAGGTATTATCACCAGCAAAACTACTACTTCACTTATTCAATAATATATATATCATATCCTTGCCTCTTATAAATCATTATACCATTAGCAATGAGTTCTTGTCAGAATTGCCCTTGTAAATACTCCTGATTAGGTGATAATATCGATCAAGATATTAGTGATCACGCGAGAGTATTTTTATGAGTTTGTTTACCTAGATACTATATATGAAGCGCGTACCATTTTGGTATCTATTCCGTTTCCTCGCCTCAATGGTGCCGTATATTTTAGAGAGAAGGAAGAGTAGATTTACATATCTAAATTTCTATAATATATATAACTTCTTATTTTGCTATTCTGTCTTTATTTCTATTCTATTCATTTTCTTACTTCTTACTATTCTTTAACTTTTATTATTATCTTTTTCCTTTATTTTTACCTCTTACTTATTTTATCTTTATTCTATTTATTATTTTCTTTTCTTTGGTTCCTGTCGATTCTTTTTTCCTCACGTGTTCTCTGACGTTTGTTTCTAAGATTTTCTTTCCTTCTATCTTGCGATCTCGTAGCTCTATGATAAACTTTATATTTTATAAAAAACGTTCTGTGTATATAGAAATTCAAGGTATCCGGTCATGTTGCCAAACGGAAGCTCACACGTTTTTTTAACGTCTTTAAACTGCTCCAATAGGCTACTTGCGTCTGTCCACCATTTCACCCTTTCGCTCTTAGATTGTTCACTTTGAAGTTGCCTTAAGCCCTCGTGGGGTGATTTGCAGCTCGGTGCGCTCGCAACATGTTTCTCTCTCTCTCTCTCTCTGTCTCTCTCCTCTCTCGGTCCTCTCTCCGATTCTCCTCTCTCCCTCTTCTCAGTCTCTCATCCTCTCTCCTTCCTTCTGTACTCACACCTCTCTCTCTCTCTCTCTCGCTCATCCTCTCTCTTAAATCTCTCTGTCATCGTGCTCCCTCTTTCTTCTCCTCTAGGTCCTTCCTCTCTCTCCGTCTCTCTTCTCATGTTACCTGGAGCCTCTCTCTCCCCCTCTCTCTCTTTCCTCTCATTCTTCCTCTCTCTATCTCTCTCTCTCTCTCCTCTCCCTCTCGCCTCTCCCTCTCTACCTCTCCTCTCTTCTTCCCTCTTTCTTTCCTTCTTCTCTTTCTTCTTCTTCTTCTGCCTCCTCCTCCTCCTTCCTCCTCCTCCTGTTCCTCCTCCATCCCTCTCCTCTCCTTGCTCCATATATATATATACTATTTCTCCTTCTTTCTTGCCCTTTGACATATACTACATCTTCTTTATTATATACAATATATAATTATATATAATATATTGTACGTAGACTTATATTATCAGAATATTCTATATGATAATTTGAATATACCTTTATATATAAAATAGATATACATATTATATAATAGTTATATTATATATATATGTAATATGAATATACGATTAAATAATATATATAATCTTAATGAATTATATATATATTTGAATAACATTATTATTAATACTACCTATAAAATAAATGATAATTATTGGAGGAGGAGAAATAATGTATAGCTATATCTTACCTCATCTTTCACTTAAATACATCTTATAACTCATTATATATTATTATATATATATATATACTTTATTATAAATATATCAATATATATATATATATCTCTAGTATAATTAATTTATATATATATATTATAAGTTTAATTTCTTTGTCCTTTTTTTCTTTTTTCTTCTATCTTTAAGGTGAGATTTGGTTATCTGGTTAGATTACGATCAACCAAGCAAAAATAAGCTTTTGGGATTTAAAGGAACTATTTTATAAATACCCCTGCCATTCTTCGTATAAAGCAAATGAGTGTTTTTTTTATATTTCGTCCAAAGAAATGAATTTTACCGTTAAGACAATATCTGTTTTTCACATTCAAGGAGTTCTTTCGCTCCTAAGCAACAACACTTGCAACAGAGTCTGACATTTCAAACTCTCCTTTTTTAATTTCTTCTTTATTATATACTTCTGTAATCCTTTATTTTATTTTGATCCATCCTTTTTGCCTCTCAGCCTTTCACCTTTCTTCCAGAACGAAGCGCATTTCCTTCCCATCTGTGAACAGGAAGATGAACTTCTCTATTAACGAATTTAAATGTCCAAACCATATGAGGAATCATTTTAAAAAATCATATTCGCCGAATGTCCTCGCGAAATGGGGCTTATCGTTTTTCTTCTAAGTCTTTATTATTTTTATGTATTCTGTCGTTATTTTTGAAAATAGCTTCAAAAATAGGGTGTAGACCAAGTGTGTTTATTTATTGTTATATTTGGTTTTCTGTTGTAATTATCTCTTTATATGTAACTATTTAGTGCATTATTGTTGTTTCTTTTGATTTTCTGATCGAAAAAAAAGGAAAAAATGATAATGCAACAAGAATTAGGACAAACTGAATTAACAATGTTTATTTGACAGTCTGGCATGTTATACACAGTGGGGTTATCATCGCCCACGCTCGCCACTCTCACACACCAACGAAGCGATGTGTCGACGGGCGGTAAAGTCCACCCACATGTACGTTGCGCGCAGGCGCAACATTTTGGTGTGAAAGGGCTCCTTTTTTTGACCCTCAGGTTGTCTGAATGAATTAGCTCTAAATTAACCCCTGCTGCAAGGATTGGCTGGGGGGTTATCAATCCCATTGGGCGGTGCGCGGAATACGAACCAGCGAGGTCAGCAAAGAATTTTGCCGGACCGAGATGCTGCCACTGGGCTGTTTCAACCACGGAGAGGAGAGAAAAAGGAGAGAAAGAGGGGGAGAGAAAAATAGAGGAGGAAGCAAAGAAGACAGAGAGAGCTCACATCCCGCCATCGGGCGGGGTGTCGATTCTGACCTGGAGAATGATTCGGCCTTCTAACCCGCCGTCAGAAGAGTGCTGCGTATTGATTCAATTGATAAGGATTGCAGGCCACGTCCAGTACCCCCCGATTGCCCGCCCCCTTCCCGTGGTCATTGGCAGGCACCCTATCACCCACCCTCGTGCCCTCTCAAGCGTTGAGCACTTCGCCGGGCCAGCCTACATGGGAAATGTGGCGCTGAGAAGCCTTTATAAGTATATAGTATAAGAATTTTTTTTCTTAATATTGTTTATCCCGTAATTGTAAATTTATGTTCCTCTATTTTCATTTTTGTACATGGATCAGATATTTCATATTATTTTTTTGTTTTCATGTTTAATTCATGATATATAATTTTAGTTGCTGTTTTGGTGCTGTAATTTCAAGGCATTTTATTCTTACTATTTCCAAGGTAGTAACAGTGTATTTCATGGAGAAGAGGAACCGACCCAATAAGGAACCCCACCCCACCCTTTAGCGCCAACGCAAACCATGTCCTAAAGGGTCTGCTCAGGCAAACAGGCACTTGGCTTTGACGCCATCGTTTTTAATCACATGGAGACCACCAGCCAAGGTGTGAAGAATTAGGGAGAAGGTGGGAAATCCAGTGCGAATGGATTTTTGTTTTATGCTTGTATTGGCCATGGGTTCATCCTCGCTTCTCTCAGCCTCCTCTCTCTCGAGCGGTGAGTCATCTCGGTCTCTCTCGTCAATGATCCGTGCCTATCGGATCGCAAGTCTTCTCTCGTCTCTCTCAAACATCAATTTCAGATTCATCTCGTCTCCTCCAATCTCTATCCTCTCAATCTCTTCGCGTCTCTCTCTCTCTCCGATCGGCTCGAGGCAGACAGGTACTTGCTTTGAGCGCCATCTTGATCATCATGCAACAGCGAGGTGAAGAATTAGTAGTGGTGAAATCGCCTGAAATGCCATGGGGATCAGTAGGCCTACGTGAAAGTGTCCTTGAACACAGGATACACGAAAAGTTTGTCCTATTGTGTTCCTAGGATTGTGGAGTGCCATCAGGTTTCTTCTAGGATGCCTGAAGGTGTGCCATCCTCGGGCCTTAGGATGTACGGAGTGCCGTTTGGTTGCTTCTAGGATAGAGGAGAGGGTAGCTTTTCTCGTAGAATATACAGAGAGGAGTGCCAATCCTCGCTCCAAAGGATACACAAGAGAAGAGTGGCATCCTCCCGCTCCTAGGATAGCCCACGGCCGAGAAGACCAACATAGAGGAGTTTGATTAGGAGGAGAGCCGGGCGCCTTCGCCCCGCGACCCTGCCACCTCCACTCGTGGACACGGGGAGGCGCCAACGACCGGACCTTCACCCGAAATCCGGTGAAAACGAAATGGCGATAGGGGTGAACAAGACCGTCCGGACGATGAAGCTGAAGAACGCCGGGGGAGGAGGAGAGGAGGTAAGAGGAAGAAGAAGAGGGAAAAAAGAAAAGAAAGAAAAGGAAAGAGGAGAAAAGGAGGAGGAAGGAAGAAGAAGAGAGGAAAAGAGTAAAAGGAAGGAGGAAGAGGAAAAGAAAAGGGAGGAAGAGGGACAGAAAAGGGAGGAAGAAGGAACGAAAGGGGGAGGAAGAGAAAGAGGAAAAAGAAAGGAAGAAAGAGAAGAAGTAAGGTGGCTATCATGACAAGAGGTGTCCTGCGAGATACATGCCTGCTCTTCTCTGGGGTTTGGGGCAGTCTTCTCCCCAGCGGCGGGGGGGGGGGGGGTGATAAGGAACGGGAGTTTTTTTTCTGTTTTTTCTTTTCTTTTTTGTGTTTTATTATTTATTGATTTGTATGTGCATAGTTCAGTGCGTACATACACCGTACGCGCTTGACTGCACGCTTGCTCATCATTCAAACTTGGTCACTTATTTCTCTCTCTCTNGAGATGGAGGCCGTCGAGCCCGAGATGGAGGCCGTTTTCCCCGAGATGGAGGCCGTCCGATGGAGCCGTCTTCGAGCCGAGATGGAGGCCGTTTTCGAGCCCGAGATGGAGGCCGTTTTCGAGCCGAGATGGAGGCCCGAGCCCGAGATGGAGGCCGTTTTCGAGCCCGAGATGGAGGCCGTTCGAGCCCGAGATGGAGGCCGTCGATGGAGGCCGTCTTCGAGCCCGAGGCCGAGCCCGAGATGGAGGCCGTTTCGAGCCAGGCCGAGCCCGAGATGGAGGCCGTTTTCGAGCCGAGATGGAGGCCGTTTTCGAGCCCGAGATGGAGGCCGTTTCGAGCCGAGATGGAGGCCGTCGAGCCCGAGAAGCCCCGTTTTCGAGCCCGAGATGGAGGCCGTCTTCGAGCCCGAGATGGAGGCCGTTTTCGAGCCCGAGATGGAGGCCGTCTTCGAGCCCGAGATGGAGGCCGTCGATGGAGGCCGAGCCCGAGATGGAGGCCGTCGCCGAGATGGAGAGATGGAGCCGTCGAGCCCGAGATGGAGGCCGTGCCGAGATGGAGGCCGTGCCGAGATGGAGGCCGTCTTCGAGCCCGAGATCCGGAGATGGAGGCCTCGAGCCCGAGATGGAGCCGTCTCCCCGAGATGGAGGCCGTTTTCGAGCCCGAGATGGAGGCCGTTTCGAGCCCGAGATGGAGGCCGTCTCGAACCCGAGATGGAGGCCGTTTCGAGCCCGAGATGAGGCCGTCGAACCCGAGATGGAGGCCGTTTTCGAGCCCGAGATGGAGGCCGTCCTCGAGCCGAGATGGAGGCCGTTTCGAGCCCGAGATGGAGGCCGTCGAGCCCGAGATGAGGCCGCCCGAGATGGAGGCGAGCCCGAGATGGAGGCCGTCTTCGAGCCCGAGATGGAGGCCGTCTTCGAGCCCGAGATGGAGGCCGTCTCGAGCCGAGATGGAGGCCGTCTCGAGCCCGAGATGGAGCCGTCCTCGAGCCCGAGATGGAGGCCGTGCCCGAGATGGAGGCCGTTTTCGAGCCCGAGATCCGTGAGCCGTCTTCGAGCCCGAGATGGAGGCCGTGAGATGGAGGCCGTTTTCGAGCCCGAGATGGAGGCCGTGAGCCGAGATGGAGGCCGTTTCGAGCCCGAGATGGAGGCCCGAGCCGAGATGGAGACCCGAGATGGAGGCCGTTTTCGAGCCCGAGATGGAGGCGAGCCCGAGATGGAGGCCGTTTTCGAGCCCGAGATGGAGGCCGTTTTCGAGCCCGAGATGGAGGCCGTTTTCGAGCCCGAGATGGAGGCGAGCCGAGATGGAGGCCGTTTTCGAGCCCGAGATGGAGCCTCGAGCCCGAGATGGAGGCCGTCTTCGAGCCCGAGATGGAGGCCGTTTTCGAGCCCGAGATGGAGGCCGTTTTCGAGCCCGAGATGGAGGCCGTCTTCGAGCCCGAGATGGAGGCCGTCTTCGAGCCCGAGATGGAGGCCGTTTCGAGCCCGATGGAGGCCGTAAGCCCGAGATGGAGGCCGTTTTCGAGCCCGAGATGGAGCCGTTTTCGCCCAGATGGAGGCCGTTTTCGAGCCCGAGATGGAGGCCGTTTTCCCCGAGATGGAGGCCGTTTCGAGCCCGAGATGGAGGCCGTCGCCCGAGATCCGAGCCGAGATGGAGGCCGTTTTCGAGCCCGAGATGGAGGCCGTTGAGATGGAGGCCGTTTTCGAGCCGAGATGGAGGCCGTTTCGAGCCCGAGATGGAGGCCGTTTTCGAGCCCGAGATGGAGGCCGTTTCGAGCCCGTTTTCGAGCCGAGATGGAGGCCGTTTTCGAGCCGGATGGAGGCCGTTTTCGAGCTGAGGCCGTTTTCGAGCCGGATGGAGGCCGTCTTCGAGCTGGAGGCCGTTTTCGAGCCCGAGATGGAGGCCGTTTTTCGAGCCGAGATGGAGGCCGTTTTCGAGCCCGAGATGGAGGCCGTTTTCGAGCCCGAGATGGAAGGCCGTTTTCGAGCCGGGAGGAGGCCGTTTTTCGAGCCGCGTTTCGAGCCGGATGGAGGCCGTTTTCGAGCCCGAGATGGAGGCCGTTTTCGAGCCCGAGATGAGGCGGTTTTCGACGCCCGAGAATGGAGGCCGTTTCGAGCCGGGATAGGAGGCGCGTTTTCGAGCCGGGATGGAGGCGTTTTCCGAGCCCGAGATGGAGGCCGTTTGAGCCCGAGATGGAGCCGTTTTCGAGCCCCGTTTTCGAGCATGGAGGCCGTTTTCGAGCCGGGATGGAGGCCGTTTTCGAGCACGGGATGGAGGCCGTTTTCGAGCACGGGATGGAGGCCGTTTTCGAGCGGGATGAGGCCGTTTTTCGAGCAATGGAGGCCGTTTTTCGAGGCCGTTGAGAGGGCGCCGTTTTCGAGCAGCGGGAATAGAGGCCGTTTTCGAGCCCGAGATAGAGGCCCGTTTTCGAGCACGGATAGAGCCGTTTTCCGAGCCACGGGATGGAGAGGTTGTTCGAGCCCGAGATGCGAAGGCCGTTTCCTCGACGAGATGGAGGCCGTTTTCGAGCCCGAGTGGATCCGGTTTGTTCGAGGCTCCGGATGGAGGCGGTGTTCGAGCCCGAGATGGAGGCTCGTTTCGAGCCCGAGATGAGGCCGTTTTCAAGCACGGGATGGGAGGCCGTTTTCGAGCACCGGGATAGAGGCCGTTTTCGAACACGGGATGGAGTCCGTTTTCCGAGAATGGGTTTGGAGGCCGTTTCGAGCCCGGGATCAGAGGGCCGTTTTCGAGCACGGGGATGGAGGCCGTTTATCGAAACACGGGATGGAGGCGCGTTTTCGAAGCCCGCAGATGGATGGCTCGTTTTCGAGCCCGAGATGCGAGAGTTCCGTTTTCGAAGCCCGAGATGGAGCCCGTTTTCGAGCCCGAGATGGAGGCCGTTTTTCGAGCACGGGATGGAGGCGTTGTTCGAGCACGGGATAGAGGCCCTGTTATTCGAGCACCGGGTGGAGGCCCGTTTTCGAAGCACGGGGATTGGAGGCCGTTTCGAACGCCTGAGAATGGAAGGCCGTTTTCCGGAGCCGAGATGGAGGCCGGTTTTGAGCCCGGATGGAGGCGTTTTCGAGCACGGGATGAGGCCGTTTTCGAGCCGGGATGGAGGCCGGTTTTTCGAGCACCCGGGATGGAGGGCCGTTTTCGAGCACGGGATGGAGGCCGTTTTCAGCCACGGGATGGAGGCCGTTTTCGAGAAGGGATGGAAGGCCGTTTTCGAGCCCGAGATGGAGGCCGTTTTCGAGCCTGAGATCGGAGGCCGTTTCGAGGCCCGAGATGGAGGCCGTTTTGAAGCCCGAGATGGAGGCGTTTTCGAGCCCGAGATGGAGCCGTTTTCGAGCACGGATGGAGGCCGTTTTCGAGCCGGGATGGAGGCCGTTTTCGGGCCCGGGAAATGGAGGGCCATTATTCGAGCACTGGGATAAGGCCGTTTTTCGAGCCGGGATGGAGGCCGTTTACCGACAGGGATGGAGGCGTTCGAGCACGGGATTGGAGCCGTTTTCGAGCACGGGATAGAGGCGTTTTCGGCACAGGGAATGACGGCCGTTTTCGACAAGGCGTTTTCCGAGGCACGGGATCAGAGGCCGTTTTTAGCACGGGATCGAGGCCACCGTTTTCAGATATGAGGCCGTTTTCCGAGGCACGGGATGCGGCCGTTTTCGAGCCCGAGATGGAGGCCTTTTTTTTTCTGAGGCCTGAGATGGAAGGCCGTTTTCGAGCCGAGATGGAGGCCGTTTTTCGAGCCCGAGATAGAGGGCCGTTTCGAGCCGAGATGGAGGCCGTTTTCGAGCACTGGATGGGCCGTTTTTCGAGCACGGGATGGAAGGGCCGTTTTTCGAGCCCGAAGCATGGAGGCCGTTTTCGAGCACGGGATAGAGGGCCGTTTTTCGGAGCCCGAGATGGAGCCGTTTTTCGAGCAGCGGGATGGAGGCCATTTTTTCGAGCACGGGATAGAGGCCGTTTTCGAGCACGGGATAGAGGCCGTTTTCGAGCACGGATGTGATTTACGGGAATGGAGGCGTTTTCCCGAGCCGGGATGGAGGCCGTTTTCCGAGCCGGCGATGGAGGCCGTTTCGAGCCGAGATGGAGTCCGTTTTCGAGCCGGGATGGAGGCCGTTTTCGAGCCGGGAATGGGAGGCCGTTTTCGAGCCGGGAATGGAGGGCCGTTTTCGAGCCCGAAATGGAGGCCGTTTCGAGCCTGAGATGGAGGCCGTTTTTCGAGACCGAGATGGAGGCCCGTTTTCGAGCCACGAGATGGAGGCCGTTTTCGAGCCGAGATGGAGGCCCGTTTTCAGCACGGATAGAGGCCCGTTTTCGAAGCACAGGCTGGAGGCCGTTTTCGGCACGGGATGGAGGCCATTTTCGAGCACCGGCCCGTTTTCCGAGCACGGGATGGAGGCGTTTTCGAGCACGGGATCGAGGCCGTTTTCAAGCCCGAGATGGAGGGCGTTTTCGAGCCCGAGATGGAGGCCGTTTCCGAGGCCCGAGATGGAGGGCCGTTTTCGAGCCCGAGACGGAGGGCCGTTTCGAGCCCGAGATGGAGGCGGTTTTCGAAGCCCGAGCCTGGAAGGGCCGTTTTTCAAGCCGAAATGGAGGACGTTTCTATTTAGCTTCCGTTGTTGATGATTGGTAGTTCCGTTTGACTTTTCTGGCTCGTAGATTTGTAGGTTGTGGTTGCTGTGTTTGTGTTCAAAGTGGTTCACCCGAAAGTATCTGGAATAAAGGCCATCAATTACGCATATTCCATCTTTTACTATATAGATACGCTACTAGATAGGAGGCCTTAGTATATTTTGCGAAAGCTCAGATGATTAATTGGCAGAACCTATATAGTATTGTTCGAGCTCACGATATATTAGTAGTAATATATTGTTAATAAGTTACCCGTTTTCAAGCTCCAAATTAATATGATAGATGGAACCCTAGTTTATTATATCTTAGATAGCCCTAATCTGTAATAGGATGGAGGTTCCCGTATTCGAGTCTACTGATCAGATGAAGGAATATTAGTTTTTCCGAGCCCCTATAGATGTATGTGTATTTGTGTTTATTAAACCAATTTATAGTTTATTACGTCATATGAGCATATACCGTAAGATGGATAGGCAGGTTTTCCGTATAACTAAGCTACACAGTAGGAAGATATGGTATAGTGCCAGTATATATTCGTAAGTAGGCGTATGAGATGGGAGGGCCCGTTATTTCGAAAGTCCTAGTAAAGATGTAGAGGTTACATAGCCAGTTTTCAGAGCACGAAAGATGGAGCAGCACACCACATTCCACCACTTCTTCATATTTATTTTTTTGGTATTTAGTGCTGTTTCCACAGTATCAGTAGGCACATGTGATGCATTCTCTGTTTTGTTCTCGGATGTGTCCGTTTGAGTATGGGATGGATATCTTCATTATATAGTTTATTCGTAGACCTCGAGACCAGGAAGGGACTAGTATTTATACGTTCAAGCCCTCAGTCTAAAGAGAAATCCTATAGATGCTATAGGTATTGGCGCTGTATAGTATCTATTTTCCACTGACACACAAAAAAGAAGCAAAATAATCGTAGGGTACCACGTTATTTTTCTCGAGATCAGCTTTCTGACTCATCGAGCCTCCATAGGTAGGAGGTGCTATTTCGGAGCCCGAGATGGAGGCCGTTTTCGAGCACCCAGCCCAGACATGGAGGCGTTTTTCAACACCCGAACGACCCTAGACAGGCCCGATCCTTAATCGGAGCCTCTCAGAGATGAACGAGAAGGATTGTTATTTCGGAGGCCATCGGGTGAGCATCCTGCAGAAACTTCCAAGGGTGAGATATTTTCGAACCCGAGATGGAGTGTTGCATGTATTTCAACGTGATATATCCAATCACGTCGTAGATTTGCGAGGTTTGAAAAACAATCCTGCGTTTTTTCGGGATAGCGCCGGTAGTTCATGGATCGTGCCGCTGTTTACCGAGCTCATGGCAGAAGCATCGGAGGAAACTGTTTTATTCGAGCCCGTGAGGAGATGAGAGGTGCCGTTGTATCTCGAGCCGCACAGAATTGATTGGAAAAGATACTCCTTGTCTTTCGCAGGGCCCGCAAGCAATGCTTTGCAGGAGTTCCAAAAGGATCTACATTTCTGCACGAAGCCCTTCAAGATTTCGTAGATTTCCAAAGAGAACTAAATTGTGCTCCGATAGTTTGTTTTGTCCATGATGCCTCGCCTCTAACTAAAACTCCTAAATAAGAGCGTTGACTGGAGGCCGATTTTCGAGCAACCTTTAGGCAAATTGGATTCTTGGAAAGGTTATGCTCTCCTTAGTTATCTAACAGAAGTTCCTACGGGTGCATAGGAGAGTATCCGTTCTTATATACAATTCATCGAGCATTATCATAATTCTGCACTTATTTTTACAGAGGACGGAGGCCCGATGATTGAGAATCATTGGATGGTATATTCTGATGCGCAACACTCGATTTTGTTTTTCTGGGACAGAGCTGAGAAAATCTCTTCGCGTTGGTTCTGAGCAGTTTTCTCGATGATACGATAAGAGCAATCTGCGCCGTTCATTGGTGGCAAGCAGTCATGTTGATTGATAACTTATTCTAAGGCCCAGAACCCAATGCAATAGCCAAAGGGGCCGGATTTTTTTCAGGTAGATCCGCGAAAATTATTATAGGAAAGTAAGAACAGCTAGCATAACTGAAATTCATTCCGGGCTATGGCTCCTGTAGCCCGTCTCTTCAGTCCTTGTTTTCGACGGGGCGGCTCCTCTTACCTTTACGTCCCACGAACGACAGCTAGATCTTACGGGCAGGTAAAGAAATCATGTGCCATAAGCCGCCCGCCCCCGCCCAGTCCCTATTGTCCGATCCCCCCCTGCCTTGACATCGGCACGCTCGAGATGGAGGGACTGTCGACGTCCTTGTCTGAGCCCCGAGATGGAGGCGTTCCTTGGTCTCTTCGATGTCCCCCGAGCTACGTTCGCGATGCAAGGGCGCCGTTTTTCAGAGTTGCATACACTGTTCAGATGCGTTTCAGGCCTACTGCACCATGGTTCTTTCACGAGTATCTTAGCCCTTGCACCCATGACTGGCTACCAGATATGTTACGGGTGATACTCACTTTCGAGGTCCCTCACTCGTGGGCAGGAATATGCGCACCGTGCACTGCTCTTTTTTCGATGCCTTTTCTCTGTTATTGGGCCATGATTTTCTGCGTGCTACGCGTCCGTCCCTCCTCTCGCAGTGAATAATAAGAGATTCTTGGATTCGGCCCCGGCTCTATTCTCTGGTGGCTTCGAACGCACCCTCTCAAACTCTCTGGCAGCTAGTAGGCCGTCTCTTCCACGCGGCAGACACTCCTCCCTTAAAGAGCACTGCGCACTAACGGCCGCTCCTCGCCTCCTTCCTGGTCCCTCGTGTACTCGCCCCCCCGCTCCTCCCACCTTCCTCGGGCCAGCATGGAGGCGTATTTCAAAGCGAGATGGAGGCCGTTTTACGAGGCCCCTCCCCTCGTACCGACCTCGGCAGGCAGGGTCTTGTACTCTATTGTCTCTTCACGGGTTTGCTGAGATCCCCCTCCACGGCTACGGGATCCTGGCCTCCTAGTGGCACCCGTCAGCATGCCATCTGCTTCGGCATCCGCCTTTTGGTCAATACCTCTGTTACAGCGCCGGAGAGACTTGGACAGAGGGGAGGGGTGTGGGGTGAGGGCCGGGGGAAAAGGCAGGCGAGAGGTATGCCAGGGTTGTCACCTTTCGAGCACAGGTTGGTCGAAGAAACTTTCAGTCGTATTCCGTCACTTCTCCCCTCTGCTTAAAATCGTGAAAAACCATTCCTTCTCCCTGACAACAGTTACTTGGTGCCACCCCCCCATCAGCGCTGCTCCAGTCCCTGGAGGATCTTTTGAGGTCGCGCATGCAGGACGGAGAACACTGGGCTGGCACAGAGTCAAAGGCCATTCTGAATGTCCATTGCTTATCAATTACTACGATGGGAGGACAAGGTATATTCCTCACCACCACAGCACACCAAGTATATTATACATATATATCATAAATAACTATATGTGCGATGTTGCGCTGCTGGCAGTTGTGGTCTTGTATCTACGCATCGGAACACACGCAAACACATTATCATACATATATACTATATTAATATAATATAATCCTCGGTATGAGTACTTATACAATGATAAAAAAATATACGAAGATACACTCACTTATATATACTAATGTGTGTCTGTTCTGCGATCAGTCAGGTGGTTATGCAGTACAATGTACTCAGAGGTTTCACTCATTCACATACTATTTATAAGGGCTCGATCTTAATATAACGTAGACCTCCATCTTCAGGGTTCTAGAGAAAAACGGCCTCCTCTCGGGCTCGAACAACACCCACAACGGCACTAAACATCTTCGGGCTCGAGAAAACGGCCTCTCATCCGGGCTCGAAAAAACGCCTCACACATCATACCTGACTCCTCCGAAAGAACGGCCTCCCATCTCGGGCATACCACGCAACCAAATCCACATCCATTCGACTCACGAAACAAACGGCCATCCATCTCGGCGCATTGAAAGACGGCCTCCATTCTCGCGCTCGAAACAACGGCCTCCATCTCGGCCTCGGAAAACACGCTACCCAACACGCTCACTACGCGCTCGAAAACATGCCTCCACCTACACCCATCCACCGGACCCGCCCTCACGAGCACAACAAGCGGCACGACTCGCCATATCTACAAGGGCGCCTCCAACGCGCAACACACCACGGACGGCCACACCACACGTCCATCTCACAGCGCCACACGCTCGGGCTTGAAAACGGCCGCAACAACGCCACTACGACATCTCGGGCTTGGTAAAACGGCCTGCCATCCGGGCCTCGAAAACCGCCTTCCATCTGCGGGCTCCGAAAACGGCCTCCGTCCTCGGGCTCGAAAACGGCCTCCAACCCCGTGCCTCGAAGAACGGCCTCCAATCGGCCCAACGTGACCTGCCAGCAAACAACAAGAAGCACCCTACCCCACACAACCCACACCAGACCTCGACTCGAAAACGGCTCCAACATCCATCGGACGCACACTCGAAAACACGCCTCCAGACACTTAATTAATGTATTTTTACGTCTGGGCTATTCGGTAAGAATAAAACGGCCATAACTACAATCTATATCTAGGGATTTCAGAAATCACGACCTTACCATCTTGCGAGGGCATCGATTAAGGGAATTACGCTGCCGTTATATTATCAAATCTCGGGCTCTCAGTAAAAACGGAAGCCCTCACTACTCGAGGCTGAATAAACAGGACGCATCCAATCTCGGGGGTATTGAAAAAATAATGCCATAATCTCATAACTCGGGGCCTCTAGAAAATACGGCCTCCATCTCGGTCTCTAGAAAACATACCTCCCTATTATCTATGAGGCTCTGAAAACGTGCGCATACCATTCTCGGGTTTGATAAAAACGGCTTTCACTCTAATCATCAGGGCTCGAAAACGGCACTCAATAACATCGGGCTACTAGTAAAAACATTCCTATCACCTATCTCGTGCAAGCCTTTGGACAGAAAACAGCAGTTAGCTTCTCCATCTCGGGCTCGAAAACGGCATCGTCCATCATCTGCAGGAGCTATGACAACAAGTGACCATACATCCATCTCGGGACTCGAAAAAACGGTCTCAATCACGCGCACTCGAAACAACGTGCCAAATCACCATCTCAGGGTCTACCTAGTAAAACTGGCCTTCCATTACTATACACGGGACTTATAGAAAACGGCATCCACCTAATTCATCGGGCCATCAATATTGAAATTAACGGCCTACCATTCTCAGGCTACGATAATCACGACCTCTATACCCCATTTTCTTCTGAGGCGCTCCGAATACCGCCTCCATCTTCTTGGGCCTTCACGGAACACAGCACCTACATACATTAACATAAATATATCCATACACTCAAGAGTGTCATAGCAGAATACTATCCTCTACAATTCATTACGGACTAATCACGAAAACAGGCTTCCATTAACTTACAGGAGCTCGAATAACAGGTCTCTACCCATCTCGGGGCTTGAAAAACTGGGCCTTCCATATCTCGGCCTGATAAAACACGTGATCTCACAATCTACAGTAGGTCGAAACAACGGCCCCACATACTTAGTGCGCTCAAGTCAGGTATAAACCACGGTCTCTACGATATAATCGGGCTTGAAATAAACAGGCCTTCAAATTCTCCGGCTCGAAAACGGCCTTCACCATCTCAGGCTTTAGATAAACGGCCTCTCAAATCTCGGGCATGAAAATACGGCACACTATCATACCCTCTCGGGTTCATCGAAAACCGCGCCTCCATGCTCGGGCTCGAATAACGGCCTCCAGTACTCAGGTATCTCAGAATACGGGTAATCTCTATTTATCCACTTCGTGACTTCCGAGAAAACGGCATCTCCCCATTCTCGGGCATCTAGAAATACGTGACCATCAATCTCCGGGCTTGTAACGCCTTATTATATCACCGTGCTCATAATTACGAAATAACACGGCCTATCCTTCAATCCTGTGCTACTAGAAATAATACAGGCCTCATATCCCGTGCTCGAAAATGGCCTACTCAATCCCAGTGCTCAGAAACGGCCTACCATCCGCGGTGCATTCACGAAAAACGGCCTCTGGAGCTATACCGTGCTCGAAAACGCCCTCCCATATTATATCTACGACTCGAAAAAGGCCTCCTATCTCAGGGGCTCCTAGAAAATCACGGCCATCTCAATCTTCGAGGCTCGAAACGGACCTACCATCTTCTCCACAGGCATGAAAACTAGAGCCTATCACATACTACGGGACTCGTAAAACCGAGCCTCCCATCCCGTGCTCGAATACGGACTTTATCTATCTACCGTGCTATACTAGAAACAGGAGCTCTCATTACTCGATGTACTCGAATATACTGAGGCCTCCAATACTCACCGTGATCGTTAAAAACGGCCTCCCATCCCGTGCTAGGAAAACACTGGACTGGTCCAATCAGGGCGTGCATCCATGAAAAAACGGGCTCCCATCCCGTGCATCGAATTAACGGCTCTTATCCGATGATGCTTCAGAAACTGCCTCTATCTCTTGCTCGATGAAATGGCCTCCTATCCCGTGCTCGGATAATACGGGCCTCCCACTCGGGCTCGATATACAGAGCCTAATAAATCCGGCGTGGCTACCACCGAAATAAATCCAGCCTATATGCCAACGTCGGGCTCGAAAAATCTGGACTTCACAATTATAACCCGTTAGCTTCAGTAAACGGCCTCTATCCCGTGCTCAGCGAAAAACGCTCCATCTCGGGATCATCATTATAGAAAACGGACCTCTCATACTTTATATCGGCGCTCACTGAAAACAAGGCTCCATCTCAAGGGCCTCGAAAAACGGAGCCTCATCTCAGGTTCCAGATAAAACGGCCATCCAGTTATCGGAGCTCTGAAATAAAAGGGCCTTAATTCTTAACAGTGCTACAAGAAAAACGGCCACTCTATCACCGTAGGCTCAGAAACGAGCCATCTATCATGACCGTGCTTCAAGAAAAATCGGCCTCTATCCCGATGCTCGAAAAACATGCCATACAATTCCCTTGTACTATCGAAACCAGAGCCATCTATATCCCAAGTGACCCTATTATCACACGAAAAACGCCTCTTAATTCATACCGTGCATCGAAATACGGCCTCCATCCCGTGCTGCCAGAAATAACGTGATGCATTCATATACCCGTGCTCTGATAACGGCCATTTCTTAATCACACACGTGACTTTCAGAATAACGGGCATCCATCTATCCCTGTAGCTCCGAAATTTGAGCCATATCCATCACTCAGTCGCTCGAAAATCACGAGCCTACCAATCCTCGTACTCGAAAACGGCACTCTTTATTCCGTGACTTACTCACGAAAATCAGGCCTCCCATCTATAGGCTGACAGAATAAACGGCCTCGGGCAATCTTTACGGGCTCATGAAAAATACGGCTGTTCCTATCAATCGGCTAGAAATAACGGCCTCCATCTCAAAGGCTTCTTAGAAAACGGCCTCCCATCTCGTGATGCTCGAAACGGTATCCCATCATATACCGTGAACTCAGAAAATCGTTGATCTCAATCCTTCGTGCTAGCGAATAAAACGGGCTCATCCATCTCACGTGCATCGCGTAAAACGGCCTCCATCCACTTGTGCTCGAAAAATCACGGGCCCATCCATCCAGTCTCTGAAACGGTCACTCCAATCCTCGTGTACTCAGAATTAAAAACCGAGCCTCCATCTGACTCGAAACGGGCTCTTCCATCTCGGGGCTTCGCTGTTAAAAGTCGGGGGCCTGCTCATCTCAGGCTCGAGCGGGCCGGTCGCCTCGTGCCCGGTGCTCGAGAATAGTTCGTGCGTAGTGTGTCGGCAGTTGCCCGTTGTGCTTCTGAAAGACTGCGTGGCTGTTCGTCTTTATTTCGGTCGTGCTCTTGCATGATCTTGGGGGCCTTCGCAGTGCTCCGTGCGTCGCTTCGAAAACGTGCCGTCCATGTCTGGCGTGGCTTTTGCTGGAATAATGTCTGGGCGCTGCGCTATTCTTCAGAGGCTTCAGAAACGACCTCCATCTTTACCGGGTTCATCGATAAACACGGCTACCTACCAATTCTCGGCTCTAGAATAAGCGGCCTGCCCAATACAGTGTTCGAATATCGGCCTCCATATGCCAAGAATATAAACCACGAAAACGGCGCTCTTATGCCTGTTGCATCCAGAAACCACGGCACTCACTACCAACCACTAACTACACTCACTCACGCAGAAAAACACCGCGCACTTACCGCCACCTCACCACCACCAACGCCTCAAGCTCCCAGCACAAACAGACTTCCTATCACCACCGACTTAGCCTCGACCAAAACGGCCTCCATCCCTGCTCGCAAAACGCCCTATCTCACACTCATCAGGGCTCGCAAAACGGCCATCCTACTCAGGGCTGGAAAAACACCTGCCTCTACCATCTCGGGCTCCGGAAACGGGCACTCACAATCCATCAGAGCTCAGGAAAAACGCCCGACCCTACACCCACCGCGCATCACGACACAACAACACGACGCACACCACATCCACTACACTCACGGAGCACTCCGAGACCACACTCCCATCCCGTGCTCGAAAACGGCCTTCATCCCGTTGCTCGAAACAGGCCTCTATCCGTGCTCGAAAACGGCCTCTATCCCGTGCCTCCGAGACAACGGCATCCTACACACACCGTCACCACCGACAACACAGGCCTCCACATCCCCTGTGCTCGAAAACGCCTCTATCCCGTGCTCGAAAAACGGCCTCCATACCGTGCTCGAAAACGGCCTCCATCACCGTGCTCGAAAACACGGCCTCTATCTCAACGTGCTCGAAAACGAGCCTCCATTTCCCGTACTACACAAAAACATGATTGCTTCATCTCAGGCTACGAAAAACACGAGCCATCAATCTGTGATTGCTCAGAAAGACAGCGACCTCACACTCAGCGCGCTACGCAAAACGGTTCATCCAACTACCACACACCAGTGCCATCCAGCAAACGCACCTCTCAATCAAACACCGATGCTCGAAAAGGCCCCATCTCGGGCTCGAAAACCGCCTCCATCTCGGGCTCACCACACACAGAAACGGCACTCACATCCTCGAGGCCTCGAAAAACGGCCTCCATCCGGCTCGAAAACGGCCTCCATCCCGGGCTCGAAAACGGCCTCCATCTCGTCGCTCGAAAACGCCCATCATATCGGGCTCGAAAACGGCCTCCATCTCGGGCCGAAAACGGCCTCCAATCTCGGGGCTCAACCCACACCCAGCGAAAACGGCCTCCATCTCGGGCTCGAACAACACGCGCCACACCACATCCCGTGCTCACCGAAAAACAGTAGCCAATTCCATCATCACCGTAGCTCGGAAAAACGGCTCTCTATCACACCGTGCTCACGAAAACGGCACTCCTAATCCCCTGTGCTCGATAAAACGGCGCTACTTCACATCACCGTGCTCTGATAAAATTACACGGATTACTCATATTCAATCATTAGTGCTTACGAAAAACGGACCTTTTACCATCACCGTACTCAAGAACGGCCTCCATACTCGAGCTTGAAAACGAGGTTACAATCCATCTCGAGGCTGAAAATTATCGCGTCTCACATAACCCTATGATAGATCATCAGAATAATTCAGGCCTCTATCCATTCAGTTTAGCTCGAAAAATCGGCCCTCCATCCCCGTGCTCGATATAAATACACGGACTCCATACTCGTTATAGAACTCGATTAAACGGTACCTCCATACTTTACTCTGAGGACTCGATAAATCGGCCTCCATCTCGAGGCTCTTGAGAACGGCCTCCAGTTCTAACCGTGATCGATAAAACGGCCTCACCATATCTCAGTGCCTTCGAATAAACGGGCCCTCTCCATCCCTTGATGGCTACGCCCAAACGGCCTACCATCTCGGGCTTCGAAATACAGGACCTCCATACTCGTGAAGCTCTGAAAACAGGCCTCTACATATTCTTCGAGGCTCGCAAAAAACCGACCTCTCCATCTCGGGGCGTCGAAAAACGGCGCTTATCCATCTCGGTATGCTCGAAACAGTCCTCCAATCTCGGTCTCGTAAAAACGGCCTTTCCATATACTGGGGCGAAAATACGGAGCCCCTCCAATACAACCCACCACACCGTGCTCACCGCAAAACGAGGCCTCTAATCCCGTGCACTCACTGACATCATAAACGGACCACCTCCAATTCACACACCGTCCTCCGCACACAAAAACCGACGACCTACACCATCTCGGCGCCTCGAAAACGGCTCCATCTCGCGAGCTCACGACAATTACGGCCATCCCAGTCTCGGCTCGAAACGGACCACCTCCACCATACCGGCATCACGAAACAGGCTATCCGGCTCGAAAACAGGCCTCCATCTCGGCTCGAAAAGGCCTCCATCTCGGGCTCGAAAACGGCCTCCATCTCGGGCTCGAAACGCCTCCATCTCGGTCGAAACGGCCTCCATCTCGGGCTCGAAAACGGCCTCCATCTCGGGCTCGAAAACGGCCTCCATCTCGGGCTCGAGGCCTCCATCTCGGGCTCGAAAACGGCCTCCATCTCGGCTCGATCCATCTCGGGCCGGCCTCCATCTCGGGCTCGACGGCCTCCATCTCGGGCTCGAAAACGGCCTCCATCTCGGGCTCGAAAACGGCCTCCATCTCGGGCTCGAAAACGGCCTCCATCTCGGGCTCGAAAACGGCCTCCATCTCGGGCTCGAGACGGCCTCCATCTCGGGCTCGAAAACGGCCTCCATCTCGGCTCGAAACGGCCTCCATCTCGGGCTCGAGGCCTCCATCTCGGGCTCGATCCATCTCGGGCTCGAGGGGGCTCGACGGCCTCCATCTCGGGCTCGAAAACGGCCTCCATCTCGGGCTCGAAACGGCCTCCATCTCGGGCTCGAGGCCTCCATCTCGGGCTCGACGGCCTCCATCTCGGGCTCGAAACGGCCTCCATCTCGGCCGGCCTCCATCTCGGGCTCGAAACGGCCTCCATCTCGGGCTCGAAACGGCCTCCATCTCGGGCTCGAAAACGGCCTCCATCTCGGGCTCGAAAACGGCCTCCATCTCGGGCTCGGCCTCCATCTCGGGCTCGAAACGGCCTCATCTCGGCTCGAAAACGGCCTCCATCTCGGCTCGAAAACGGCCTCCATCTCGGGCTCGAAAACGGCCTCCATCTCGGCTCGAAACGGCCTCCATCTCGGGCTCGAAAACGGCCTCCATCTCGGCTCGAAAACGGCCTCCATCTCGGGCTCGAAAACGGCCTCCATCTCGGGCTCGAAAACGGCCTCCATCTCGGGTTTGAAAACGGCCTCCATCTCGGGCTTGAAAAAACGGCATCCATCTCGGGCTCGAAAACGGCCTCCATCTCGGGGCTCGAAAACGGCCTCCANAATCGGCCTCCGTCTCGGCCTCGAAAACGTGCCTCTATCCCCTGCGGTCGAAAAACGGGCCTCCATTCCGTGCTCGAAAACCGCCTCCAATCGGGCTCGAAAAACGGCCCTCCATCTCGGGCTCGAAACGGCCTCCATCTCGGCTCGAAACCTCCATCTCGGGCTCGAAAACGGCCTCCATCTCGGCTCGAAAACGGCCTCCATCTCGGGCTCGAAAACGGCCTCCATCTCGGGCTCGAAAACGGCCTCCATCTCGGGCTCGAAAACGGCCTCCATCTCGGCTCGAAAACGGCCTCCATCTCGGGCTCGAAACGGCCTCCATTCGGGCTCGAAAAAGGCTCCATCTCGGGCTTGAAAACGGCCTCCATGGCTCGAAAACGGCCTCCATCTCGGGCTCGAAAACGGCCTCCATCTCGGGCTCGAAAACGGCCTCCATCTCGGGCTTGAAAACGGCCTCCATCTCGGGCTCGAAAACGGCCTCCATCTCGGGCTCGAAAACGGCCTCCATCTCGGGCTCGAAAACGGCCTCCATCTCGGCTCGAAAATCTCGGGCTTGAAAACGGCCTCCATCTCGGGCTCGAAAACGGCCTCCATCTCGGCTCGAAACGGCCTCCATCTCGGGCTCGAAACGGCCTCCATCTCGGGCTCGAAAACGGCCTCCATCTCGGGCTCGAAAACGGCCTCCATCTCGGCTCGAAAACGGCCTCCATCTCGGGCTCGACGGCCTCCATCTCGGGCTCGAAAACGGCCTCCATCTCGGCTCGAAAACGGCCTCCATCTCGGCTCAAAACGGCCTCCATCTCGGGCTCGAAAACGGCCTCCATCTCGGGCTCGAAAACGGCCTCCATCTCGGGCTTGAAAACGGCCTCCATCTCGGCTCGATCCATCTCGGCTCGAAACGGCCTCCATCTCGGGCTCGAAACGGCCTCCATCTCGGGCTCGAAAACGGCTCCATCTCGGGCTTGAAAACGGCCTCCATCTCAGGCTCGAAAACGGCCTCCATCTCGGGCTCGAAAAACGGCCTCCATCTCGGGCTCGAAAACGGCCTCCATCTCGGCTGAAAACGGCTCCATCGGGCTGAAAACGGCCTCCATCTCGGGCTCGAAAACGGCCTCCATCTCGGCTCGAAAACGGCCTCATCTCGGCTTGAAAACGGCCTCCATCTCGGGCTCGAAAACGGCCTCATCTCGGGCTCGGCCTCCATCTCGGCTCGAAAACGGGCCCATCTCGGGCTTGAAAACGGCCTCCATCTCGGGCTTGAAAACGGCCTCCATCTCGGCTCGAAAACGGCCTCCATCTCGGGCTCGAAAACGGCTCCATCTCGGGCTCGAAAACGGCCTCCATCTCGGGCTCGAAAACGGCCTCCATCTCGGCTCGAAAACGGGAAAACGGCCTCCATCTCGGCTCGAAAACGGCCTCCATCTCGGCTCGAAAACGGCCTCCATCTCGGCTCGAAAACGGCCTCATCTCGGGCTCGAAACGGCCTCATCGGCTCGAAAACGGCCTCCATCTCGGGCTCGAAAACGGCCTCCATCTCGGGCTTGAAAACGGCCTCCATCTCGGGCTCGAAAACGGCCTCCATCTCGGCTCGAAAACGGCCTCCATCTCGGCTCGAAAACGGCCTCCATCTCGGGCTCGAAAACGGCCTCCATCTCGGGCTCGAAAACGCCTCCATCGGCTCGAAACGGCCTCCATCTCGGGCTCGACGGCCTCCATCTCGGGCTCGAAAACGGCCTCCATCTCGGGCTCGAAAACGGCCTCATCTCGGCTTGAAAACGGCTCATCTCGGGCTCGAAGGGCCCTCCATCTCGGGCTCGAAAACGGCCTCCATCTCGGGCTCGAAAACGGCCTCCATCTCGGCTCGAAAACGGCATCTCGATCCATCGGGCTCGGCCATCTCGGGCTCGAAACGGCCTCCATCTCGGCTCGAAAACGGCCTCCATCTCGGCTCGAAAACGGCTCTCATCTCGGGCTCGAAAACGGCCTCCATCTCGGCTCGAAAACGGCCTCCATCTCGGGCTCGAAAACGGCCTCCATCTCGGGCTCCGGCTCCATCTCGGGCTTGAAAACGGCCTCCATCTCGGGCTCGAAAACGCCTCCATCTCGGGCTCGAAAACGGCCTCCATCTCGGGCTCGAAAACGGCCTCCATCTCGGGCTCGAAAACGGCCTCCATCTCGGGCTCGAAAACGGCCTCCATCTCGGGCTCGAAAACGGCCTCCAAAACGGCCTCATCTCGGCTCGAAACGGCCTCCATCTCGGGCTCGCGGCTCCATCTCGGGCTCGAAAACGGCCTCCATCTCGGGCTCGAAAACGGCCTCCATCTCGGGCTCGAAACGGCCTCCATCTCGGGCTCGAAAACGGCCTCCATCTCGGGCTCGAAAACGGCCTCCATCTCGGGCTCGAAAACGGCCTCCATCTCGGGCTCCGGCCTCCATCTCGGGCTCGAAAACGGCTCCATCTCGGGCTCGAAAACGGCCTCCATCTCGGGCTCGAAAACGGCCTCCATCTCGGGCTCGAAACGGCCTCCATCTCGGCTCGAAAACGGCTCCATCTCGGGCTCGATCCATCTCGGGCTCGAAAACGGCCTCCATCTCGGGCTCGATCATCTCGGGCTCGAAAACGGCCTCCATCTCGGCTCGCGGCCTCCATCTCGGGAATCATCTCGGGCTCGAAACGGCCTCCATCTCGGGCTCGAAACGGCCTCCATCTCGGGCTCGAAAACGGCCTCCATCTCGGGCTCGAAAACGGCCTCCATCTCGGGCTCGAAAACGCCTCCATCTCGGCTCGCCTCCAAACGGCCTCTCTCGGGCTCGAAACGGCCTCCATCTCGGGCTCGAAAACGGCCTCCATCTCGGGCTCGAAAACGGCCTCCATCTCGGGCTTCATCTCGGCTCGAAAACGGCCTCCATCTCGGGCTCGAAAACGGCCTCCATCTCGGGCTCGAAAACGGCATCTCGGGAAAACGGCTCCATAAAACGGCCTCCATCTCGGGCTCGAAAACGGCCTCTCTCGGCTCGAAAACGGCCTCCATCTCGGGCTCGAAAACGGCCTCCATCTCGGGCTCGAAAACGGCCTCCATCTCGGGCTCGAAAACGGCCTCCATCTCGGGCTCGAAAACGGCCTCCATCAAAAAACGGCCTCCATCTCGGGCTCGGCCTCATCTCGGGCTCGAAAACGGCCTCCATCTCGGGCTCGAAAACGGCCTCCATCTCGGGCTCGAAACGGCCTCCATCTCGGGCTCGAAAACGGCCTCCATCTCGGGCTCGAAAACGCCTCCATCTCGGGCTCGAAAACGGCCTCCATCTCGGGCTCGAAAACGGCCTCATCTCGGGCTCGAAAACGGCCTCCATCTCGGGCTCGAAAACGGCCTCATCTCGGGCTCGAAAACGGCCTCATCTCGGCTCGAAAACGGCTCCATCTCGGGCTCGAAAACGGCCTCCATCTCGGGCTCGAAAACGGCCTCCATCTCGGGCTCGAAAACGGCCTCCAAAAACGGCCTCCATCTCGGGCTCGAAAACGGCCTCCATCTCGGGCTCGAAAACGGCCTCCATCTCGGGCTCGAAAACGGCCTCCATCTCGGCTCGAAAACGGCCTCCATCTCGGGCTCGAAAATCAAAAACGGCCTCCATCTCGGCTCGAAACGGCTCCATCTCGGCTCGAAAACGGCCTCCATCTCGGGCTCGAAAACGGCCTCCATCTCGGCTCGAAACGGCCTCCATCTCGGGCTCGAACGGCCTCCATCTCGGCTCGAAAACGGCCTCCATCTCGGAAAACGGCCTCCATCTCGGCTCGAAAACGGCTCCATCTCGGAAAACGGCCTCTCGGGCTCGAAAACGGCCTCCATCTCGGGAAAAATCTCGAAAACGGCTCCATCTCGGGCTCGAAACGGCCTCCTCGGCTCGAAAACGGCCTCCATCTCGGGCTCGAAACGGCCTCCATCTCGGCTCGAAACGGGGGCTCGCGCCTCCATCTCGGGCTCGAAAACGGCCTCCATCTCGGGCTCGAAAACGGCCTCCATCTCGGGAAAATCTCGGGCTCCGGCTCCATCAATCTCGGCTCGAAAACGGCCTCCATCTCGGCTCGAAAACGGCCTCCATCTCGGGCTTGAAAACGGCTCCATCTCGGGCTCGGCCTCCAAAAACGGCTCCATCTCGGGCTCGAAAACGGCCTCCATCTCGGGCTCGAAAACGGCCTCCATCTCGGGCTCGAAAACGGCCTCCATCTCGGGCTCGAAAACGGCCTCCATCTCGGCTCGAAAACGGCCTCCATCTCGGGCTCGAAAACGGCCTCCATCTCGGGTTCGAAAACGGCCTCCATCTCGGGCTCGAAAACGGCCTCCATCTCGGGCTCGAAACGGCCTCCATCTCGAAACGGCCTCCATCTCGGTCGAAAACGGCCTCCATCTCGGGCTCGAAAACGGCCTCTCTCGGGCTCGAAAACGGCCTCCATCTCGGGCTCGAAAACGGCTCCATCTCGGCCGGGGCTCGAAAACGGCCTCCATCTCGGGCTCGAAAACGGCCTCCATCTCGGGCTCGAAAACGGCCTCCATCTCGGGCTCGAAACGGCCTCCATCTCGGGCTCGAAAACGGCCTCCATCTCGGGCTCGAAAACGGCCTCCATCTCGGGCTCGAAAACGGCCTCCATCAAAACGGCCTCCATCTCGGGCTCGAAAACGGCCTCCATCTCGGCTCGGCTCCATCTCGCTCGAAACGGCCTCCATCTCGGGCTCGAACGGCCTCCATCTCGGGCTCGACGGCCTCCATCTCGGGCTCGAAACGGCCTCCATCTCGGCTCGAAACGGCTCCATCAATCTCGGGCTCGGCCTCCATCTCGGCTCGAAAACGGCGGAAAACGGCCTCCATCTCGGGAAAACGGCCTCCATCTCGGGCACGGCCTCCATCTAAAAACGGCCTCCTCGGGCTCGACGGCCTCATCTCGGGCTCGAAAACGGCCTCCATCTCGGCTCGAGGACGGCCTCCATCTCGGGCTCGAGGACGGCCTCCATCTCGGGCTCGACGGCCTCCATCTCGGGCTCGAAGACGGCCTCCATCTCGGCTCGACCTCCATCTCGGCTCGAGACGGCCTCCATCTCGGGCTCGAGGACGGCCTCCATCTCGGGCTCCCTCCAGGGCTCGAAGACGGCTCCATCTCCGGCCTCCATCTCGGGTTCGATCTCCATCTCGGGCTCGAAGACGGCCTCCATCTCGGGCTCGAGACGGCCTCCATCTCGGGCTCCCTGGGCTCGAGGACGGCCTCCATCTCGGGCTCGAGACGGCCTCCATCTCGGGTTCGAAGACGGCCTCCTCCATCTCGGGCTCGAGGACGGCCTCCATCTCGGCTCGAAGACGGCCTCCATCTCGGGCTCGAGACGGCCTCGGGCTCGAGGACGGCCTCATCTCGGCTCGAGGACGGCCTCCATCTGGGGCTCGAGGACGGCTTCCATCTCGGCTCGAGACGGCCTCCATCTCGGTCTCGGGCTCGAGGACGGCCTCCATCTCGGGCTCGAGGACGGCCTCCATCCATCTCGGGCTCGAGGACGGCCTCCTCGGGCTCGAGGACGGCCTCTCGGGCTCGAGGACGGCTCCATCTCGGGCTCGAAGACGGCCTCCTCCATCTCGGCTCGAGGACGGCCTCCATCTCGGGCTCGAGACGGCCTCATCTCGGCTCTCCAAGACGGCTCCATCTCGGCTCGAAGACGGCCTCCATCTCGGGTCGATTCTCTCGGGCTCGAAGACGGCCTCCATCCATCTCGGGCTCGAAGACGGCCTCCATCTCGGCTCGAGACGGCCTCCATCTCGATCACGGCTTCCATCTCGGCTCGAGACGGCCTCAATCTCGGGCTCGAAGACGGCCTCTCCATCTCGGGCTCGAGACGGCCTCCATCATCTCGGGCTCGAAGACGGCCTCCATCTCGGCTCGAGGACGGCCTCCATCTCGGGCTCTCGGGCTCGAAGACGGCTTCCATCTCGGGCTCGAGACGGCCTCCATCTCGGGCTCGAAGACGGCTCTCCATCTCGGGCTCGAAGACGGCCTCCATCTCGAGGACGGCCTCATCTCGGGCTCTCGGCTCGAAGACGGCTTCCATCTCGGGCTCGAAGACGGCCTCCATCTCGGGTTCGAAGACGGCCTCCATCTCGGGCTCGAGGACGGCCTCCATCTCGGCTCGAGACGGCTCCATCTCGGCTCGAAACGGCCTCCATCTCGGGCTCGAAGACGGCCTCTCTCGGGCTCGAGACGGCCTCTCGGCTCGAGGACGGCCTCCATCTCGGGCTCGAGGACGGCCTCCATCTCGGGCTCGAGACGGCCTCTCTCGGGCTCGAGGACGGCCCATCTCGGGCTCGAGGACGGCCTCCATCTCGGCTCGAAGACGGCCTCCATCTCGGGCTCGAGGACGGCCTCCATCTCGGGCTCGAGGACGGCCTCTATCTCGGGCTCTCCGGGGCTCGAGGACGGCTTCCATCTCGGGCTCGAAGACGGCCTCCATCTCGGGTTCGAAGACGGCCTCCTCCATCTCGGCTCGAGACGGCCTCCATCTCGGCTCGAGACGGATCTCGGGCTCCCTCCAGGGGCTCGAGACGGCTTCCATCTCGGCGAGACGGCCTCCATCTCGGGTTCGAAGACGGCCTCCATCTCGGGCTCGAGGACGGCCTCCATCTCGGGCTCGAAGACGGCCTCCATCTCGGGTTCTCCATCTCGGGCTCGAAGACGGCCTCCATCTCGGCTCGAGGACGGCCTCGGGCTCGACGGCCTCCATCTCGGGCTCGAGGACGGCCTCCATCTCGGGCTCGAAGACGGCCTCCTCTCGGGCTCGAGGACGGCCTCCATCTCGGGCTCGAGGACGGCCTCCATCTCGGGCTCGAGGAAGGCCTCCATCTTCGAGGACGGCCTCCATCTCGGGCTCGAAGACGGCCTCCATCTCGCCTCCATCTCGGCTCGAGGAAGGCCTCCATCTCGGGCCGGCGGATCCATCTCGGGTTCGACGGCCTCCATCTCGGGCTCGAGGACGGCCTCCATCTCGGGTTCGAGGCCTCCATCTCGGGCTCGAGGAAGGCCTCCATCTCGGTCTCGGTTCGATCTCGGGTCTCGGGCTCGAGAAGGCCTCCATCTCGGGTTCGAGGCCTCCATCTCGGGTCGAGGACGGCCTCCATCTCGGGTCGAGGGCCTCCATCTCGGGCTCGAGGAAGGCCTCCATCTCGGGTTCGATCTCGGTCGAGGAAGGCCTCCATCTCGGCGATCCATCTCGGTCGAGTCTCGGAGGAAGGCCTCCATCTCGGCGAGGCCTCCATCTCGGGTCGAGACGGCCTCCATCTCGGGTCGTCGGTCCATCTCGGGTTCGATCCATCTCGGGTCGAGACGGCCTCCATCTCGGTTCGATCCATCTCGGGTCGAGACGGCCTCCATCTCGGGTCCATCTCGGGTTCGATCCATCTTCCATCTCGGCTCGAGGAAGGCCTCCATCTCGGGTCGAGAAGGCCTCCATCTCGGGTCGAGGATCCATCGGGTTCGAGGCCTCCATCTCGGGCTCGAGGAATCTCGGTCGAGAAGGCCTCCATCTCGGGTCGAGGAAGGCCTCCATCTCGGGTTCGAGGCCTCCATCTCGGGCTCGAGGACGGCCTCCATCTCGGGTCGAGGAAGCCTCCATCTCGGGAAGGCCTCCATCTCGGTTCGTCCATCTCGGGTCGAGGACGGCCCATCTCGGGTCGAGGGCCTCCATCTCGGGGCCTCCATCTCGGGCTCGAGGAAGGCCTCCATCTCGGGCTCGAGGAAGGCCTCCATCTCGGCTCGAGTCCATCTCGGCGATCCATCTCGGTCGAGGAAGGCTCCATCTCGGGTCGAGAAGGCCTCCATCTCGGGCTCGAGGGCCTCCATCTCGGGTCTCCATCTCGGGTTCGAGGCCTCCATCTCGGGCTCGGCCTCCATCTCGGGTTCGAGGAATCTCGGCTCGAGGAAGGCCTCCATCTCGGGTTCGAGGGGTCGAGTCCATCTCGGGTCGAGGAATCTCGGGAATCTCGGGAGAAGGCCTCCATCTCGGGCTCGAGGAAGGCCTCCATCTCGGGTTCGAGGCCTCCATCTCGGGTCGAGGGGCCTCCATCTCGGGCTCGAGGAAGGCCTCCATCTCGGGCTCGAGGAAGGCCTCCATCTCGGGCTCGAGGAAGGCCTCCATCTCGGGTTCGAAAACGGCCTCCATCTCGGGTCGAGGACGGCCTCCATCTCGGGTCGAGAAGGCCTCCATCTCGGCTCGAGCCTCCATCTCGGCGATCTCGCTCGAGGACGGCCTCCATCTCGGTCGAGGAAGGCCTCCATCTCGGGAGGCCTCCATCTCGGCTCGAGGAAGGGCCTCCATCTCGGCTCGAGCCTCCATCTCGGAGGAAGCCTCCATCTCGGGTTCGAGGCTCCATCGGCGAGGCCTCCATCTCGGGCTCGAGGAAGGCCTCCATCTCGGGTTCGAGGCCTCCATCTCGGCTCGAGGAAGGCCTCCATCTCGGGCTCGAGCCTCCATCGGCTCGACCTCCATCTCGGGCGAGGCCTCCATCTCGGGCTCGAGGACGGCCTCCATCTCGGGCTCGAGGAAGGCCTCCATCTCTCGTCTCGGCTCGAGCCTCCATCTCGGGCTCGAGACGGCCTCCATCTCGGGCTCGAGGAAGGCCTCCATCTCGGGCTCGAGGACCTCCATCTCGGCTCGAGGAAGGCCTCCATCTCGGGAAGGGTCGAGGACGCCTCCATCTCGCTCGAGGCCTCCATCTCGGGCTCGAGAAGGCCTCCATCTCGGGCTCGAGGACGGCCTCCATCTCGGCTCGAGAAGCCTCCATCTCGGGCTAGAAGACGATCTCGGACTCGAGGAAGCCTCCATCTCGGGCGGCCTCATCTCGGACTCGAGGACGCCTCCATCTCGGGGGGATCCATCTCGGGCTAGAAGACGGCCTTCATCTCGGACTCGAGGAAGGCCTCCATCTCGGGCCGGCCTTCCTCGACTCGAGGAAGGCCTCATCTCGGAAGACGGCCTTCATCTCGACTCGAGGCCTCCATCTCGGGCTAGAAGACGGCCTTCCATCTCGGACTCGAGGAAGGCCTCCATCTCGGGAACTATCTCGGGCTCTCGGTCGAAAAGCCTCCATCTCGGAAACGGCCTCCATTCTCGGGCTAGAAGACGGCCTCATCTTCGACTCGAGAAGGCTTCCATCTCGGACGGCCTTCATCTCGGACTCGAGAAGGCCTCCATCTCGGGCTAGAAGACGGCCTTCATCTCGGACTCGAGAAGGCCCCATCTCGGCTAGAAGACCCTTCATCTCGACCGAGTCCATCTCGGGTTCGAAAACGGCCTCCATCTCGGGTTCGAAAACGGCCTCCATCTCGGAGGGCCTCCATACGGCTCTCCATCGGGCTAGAAGACGGCCTTCATCTCGGACTCGAGGAAGGCCTCCATCTCGGGCTAGAAGACGGCCTTCATCTCGGACTCGAGGAAGGCCTCCATCTCGGGTTCGAAAACGGCCTCCAAAACGGTTTTCATCTCGGACTCGAGAAGGCCTCCATCTCGGCTAGAAGACGCCTTCATCTCGGACTCGAGGAAGGCCTCCATCTCGGGCTAGAAGACGGCTTCATCTCGGACTCGAGGAAGCCTCCATCTCGGGGGCCTCCATCTCGGGCTAGAAAGACGGCCTTCATCTCGGACTCGAGGAAGGCCTCCATCTCGGGCTAGAAGACGGCCTTCATCTCGGACTCGAGGAAGGCCTCCATCTCGGGTTCGAAAACGGCCTCCATCTCGGGGCCTCATCTCGGCTAGAAGACGGCCTTCATCTCGGACTCGAGGAAGGCCTCCATCTCGGGCTAGAAGACGGCCTTCATCTCGGACTCGAGGAAGGCCTCCATCTCGGGCTAGAAGACGGCCTTCATCTCGGCCTCCATCTCGGAGGAAGGGCCTCGGACTCGAGGAAGGCCTCCATCTCGGGTTCGAAACGCCTCCATCTCGGGAGGCCTCCATCTCGGGAAGACGGCCTTCATCTCGGACTCGAGGAAGGCCTCCATCTCGGGCTAGAAGACGGCCTTCATCTCGGAGGAAGGCCTCCATCTCGGGCTAGAAGACGGCCTTCATCTCGGACTCGAGGAAGGCCTCCATCTCGGGTTCGTCATCTCGGTTCGAGCCTCCATCTCGGGAGACGGCTTCATCTCGGTCGAGGAAGGCCTCCATCTCGGCTCGAGGAAGGCCTCCATCTCGGGCTCGAGAAGGCCTCCATCTCGGGTTCGACGGCCCCATTCGGGGGGCTCGAGGAAGGCCTCCATCTCGGGCGATCTCGGGTCGAGGAAGGCCTCCATCTCGGGCTCGAGGAAGGCCTCCATCTCGGGTTCGATCCATCTCGGAGAAGGATCTCGGTCGAGGCCTCCATCTCGGAAATCTCGGGTCGAGGAAGGCCTCCATCTCGGGTTCGAGAAGGCCTCCATCTCGGGTTCGAAAAGGCCTCCATCTCGGGAAAGGCCTCCATCTCGGGCTCGAGGAAGGCCTCCATCTCGGGCTCGAGGAAGGCCTCCATCTCGGGTTCGAGGAGGCCTCCATCTCGGGCTCGGGGAAGGGCCTCCATCTCGGGTTCATCATCTCGGTTCGAGGCTCCATCTCGGAGACGGCCTCCATCTCGGGTCGAGGAAGGCCTCCATCTCGGGTCGAGAAGGCCTCCATCTCGGTTCGAGGACGGCCTCCATCTCGGGTCTCGGCTTCCATCTCGGGCTCGAGGAAGGCCTCCATCTCGGGCTCGAGCCTCCATCTCGGATCCATCTCGGGCTTCTCGGGCTCGAGGAAGGCCTCCATCTCGGGCTAGAAGACGGCCTTCATCTCGGACTCGAGGAAGGCCTCCATCTCGGGCTAGAAGACGGCCTTCATCTCGGACTCGAGGAAGGCCTCCATCTCGGCTAGAAGACGCCTTCATCTCGGACTCGAGGAAGGCCTCCATCTCGGGCCGGCCTCATCTCGAAAGACGGCCTTCATCTCGGACTCGAGGAAGGCCTCCATCTCGGGCTAGAAGACGGCCTTCATCTCGGACTCGAGGAAGCCTCCATCTCGGGGCTCATCTCGAGAAGACGGCCTTCATCTCGGACTCGAGGAAGGCCTCCATCTCGAGAAGAATCTCGGACTCGAGGAAGGCCTCCATCTCGGGGCTCCATCTCGGCGAAAACGGCCTCCATCTCGGGCTCGGCCTCCATCTCGGACTCGAGGAAGGCCTCCATCTCGGGCTAGAAGACGGCCTTCATCTCGGACTCGAGGAAGGCCTCCATCTCGGGCTAGAAGACGGCCTTCATCTCGGACTCGAGGAAGGCCTCCATCTCGGGTTCGAAAACGGCCCATCTCGGGGTTCGAAAACGGCCTCCATCTCGGGCTAGAAGACGGCCTTCATCTCGGACTCGAGGAAGGCTCTCTCTATTATCTATCTCCGGACTCGAGGAAGCCTCCAT
>NW_020871040.1:487800-607625 GCF_003789085.1 Penaeus vannamei
TGACAGGAATAAACAAGTGCTTGGATCCCAGAGATTCGAACAAACGCGGAAAAAAAACTAAAGAGAACACAGATTAATCTAAAAGATGGAGACGATAGATATTTCATCCTGTCAATTGCTTTTATATTGACCGTCATTCACGAAATGAGAAAACTAGGTGTGGCTTGGCTAAAATATACACTTTGGAAAACATTATCTGTAGTTTCCTTTTCCCACAAAAGACTAATAGGTCTAAAAAGTTAATATAGCATCTAATTTGTTTGGATACAATAGCCAGTTATTGTTTCTCAAATGCATATAAAATTAGAATTGTTATCATATCATTATGAAAGAAAGGGAGAGAGAGAGAGAGAGAGGGAGAGGGAAGAGGAGAGAGAGAGAGAGAGAGAGAGAGATGAGAGAGATGAAGAGGGAGAGAGAGAAGGGAAGAGGGAGAGAGAGAGAGAAGAGAAGAAGAGAGAGAGAGAGAGAGAGAGAGAGAGAGAGAGAGAGAGAGAGAGAGAGAGAGAGAAGAGGAGAGAGAGAGCGAGAGAAGACGGAGAGAGAGAGAGAAAGAGTGAAGATGATGACGGGGAGAGAAGAGAAAGAGAGAGAGAGCGAGCGAGCGAGAGAGAGAGAGAGAAGAGAGAGAGAGAGAGAGAGAGAGAGAGAGAGAGAGAGAGAGAGAGAGAGAGAGAGAGAGAGAGAGAGAGAGAAAGAGAGAACGCAGGGTGAAGGCGGAGAAAGAGAAAGAGAAAGAGAAGGAGAAAGAAAGAGAGAGAGAGAGAGAGAGCGCAAGATGAAGACGGGAGAGAGAGAAATAGACAGAAGTTGGATGGAGCTTTTTAACAAGAGGCCCTAGGGAATCTTTCAAACCTGAGAAGGAAAGTTCTCCACTCTTCTTTTCATGAAGTTTTGTTTACCGTTGAGAAAGAAATGAAGTTGGAATGAGTGAAAGGAGAGAAACTAACACAGGGAGTTGTCATAATTTCTAGACAAGATAAACACGGAAATTAATAGCAAACATTTTCGTGGACGGATGTAGTTATCATAAAACCGTAAAATAAGATGATGATGATGATGATAATAATAGTAATAATAATATATAATAATAATAATAATAAATAATAATAATAATAATAATAATAATAATAATAATAATAATAATAATAATAATAATAATAAATAATAAATGATAATAAATAATAAACAAGAAAAATGGATTCAAAAGAAACTAAACTGTTTTCGTTTTTTCCTTCTGTAAAGAGAGAAAAAAAATAATCGATTGTCTGTGAAAGGGGTTTTTGGAGTGATGACCCCAAGGATGAAATATGATGATCAAAGGGAATCGCATATAATCGAATAAAGTGGATATGATTAGTGAAGGGGAATATACCAGGGGTGGACAAGAGAGTTAGCTCACTGCGATATGAAAGTCTGCAAAACATGGAAACGGCAGCTATATTGCACTAACATGAAGATGCAATATTGCTTTCCTTTCTTGATGCGATTTCACAACTATGCATTTCTTTTAAGGTAAGTCTGTAGAATATTAAATCGCTGTCATGCATTATCATTTCATTATTATCATCAGAGAAAATCATCATCAAATTGTTATGATTATTGTGATCATTATCGTTATTATGTTATTCCTTATTTCCATTATTATTGTGTTTGTCATGCTCACTATTACTATCTTTAATATCATTTATCAGTTTCATCAATGGTCCAATTGATTCCATTTTCATCATAATCAAATTCCTAACAATAACAGAAACAAGTACACAAAAACACTGTTATTCCTATTTGCCAGAAGCATTGCAAAAACTAGTTTTTTCATGCAAACGGTTGTCAATGTTTTCAGGATTATGACTAGTAATCATTTGCAACAATCAGCAGTAAAAATACAGTTTCGGATTGTCATTATTCTTTTTAACATAGATAATGTGAAACTGCGTGTGAGGATTACTGGTAACTGTTGCGGATGTTGTTCTTACTAAGTGTTAAGCATTATTACACATACACTGTAAGCGAATAACAGGCGCAGATACATGCAGATACACGCACGTATACAAAATGTATAATATATACATATACATGTGTGTCGTTTGTGTGTGTGTGTGTGTGTGTGTGTTGTGTGTCGTGTGTGTGTGTGTGTGTGTGTATGTATGTATGTATGTATATAAATTGTGTGTTTGTGTTTGTATGTGCAAATATTTATATGTAAACATGCACCTGTATATGCATGTAAAATTTCTTGGTCTTTTTTACCCTTTTCCCTTCGCCTCGTTTCCCTCCGTAGTTTTTTCTTTTCTTTCTTTCTTTCTTTTTTCTTTCTTTCTTTTTTCCTTTTTCTTTTTTCTTTTCTTTTTTTTCTTATTCTTTTTTCTTAATCCGTTAGATTTAACATAGTTTTCCACTCAGGTATGAAACGTAGTCGCCTTTTACCCAACTAACCAAAAACCTCTCTCTCTCTCTTTCTCTCTCTATCTACGTCTATCTACCTACCTACGCATCACAAATACGTTACAGGTGGATAGATATAAGTTTAAGCTTTTTTATATCACCTAAAACAAAAAAAATGGGCCTAAGTTTAAGCTTTTTTATATCACTTTAAAAAATATAGGCCCAAGTTTAAGCTTTTTTATATCACTTTTTAAAAAACGGGCTTTGGCAGAATCCGAAAAATTCAGCCTTAGTCCTGATCGGTGCGAGCGCTTTGGAGTCTTATTTATTTCAACTATTTCAATTTCTTTTTCATTTACTTCCGGACGTCGTGTTTTCGGGGCTTTTATGCGTTTTTCTTTCATGTTTATTGTTCATGTTGTTCAATGCCATGTCAATGTCTGCAGTCGTGACTGTAGAGTGAGTTATCATTCCTCGATCTCTTTGCGAAAAAGTGTGTTTTTGTGTTTACGTTATAGATTCACGTTTGGTGTGTGTGTGTTCGTGTGTGTGTGTGTGTTTGTGTGTGCTGTGTGTGTGTGTGTGGTGTGTGTGTGTGTGTGTGTGTGTGTGTGTGGTGTGTGTGTATATTTATGTGTATATATATATTAAATAATATACTTATATATATATATATATATTATATACTATATATATATATATAATATATATATATATAATATTATATAATATATAATAATATATATATTATATAATATATATATTATATATATATTAATATATATTATATATATACTATATATTATATATATAATATATATATATATTAATATACATATATATATATATAATATATATAATATATATATATATATATATATATATATATAAATTTATTATATCTATCATATATAATATTATAATATATATATATATATATATATATACTATATATATATATATATATATATGTATATAATATATAATTATATAATATTATATATATATGTGTGTGTGTGTGTGTGTGTGTATATAATATATACGTATATATATATATATATATGTGTGTGTTGTGTGTGTATGTGTGTGTGTGTAGTGTGTGTGGTTGTGTGTTGTGTGTGTAATGTGTGGTATGTGTGTGTGTGTGTGTGTGTGTGCTGTGTGTGTGTGTGTGTGTGTGTGATGTGTGTGAATGTATGTGTGTGTGGGTGGATGTGGGTGTGTATGTATGTATATATGTATATATATATATATATATATATATATATATATATATATATATGTACATATATATGTATATGGTATATATATTCATTTATCTATTTATATAAAGGAATGCTTTCGACGGTTAAAAAAATCTTTACTTCAACAATTCTCCCGGTGCTTCTCCCATCGCATCTCAGCCTCCCTTCTCAGCAAACGCCAAGCCCCCCGCTCTTTCCATAGACCAATCATCTCATTCTGCATAAAAAAATAATAATATAATAAATAAATAAATAAAATAAAAAAAAAAAAAAAATAAATAAAATGAAAATATAAAAATAAAAAAAAATAAATAAAAATAAAAATAAAAATAAATTAAATAAAAATAAATAAAATAAAAAATAAATAAATAAAAATAAAATAATAACAAATAAATAAAAATAAAATAAATAAAAAATCGTCTTCACCCAACTGCTTTTGTGCAACGAGGGACCGAGGGCGCGAATGTACCGTGCAATACCTGCGTCGCCCTAAGCAACATCAAAGGCCCATATGTTGGTCGCTTTTGCAATAACTGGGCTGGATCTGACGCGGACTCTGGCCAGCGGACACATGCTCTCCCACGCGTATAAACATTGCAACCATAATCTTGACTTTTTTGTGTTTAGATCTTCCGTTGGTTATAGGACTGCATAGCATAATCTTGACTTTTTGTGTTTAATTCTTCCGTTGGTTATGGGACTGCATAGCATAATCTTGACTTTTTGTGTTTAATTCTTCCGTTGGTTATGGGACTGCGTAGCATAATCTTGACTTTTTTTGTATTTAATCATTCCGTTGGTTATAGGACTGCATAGCATAATCTTGACTTTCTTGTACTTAGTTCTTCCGTTGGTTATGGGACTGCATAGCATGATCTTGACTTTTTTTGTATTTAATTCTTCCTTTGGTTATGGGATTGCATTTAATTTTTCCGTTGGTTATAGGACTGCATAGCATAATCTTGACTTTTTTTGTGTTTAGTTCTTCCGTTGGTTATGGGACTGCATAGCATAATCTTGACTTTTTTGTATTTAGTTCTTCCGTTGGTTATGGGACTGCATTGCATAATCTTGACTTTTTTTTGTGTTTAGTTCTTCCGTTGGTTATGGGACTGCATAGCATAATCTTGACTTTTTTGTATTTAGTTCTTCCGTTGGTTATAGGACTGCATAGCATAATCTTGACTTTTTTTGTATCTAATTCTTCCGTTGGTTATAGGACTGCCTAGCATAATCTTGACTTTTTTTGTGTTTAGTTCTTCCGTTGGTTATAGAATTGCATAGCATAATCTTGACTTTTTTGTATTTAGTTCTTCCGTTGGTTATGGGACTGCATAGCATAATCTTGACTTTTTTGGTATTTAGTTCTTCCGTTGGTTATGGGACTGCATAGCATAATCTTGACTTTTTTTGTATTCAATTCTTCCTTTGGTTATAGGACTGCATAGCATAATCTTGACTTTTTTGTATTTAGTTCTTCTTTTGGTTATGGGATTGCATTTAATTCTTCCGTTGGTTATAGACTGCATAGCATAACTTGACTTTTTTTGTATTTAATTCTTCCATTGGTTATAGAATTGCATAGCATAATCTTGACTTTTTTGTGTTTAATTCTTCCGTTGGTTATGGGACTGCATAGCATAATCTTGACTTTTTTTGTATTTAATTCTTCCGTTGGTTATAGGACTGCGTAGCATAATCTTGACTTTTTTTGTATCTAATTCTTCCTTCGGTTATAGAATTGCATAGCATAATCTTGACTTTTTTGCATTTAATTTTTCCTTTGGTTATAGGACTGCATAGCATAATCTGGACTTTTGTATTTAGTTCTTTCGTTTGGTTATAGGACTGCGCATAATCTTGACTTTTTTTTGTATTTAGTTCTTTCCGTTGGTTATAGGACTGCATAGCATAATCTTGGATTTTTTGTATTAAAATTCTTACTTCTGGTTATGGGACTGCATTAAGCATACTTTGAACTTTTTTGTATTTAGTTCTTTTTTGGTTATGGGATTGCATCATTATTTTTTCCGCTTGGTTATGGGACTGCATAGCATAATCTTGATTTCTCTTGTATCTAATTTCTTCCTTTGGTTCTGGACTGCATAGCAATGATCTTGAACTTTTTTGTGTTAATTCTTCCGTTCTGTCCCTCTCCATCTCGCCCCTCTTTCTCTCCTCCTCTCCTCTCTCTTCTCTTCTCCATCTTCGTCCATCTCCCTCCCTCTCCTCCCCCCTCTCTAGATACTATGGTGCCTCATTCGGCTCTCGATCACTCTCCTCCTTCATTCTCTCTCTCTCTTCTTACTCTNATCGATTACCGGGACTTATAACTCGGATCTCCGTGGATCTACACTTACTCGCACGATTGTGAGGCTTCTGTCCGGACACATGAAATGCACAATAGTCGTGAATTCATCTATATCTACAAGAGACCTCGTTTCAGTACGACTACTTCTAACTTTTCTTATGAGTGCTAATCTCTTACACGACATTCACTTGAGAGACTATACTCGTCGGCGTCTACCTGGGTCTCCTTCTCGGGCTCGTCCGGCGACTAAACCTGGTCTGTATCTACAGTATCTATTCCCAAAGGAAACAATAAAATCTAGTCCACATAAGTTTCTTCTTCAACACTATATCATATTTATCGTAAGCAAAGAGGGAGAGGCACATACACACATGTAGGGAGAGAGATAGCTGGAGAAAAAGAGAGAAGGACGGAGAGAGAGGCGTCAGATAGAGAAAGAGAAATATAGAAACAGATAAAGAAAACGAGAAAATGAGATATGCATATATGTATATAGAGAGAGAAAGGTGGAGAGTTTGAGAGAGGTAGACACATAAAGACCAATATTAATGAACAAAATGTTTCTCACCAATGGAAATGCTATCGTCTAATCAACGTACATTACAGTAACTGCATTGAATTTCATTCCAAGGGAATTAGACACGAATGATAGAAATCGAACGATTGTCGCTTGTCTATCAACTACACGGAGATCTTTAACGATAAGTAGGCCTATTGTAGCCGACCCCCGCAACCTGCAGCGCGGCAGACTTCCCCCAGGTTGGGTCCAGGTCCACAGCCTGTCCTCTCGCCCTCACCATCAGCAGCTTCTCATTACCATCATCATCATCATCATCATCATCATAATCATCATCATTATCATCAAAAACGTCAATCATCATCAATAATACTCATCATTATCTTTATCATTACGATTATCATTACGCCTATAATCATCATCACCACCATTATCATTATCATTACCATCACATCATTATCACCACCATTATCATTATCATTACCATCATCATTACCACCATCATAATCAGCAACATTTTTTTTTTTTTTTTTGCCTCACTTTTTTCCTACATCAAAAAAAACCTTACTGACGAACATGGCCAGGGTAGAGGCAGCGAACAGCGCGCCATAAGTTAGGTTGTTCAGGTGAATCACTGATCAGCTGGCAACTGGTCAGTGTTGCCATTAAAGCGATTTTTTTTTCCAGCTAAATCTAGCGAATTTGAATGTCAAACGGCGGCGGGGGGGGGGGGGGGGAGGGGTTTTCTAAAATACCAGGGATAATGAGCGATTTTTTTTTTCAAGTCAAGCGGCATTTTTTCTTATAGGTTTATCTTTAATCTGGTGGATTTATTTTTAGGTCGGCTTAGCGGATGTAGTTGGCAATACTGCTAATATTAATTCTGTCGGGTGTGTGAGAGAAAGAGAGAGAGAGAGAGAGAGATAAAGCCCAATATCTGTGCATTTAATCTGATATCTCTTTCTCTCTCTCTCTCTCGTCTCTCTCCTCTCTCTCTCTCGTCTCTCCCTCGCTCTCTCTCTCCGGCCTTCTCCCTCTTCCCATCTGATTATGATTTTTTTTTTTTTATCGTCATTGTTTTCGTTGATTAAAGCTACTGTTATTATTATTGTTATTGCAATTATTGTTGGCATTACATATGTAAACCAGACTACGTATCAATCAATCTTCTGCTTATATCGATTAGCAATTGAGCGTCTCTTAGACGAATCATAAATTCATGCTCTTATCAGGGATACAGGCACCGAAATCTCCTCTTTAATACAGTCATGAGATAGAATGCACTTACGCAGATGGATCATTGGTCACGTGATAAAAGGTCTGCGTTGACTAAAGATTTAATAGTCTTGTCGGACAATTTTTCTGAAACTACCCCTGTGGACGAGTGAATAAAGGTAAACAAACAACAAAAGATAGCGTAATGTGCATTATGGCCGCACAAGAAAAGAAAAAAAAATGTTCGTAAAATAAGAATAAAAGAGAAAAAGCGAACTATTGGAAGAAGAAATAAAAGAATGAATTATGGTCGAAAAAAATAAGAAAAAGAGTTATCTTAGGCGGCCACAAGGCAGTGTCGTGCATTAGCATTTCCTCTGTTTCGGCGACAAGGGAACGGCTGATGTAAGTTTGTTTCGTGTTACTCTGGCAGATGAGGAGAGGAAAAGGGAGAGAGATAGACAGACAGACAGAGAGAGACAGACAGAGAGAGAGAGAGAAGAGAGAGAGACAGGGAGAGAGAGAGAGAGAGAGAAAGAAAGAGAGAGAGGTAAAGACACTACAAACTACAAAGGTAGTGTTTCGAGATATTGGCATTTGAAGTTATATTTTCAGGTGTATCTTGGAATTAACAATAAAAGGTATGATAAAAGTCCTCCTAAAATATAATCTTCTATTATCTACCTGCATTCCGATGTATTACAGAAATTCCTAGCACATATAATTTCGCATAGTTTTACATATGTTGTGGTTGGGTCGCACTGAGTTGGGGCGTTACTCTGCGTACATTGAACATTTTTTGAAAAAATCTCTAAAATCCAAAATCATACAGCGATTATGATTTCATATCTGAATACAACAATCTTTCATCTATTGCATGACGGTGAGCATTTTACGAATTTAACCTTTTTTTATGAATATTTTACGTAGGCGACTTTTTGAACACCATAAAAGGGGCCACTGTTTCATAGAATCATTTAGTATTTCTTTTAAACTGCATTTGCTTATCCTCAAATAGTTAATACATTTCCTATATCACGTTCTCTTTATATAGGTATTTTTATGGTAGACAAAGTTATTGAGATGTCCCATTAACGACCATTCAAGAAAACCGTACTTTTTTTTGTCAATGATAATAGTATTGATGAATAGATAATACATTTAATAGATACTTGTAATAAAACTAGTATTCTGACTATGCTTCTGATATTTCCCTTGGAAAGTTTAGGTTTACATGTTTTATATAAATCCTATGGCAATAGAGAAAAAGGTAAGATAACGCTATGATAACGCCTTTATGCCTATTCTGGTTATATTTCCAGATCATGCCGAGAACCGTTTCCAGGAGTTGGCTTTCCAATGCCCTCTTCAAGACTTGGCTGGCAAGAGGGCCAGACACCACTAGGGCATACTGCTAGATAAACATACTTATACACTGTAACTTACACAGCAAATAGTTTTCTTCCACATGCAAAATGCACATATGCACACACACACACACACACACACACACACACACACACACACACACACACACACACACACACACACACACACACACATGCGTGCATATACGCATACAAGTGAATACATACATATATGGGTACATGTATATGTACCAAAACAATCTTTTAATTTCCGTCTTTGTTTCTTCCATTAGGTATGCCATAAGCACTCGATGGTCGATGTCACCGGCCTCAAGTACCATAGGACGTCGAGGCAGCATCCCTGGAGGAGAGGCAGCATGTGTCCTGCAGCATGTGGAGGAGAGGCAGCATGTGTCCCTATGTGTCCTGGAGGAGAGGCAGCATGTGTCCCTGGAGGAGAGGCAGCATGTGTCCCCACATGTCCCTGGAGGAGAGGCAGCATGTGTCCCTGGAGAGAGGCAGCATGTGTCCCTGGAGGAGAGGCAATGTGTCCCTGGAGGAGAGGCAGCATGTGTCCCTGGAGGAGAGGCAGCATGTTCCCTGGAGGGAGGCTCCAGGCATGTGTCCCAGCATGTGTCCCTGGGAGGAGAAGAGAGCATGTGTCCTGGAGGAGAGCAGCATGTGTCCCTGAGGAGGCAGCATGTGTCCCCCTGGAGGAGAGGCAGCATGTGTCCCTGGAGGAGAGGCAGCATGTGTCCCTGGAGGAGAGGCAGCATGTGTCCCTGGAGGAGAGCATGTGTCCTGGAGGAGAGGCAGCATGTGTCCCTGGAGGAGAGGCAGCATGTGTCCTGTCCCTGGAGGAGAGGCAGCATGTGTCCCTGGAGGAAGAGCAGTGTCCCTGCATGTGTCCCTGGAGGAGAGGCAGCATGTGTCCCTGGAGGGAGAGCAGCATGTGTCCCTGGAGGAGAGGCAGCATGTGTCTGGAGGAGAGGCAGCATGTGTCCCTGGAGAGGCAGCATGTGTCCCTGGAGGAGAGGCAGCATGTGTCCCTGGAGGAGAGGCAGCATGTGTTGTGCCAGCATGGAGGAGAGGCAGCATGTCCCTGGAGGAGAGGCAGCATGTGTCCCTGAGGAGAGGCAGCATGTGTCCCTTGTGTCCCTGGAGGAAGGAGGAGAGGCAGCATGTGTCCCTCGGCAAGAGAGTGCGCCCCGAGGATCGCCCTGGCCCGGCTGAGGAGCAAAGGGTTTCCTAAGTGCTGTGCAGCATGCAACACTGCTCCATTTTGTTTTTAGCGGAGCACAACTTGTCGTTCAGGTGATATATACTCCAAATTAAAGTGTTGTGCAATTCACTGATAGTAAAAAGTTATATATACAATGGAGAAATTTAATATTTCAAATACGTTTACCAATATATATATAAATATTTGGTACATACTGATTATTCTGTTTAAATGTTTATTTCTCCGTCTTTTCAGTCTTTGCGATGACCTGGAGCTGAATTGGAAAATGTTCCCTGATTCTACCATCGCAGCCCAGATGGCCCTCAAAAGGAAGAAATGTTCGCAGCAAACAAAGTTGTAATTTTTCTTGCCAAGCAATTGACAAGAAAATTACAACATAATAAATTTAACCTGATTATAGATGAGACGACCCGACTGCACAGCCGACAAAGCATGTGCCTTAGTTGTCAAGTATTTTGACAAAGAGACCAAAACATTTAAGACGTCCATGCTAGACATCATCAGCTTATATGAGGAGAATGATGGATCGTCAGGGGTGTCTTTATTTAACCTCATAACGAAAAACCTGAATACCTCCCATATCCCTCTCACGAATATGGTCGGCTTTGCTGCTGATGGAGCATCAAATATCACGGGTGCTATAAATTCTGTGAGCAGCAGACTAAAAGCGCACATGCCTGGAATCACCATCTTTAAGTGTATGGCTCACAGCATACACTTATGTAGCAGCGAAGCAGCTAAAATGCTTCAAGGACCTGCGAAGAACTGGTATGAAATGTGTACACCTTTTTCTGCCATAGCGCAAAGAGGAAATATGAATTGAAAGAATATCAGGTATTTTGTGGGGTCAAGCCTCACAAAATATTGCATCCATGTGCAAAAAGGTGGCTTTCCTTAGCACAAGCTGTGGAACACGTACTGGAACAGTGGCAGCCACTTTAACTCAGTTTTAATGGTATCAGGCATGATGAAAAACTTATCATCAATTGACGGAATTTGTGAGGCCATGGACAATCAAGCCATTTATTGCTACCTAAATTTTAAAAATTACATGTTGCCCACATCTGAACAGAGTAAATTTGTGTTTTAGGCCAAAGGGCCAACACTACACTTGGCCCATGACATTGTTACAAAATTATATTTAAATTATTGAATTATTTCTGCCAGCCAAAACATTACAGAAAATGAAACTCCACGAAATAGACCCTGCAGACCAAACAATTCCTCGACCCATAATCAAATTTACCTAGGGGAGGATGTACACAACCAAACCACAAGTTGGTTACGGAAATAAAAACCACTTGTAGAACCTTCCTAATAACCGTGTGCCAGCAAATAAGAAAACGGTTTGACTTGAACAATTCATTATAGATAATGGCTACACACTTACAACCAAAGACCATGAATCCAAATCTCGGACCGACAGTTCCATCTTTAACCCAGCTGGCTAAGGAAGTCCCAAGAATGAATAATCACGATGCAAGCACTGGCTGACTAGTGGCGAGATGTTGCTTGGGAGACCTTCCCAGAGCAATGTAAGAGTCCTCAGTGTGAGGTTGAAGCATTTTTATAAATATGTTTTAACTATCATGGATACCAACAACCAAAGTACAAATGCTAGCACATTTTGCGCTTGAAATTCTAGCCCTCCTAACATCTAACACTGATGTAGAAAGACTATTCTCAAAATTTAATCAAATAAAAAGAAAAGAAAGGTCAAACCTCAAGTTGGAGACCATAACTTCTCTATTCTTTTAAGTGAATATGCCAAAATTATGAAACCATGCAAAGATATGGTTTGTGATTTGTTTTTGTATGTATATCGTTATATATCTTAATTTTGTTTTTGTTGATTTTTTTTCAATGTAAATGTTTGTGGTGTAGGTTATATATTTGCTTAAATAAATCTAAAACGAATTTATATTTGTTTCATAGCATTTTACTGTATTATAATAGTTTCCCCAAGAATCATTTCTTATTCTCCCTGATTCTGATAAAAGAAAACGGCCGAAAGGAGCTTCCGAAAAATTCCCATCCCTGGGCGAGAGTCCAGGCCTTGAAACTCTTAGGATAAAATATCTGCCTTTAGCACCAATAATTCCATGAAAAACAGATATACAAATACAGGGTGGTGTAAACTTATGCATATATGATATTGAAGTATATACAGATCATTTCTGTGTATTCCAAGACATACTGTTTATATTATTAATTCCGTTTGTTTGTTGATTGTATGTTTTTTTTTTTTTTTGGATTAAACTGTGTTTGTGAGAGTTTGCCCCAAAGGCAAAGGTAGTGCTTTGAGATATCGGCATTCAACGTTTTCATGTTTATCCTTTTATTAACAAATAAGGTATAAGAATAGTCTTCCATACTCAATTCTACTTGTAACCTGAAGCATTGCAGAAATTCTCAGCACGTAACAATTCCTCAATTCCGAGGGTGTTTCTCAGCATACATTGACCTTTTCTCTTCTTCCCTACCCCCCCCCCCCCAAAAAAAAAAAAAAAAAAAAAAAAAAAACAGCCATTGATTTTATATCTAAATACAACAATCTATTGCATGGTGGATTCACATTTTCACCATAAAAGGGGTAATGCATATTAATAATGTAAATTCTTATTGCATTATGCAATAGATTTACTATTCATCTACGAAATAAGCCATAATTCGTTAATTTTGGTCTGAAAATGCGTGTGCTATGCTTAAAAGTGTATAGTACAGAAATTCACTTTTTATCCTCTTGATTTTTACTATTATGGTATAACAAATCATCTATGAAATAGTTGTACATTTCTCTTTATTGTTGCTCATGCCTTCTGTACACCCTGTAAGATGAAATAATTATCTATTCATATTCTTTATTGCTCTAATGGGGTTTTACAATATATAATACACTCGCAGGCGGGGACGCGATAGATAGGCGCGCGATGTCTAACTCTCTTTAGGTGAAAAACCCTCCAATAATTCTTGGAAATGCTGTATTTGCGTTAGTGAGTGTTGCCCCACGGGACAAAGGTAGTGCTTCGGGATATCGACATTGACGTTTTTTTTCTTTTTTTTATATCTTCTCATGTTTATCTTTGTATTAAACAATATAAGGTATAAGAACAGTTATTCTATATCCTCTATCATCTACCTGCATTCCGAAGCATTGCGGAAATTCTCAGCACGTAACAGCTACTCTAGATCTTACGTATGTTGTGGTGGGGTTTGCACTGAGCTGGGGTGTTTCTCGGCGTACATTGACCATTTAAGTCCTAGGTGTGACATTTACTAGTTATGAGATCAAGAGCTTGCTGAGCATGTGGGAATCGAGAGGCGCCAGTGGCGATCAGTTTGGAGGTCGTCAGCATAGCGAAAAAGTGTGTGGCCAGAGGGAGTTGAATGTCAAGGAGTTTCTGCTATAAGGAGATTTGAACAAGAAGGGACTTAAAATCCCTCCTTGGGGGTACCATTTAAAAAAAACTTGAAAACTGAGTAGTGTGCTCCTGGAATCTGACTCTTGCTTGCTTGCGGAGAAGGTAGTCGTTAGTCCAGGAGAGTATCTTGCCCGAGATACCTCTTGAGGTAAGGATTGTTACAATGACTTCCCATCTCGCAAGTTTGAAGGCCTTCTCTAGGTCTAGGAAGACTGCAAGACCACTTTTCTTTTCCATCAACGGTGCTGTGGATGGCGGCGAGGTTGTCTGTTTCAAGTCCCTAGCAGTAAGCGAAAATATGCTTGTCAGGATGGGTACTTTGTGTTGAGTCTTGCTAAGATAGCTCGTTCCATTGTTTTGCTAAGGCGAGAAACTCGTCATCAACGCCGGTAGCGGAGGAACAAATCCACCGCGCAAGGAAGCTGGAAATAGTGATGCTTGCAATGATTATCATTGCGCATAAGATCATAGGAAGCTTTTAGGATAGAACAGAAACAGTTAGGACATTTCCTAGACTTAGGACAATCTTTTGTCTAATAAGAGATTTAGATAGGGTGTTTAGGCCACTTCATCTTTTCTTAGAGTCCCCTTCAGAGAGACGGTGATCCCTGCGGGCAGTGCCACAAGGGGGTCATTAGATGACTGCCTTATTCTCTGAAGAAGGGTTTTTACACAAGGTTGACTTCCTCATTTGTCGTTCGTTAGGTAGGAATGAGGTTCTAATTAGGAAAGTGTGCCATCCTAGTTTTTGGTAGTTGCTTTTCAAACATTATGGGCAAAGTGAAGAAAAAATTTGCCCCTGCAAAGAGTAAGCTAACTCACCTGAAGCGAGCTTGCTATCGAGCCCCCTTACCAGTTCATGTTGAGCCTCTGAGCTCAAAGGAATTGACTGAAGAAATGGATGCAAATGCCAATGAGTCGTATGAGACTCCGCCAACCTCTGAAAAAGCCAATGACTTAAACCCCGCTGAGACTACTGATTCTTCTAAAGTCTCCCTTTCCACTAGATTTCTCATTATGAAATCTACTGACTTTTCTTCATCTATTGAAGCACTTCTGGCTATAGAGAAGGAGTATTCCATCACCAAGTATCGACTAAGATCACCTCACAAGGGGACTACATTCTACAAGCAAAAGATAATGAAACACCTACTCTCTTGCAAAACATTAAGGTTCTCAACTCCGAAAAAACAGTGAATCTGTCAACATACTACTCTTCACCAAAGAAAACAAAAAGAGTTCTAGAAGGTTATCCTTTAGGATTTCCCATGGATCGGTTGGAAAACCACCCTCTCATTGAGTCGGCCTCCAGACTAAAGGTATGGTCGACTAAGAAGAGACAAGGCAAGTTCTTGTCACTATTATTGGGGAGCCCCCCACTGAAATCAAACTTGGCATCTTTGGAACTTTCTCCCTAAGGGAGTACTACCATGAACCACTAAGGTGTTCTAAATGCCAACGATTTGATCACCACGCTACTAAATGTCGCTCGAATCCTCGTTGTGGGTATGTTCCGAAGCTCATTTAACCGAAATATGTATTAACAAGATCAAGACTGGGAACTCGCCCACCTGCAAAATGCCCAAATTGTAACATGGATCACCACGCCTGGAACCCCTATTGCAGAGAAAGACATAAAAGGGTTGAAATACCTACTGAAATAAGTACCTCAAACCTTTAAACAGGTTTAATAACCGTACCCTACACCTAAACAGCCTTCTAGAACATATGCCTCCAAAATTTTCCAGCATTCCTACTAACTTAGGTAGAAAGCTATGCAAGTGCTGTTTCTACAACAGAAGATATCCTAATCCATCTGTAGCTTCTCCCTCTTTCCAGAGTATACCCATCAACAATGACAATGAAAACTCTTAATCAAACATAGAGTCTATTCAACTTATCCTTCAAATGGGTCTAAAATCTTTGTCCGCGTAGTAATAAACACATATATTAAGATACAAATGACACATTACTATATATTAATAGTCATATAAATGATACACATTTAACTATAATAGTAGTATACCGCAATGATATATAATCGTTGCTTAGTATATTACGTGTGATTGACTCTCAAACAGGTGTCTTAAAGGATACCCTTTTCCTAAATTAAAACAACCTCTCATATAAGAATATTTTTCTAAAAAATACTATATTTGTCGACCTCATATCCTAACCAGAGAAACGCTCTTATAATAATACCGTTCAACCTATCAGATTTGTGTGATCTAACCATAGAGTAATGCATACCTACATCCATCATGAGTAAAACTAGAATAATTACTCTAATAAGAAGATAGAGCCTTCACAAATAGATTGCTACACATATATTTAACAAGCCATAAATCAATCTCCCGTAAATAATTGAATTTAACTAATATAATAAGGATATAAAATCTGATAATATTACTTATAATATTCTATGACTCCCATTTATATAACTATAATACCTGACGCAAATATATAAGTAAAATAACACGCCGTAATAGAATTACTTATTATAAGCTCTGTAGTATACCAACTGCGATGAGTCATATACTAATAAAACAAAAGTGGCATAGATGATTCTTTCTGAAAACTCCCTACCACAAGAAAATATATCACAAGGAAAATTCACTTCTACAGAAATTAGCATGATTACAAACATCAAGCTGAAATAAGAGGCCACAATTATATCCCCTTCTCAAAAGATGCGTTTCGCCGCCTTCTTCCGCCCTTCCTGTACATACATATTCTCTGAACAGGATTCGCCATTAGTGATTTTAAATGCAAAGACTAAAACAATTCTGGACCCGGCTTGGACAATCGCGAAAGACAAAGATACAAAACCATATAAATTCACATGGGAAAACAGACACAATTGAATTATGTGGTGTTACTTAATTAACCATATTGAATACAAACAGTATATTATAATCTAACTTTCAATTATATATATATATAAATTAAATACATTTTACTAGGTTTTAAAAAATATATAGTCCAAATACTATTTCCCTATATACCTATAATATCTAAGTATACTATAAGCCCGCTTATACTTACTCGCTATACTGATAGAAATTGCATATATATAATATAATATATATATATAATTAGTAATATATATATAATTGAATCTATAAGTTAATTCTTATCAGTGAGAAATCAAATACATTATATTACTTTATAATGACAGCTATATATACGAATAACTTATATACTCATATAAATATAAATATAATATAAAATAAACTTAATACTATGTAGGTATATTTAATTATTATTATAATATCTACATATATAGTATATATACATATTTATATATATATATTTATCACCTGGGTATATATATATATTCTATACATACATATATATTTATATACTATAAAAATATTAGAGTAGCCCAGCTAATTCATAGTATTTATATGTATTATAGTATAGCATTACTTAATATATATGATATAATCTCATGTGATTACATATCTATCTCAAATAGATAATTATCATAATATATATTCATAGTATGGTATATATATATATACTGTGATAGTGATGTGATATATAACTATCTACCTTTATGTAATATATACGGTCGTTCGGGTGTTGAGCACCAAGAGTCTCCATTTCCTTTACAGGATTTAGATTGATTGTTTCAATCATTAATTTTTAATATATTTATAACAGATCATCAGCTCATCTATACTATTATAATGTAACATAATAACTATGCTAAAAACTATTAAATATAGACCATATATAATTATTTTGCCAATAGCTTAATGAACTTACGCCGACTTATACCTATTGTATACCTCATATTTTAATAAGATAAATTGTTATTGTTTAGTAGACAACTATAGATTTATTTAATATATAATAAATATTCTCGCTCTCAGTAACACAATCCTATTTTTGGAACAACCCATCATCAAATTCCTCAGCAAACAATATTAATCTATTATAATAATATATGTTATATATATATTTTACTAACTCAAGGCTACTCCCGCTCTATCATTAGTATGCACAAATTCTTAACTATCTATACAAAGTAAACTTCTCAGATATAGTAATTATATCGTGTTAATGTATACTTGATATACAGGGTTAACGCCGAAATGGATAATATATTCTACTCAATCAAGGTATATGTTATATACATACATATATATAAATAGTAGTAATTTTGATAGTGTAGCTTTTTATATGACTATATTATATAATATATGATTATTATTGTATAATATTAAATACAGCTATCCATATATATATATCTGTGACTTATATATATACTTCTAAATTATCATTACTATATATCCATTTGATATACTTACTACCATATTTTAGCATATCACTAATATATTCATATATATTGAGCCTACAGATCACTTATATGCATATAATACTATACCTAATTTATGACAACTAACAACTGCCAATTCATAATAGTATATAATATATAGTGTAGTTATAATAAATACTCATATAGGATACAATAGTGTTTATATCTACATTTCCATAATAATGTCCATATGTGCGCTTATAAATATGCGCAAAATCTATTTAATAAAATATATGCACCATTATAACTCTGAATTAATCTTTTCAAATAGAAAACATGGAAAACTGGGCCTAAAATAATTTAATTACATCACATTTATACTTGATTATAATTTATATATTAGGAGCAATATGATATATATTTAAATTCATGATATATAATAATATGATAATGTGTATATAATAATGGTGACTATAATATCACTAATTCATATGATATAGTCTCAATTGTAGCAAATCTACGCGGATGATACCTCATAATTATATTACCTAATATAAGTTTAACATCATAACATAAATCCAATAATACTCAATCTTTTTTATTCTAGATAGTGTAACTTAACTAAATTAGCATATATATATATTTAGCATAGTTAACAAAGAATTTATATAAACACTATAGCTAATATATATATATATAACATATATATAAGTTTATAACTTTCAATTATGCTCAATTTTACTGTAGAAAAATAAATAAACTATAAATAGTATATAAGTTATATAGATATATAACTACCATAACTCTATAGGAAATCCTTATATATAATTAATACTGTAGATTTAATTTCGAAATGCCTGGCAAAAAATTAGCGATTCAGATATTGAATATTAGCAGTGTATTTCATTCGTAGTGAAATACAAATTAATATCACTAAAGATAACTCATGGCTGAGTTATAATATTAGCGTTAGTATAGTAATATATATAAATTCTACTTTTATATAATGTTAAACACTATATTATATATATTATATATGATATATATATTTTATTATGTATGCTTATATTTAAATGTAATATGGCTCGATATATTTATATTGGTATAAATAAAAGCCTATAAATATATTTAGTATATATATATAAATAAATTATATATATGTATATTTGTATTAGTAATATTCAGGAAATATATATATATTTATATATATATTTAGGTATGTATTATAGGACTTCAGGAACAGCACTTCATTCCACATTTCCATATATATATGAAGTATAATGATGATAGTACCACATTACCCGTATAAATAAAAACCAAAATAGTATATGTATATATATACCCGCTTATTTTTGATTCAGAGTATTTCTCAATAATAAACTCAAGATTATATAATATATATAAGCTGTATATATTTCTCTAACTATATCTCTATTATCATTGAAAATACATCTAGAAAATAAAATAGATTCTCGTAAACATCTTCTATCTATTACCATGGTGTGTATGTATAACCTCGTTAAAGAAATGTGAGGATTAAATTTGTCATACTCATGAGCTTATTTTCATAATAGGTATTACTGCCTAGAGTTCTGCTCTCCAAATCCTCTTATCACCTATATATACTAAATGATAAGTAGAAATAAGAGTCCTATTCTATATGTTAATATAAAACCTCTCTAATAGTATATATATATGCTACTTATATGAAATCGATTAGACTCAGAGTTATACGATATAATACTACTAACCGCGGGATATAATATCGATATTAATTATTAAAAGTTATATATAGTTCCTATTCAATTGTACTGTAATCATCTCGGTTGTTACGAAATCAACTTTTATATATATATAACTGTAAGATGTCATTACAGCCCTTCTTAATTATTTATAAATAAATCTACTAGAAAGTGGCTGTTCTTTCTCACCACAAATATATATATGTCATAGCGTTATATATTAAGTATATACGATTGACTAATAAATATTAATTGCAAGTCACTCATATATAATTTACCTAAAAGAGGGTGATATTTACTACACTATATATAGACAACTCAGATTCATTCTCGTCATATATAAATATACCTAATCTCTCTAATATCGCTGCTAATATAGGCCCAAACTATATAATGGAATAAGTAAGTACCATTATTATATCCTAGCTAATATAATTAAAGATTAATATAATTATTTAAACCTCATCCGCATCCGAATTATTTAGCTTATTAATCACAAATGAATGAGATACTGTAATATATTAAATAGTACGATACAGGTACCTCTCATGTCTACTGGATTAGTACGTGAAGGATACGGGAACAATCCGGGCTCCGAAGACGCCAAAACAATATTCTTTAGCACTCTTACTTATATTACTCTGCCTACCCATTAATCATGTAAGCTCTATATAGTATATATTATAAATATTATATAGACATGCTTAATATGAGATACGCACAACGTCAGAACAGCCTGGGTGTCAGTTCGTGAAAGACTCGGTATATAGATATTAGTGATGTTACTATCAACTAATATCTATATTTATTGGACAGTTCATCCATAGAATAAGTGAAACGCGCCCGTTATGGTATTTGTTCTCGGAAGATTTGCTACGTCAAAAAGGTAAATAACTAGTTCTCCATATCTATCATAATAATAATAGACCTTCTCTCTCCTCTCTCGTAGAAGTACAAATAAAATACGGGTGCCATACTACGTGAACTCAACTCGGTAAGTCAATCCTCAGTCGTGAGGTAAATAACGGAAATTGAAGACATCAGCTCAAATATCAGCTAGTTCTAGGCCTTCCGCAATAAATGTAGATAACTTAAATGACTCCCTACAGTTCAGTACTAAGTTAGTCTTTATATGATAATATAATCTTATTGAAGGACGGATAATGACAACGGTTCACTATAGTATGTGTGGATAGGGGCTCTCGGGCAAGCTATACTATGGCCCCTAAATCCTCATATAGTGCACTATCTGCAAGACGAATTCTAAGTCACATATGGTATATGGTTAACTTATAACGAAGACGCCTTCCAGCTATTGAGTGGGTATTATATGGTCCTAATATATCAAATTGTGGTGACAAGTGGATTATTCAATAACCCAGCGCTCAAGGCAGAATCGGGAAGACGGTACAATTACACTCATCAACGTGCTCCTCAACGTATTTCTCTAATATAATCAATAGTTATTAGTCTTGATATCTGACAATCTTATCCTGAGTAAAGTAGCCTCTGGAATAATAATATCATCACTCTACTCTCTCCCTCATCAGTCCGCATATATCTAAGGTAATAGTAATAACTCTCTAAATACATAATGCGAACCACACCTCAGCCTCTCGCAGGTTAGCCTTTACACGGAAACGCCTCGATATAGATGCGAGTGAATTGCGCCCCATTAGGAAGAGAAACAGCCGCGGAGTGCTAGTCGCTGGGTCCACTTCACAGATGGCTCTTGACCAAACGTAGAACACCTACAATACCTTGCTCGCCAGATATGTCTAACTGACTGGCTCTTCCATACGTGATCAGGAGCTGCTCGAAAACGGCCTCCACCGGCGACACAAACACACACCACATCCTCACCCAAATAAGACCAGAGCACCATAATTTCACAAAAAGCAGGAGAAGCAACACATTTAGATAACCAGATAGGCCAGACTTGAGATGATATAGAGAGAATATAAGAAGATAGAACGATTGACACAGAGAAAGAGGAAAGTTGAACGAGATGGAGTTGACTCTCACAAGAATGGTATTAGAAGGATGTGAGAAGAGCTATTCTTTCAACTCACAGGAGCGAGGCTCATGGAGAGCAGGAGGCGGACTCCGTCCACGAGAGTGAACGAGACAGAAAGAGAAGACGAAGACAGAGACCGAGAGAGTACAATTTATTACTTCGACTGACGAACAGGAGAAACGGAGAAGAAGCCACGACAGAGAGATAGATATAAGAAGAAGTGACTTTATGGACAGAGAGGAAAGGTGAGACGAGACAGAGAGAGACAGACGAGACAGAGAGGAGAGACGAGACAGAGAGAAGTGAACAGAAGAATCGGAGACACAGAATGAGAAGACGAGACAAAAGCGTGCACCAGCAGCGAACAGTGTCGCAAATGTGGCACTAAGCAGGAGATCCTGATCTACGGATTATCAATGCCAAATAAGACGAATACGAGATTGTAAGGATAGAACAACAGACCAGATATAGTTCAAAAATTCAATATCTTGATGAACCTTTCAAAAAGCCTGAATCTTCAAAGTTCAAGCCAGAAGAGAACAATCCAAGGAAAGAACAAATTGCTATTGCGAACTCAGGAACTTAGGAGCACCGGAAAAAATGGAGACGGAGAGATTAGTCAAACCATGAACAGAGAAAAGGAATCACTCAAAGCATACAAGTCACTCAAATTAGAGAAACCCAGAAATAAACACAACAGGATGAGTCACAGAGAATACAGAAAAAACAACACACAAACAAACAACAAAAAAAACAACCAAACAAAAGATAAACAGACAGAGAGACAGAACAGACCAGGAACGAATAAGAATCGCAAACGCAGATCAAAGATGAAAAACAAACGAAGGTTGGTCAATACAAAAAAAACAAGAGACGAATGACGGAATATGGCCTCTCGCCAAGATCTAATCTTGTTTAAACAAAAAGACTGGAAGACCCAGAGATAAAAATAACAAAGCGAACAGAGCGAAACGAACCAACAGAAAGAAGAAAGAACTTACTCCACGTGGATGTGTTGGCACAGAAAGAAATACTTAACTCCCTTGAAGAGGTATATTAAATCTCCTACCTGTAATTAAGGAAAGAGGGTTAGACATCTCTCACCCTAATTACACCATGCAAAAACCTTGGGTCTCTCCACTTGCGAACTTTCACTTCAATACATTACCGTTGCCCAAGGCATTGTGCAATCTCCAAACCTTTTACCATATCCAAGAAATTGTACATCAAATATCAACTCGACAAGACACAGCCACAATATTCACAGATGGTTCTGTAGATCAGCGCACGGGAAAAGCTGGATCTGCCTTTGTGTGTGGTGACTTCCTAAAGGCTAAACGTATATCAGACAACTCATCAACATTGCAAGCAGAACTGGTTGCAATCAAAGATGCCCTTAATTACAGCATTCAGTTAGTGAACAACACCATATATAATGACGGACTCCCTTTCAGCCATACATTCACTCCAAAAGATTCCTCCAAATGACAACATCAGATTGATCACGACGATACTTTTTAAACTTCAGCAACTAACAAGCAAGGAAAAGCCATCAACTTTATGTGGATCCCAAGTCACTCAGGTATTAAACAAAACGATCAAGCAGATAGAACAGCTAAAGATAGTCTTAAGCAGATTCATGTCTCATCTGTACAACCAAGTCTCGGTTTCATTAAGAAATTAGCTAAAAGAACTTCCTTCCAGATATCACTAATACAACATCAAGTTTGGGCTCAAGTGGGTTCCTCCTCTGCACGCTGGTATCAAAAATCACCAACTATGAACGCATTATTATACCTCGTTCCATGGGAAGGAAAGAAGCCGTCATTCTCCATCGCCTTCGTCGTTGGATACGCTGTAATTGCCGGCAAATAAATGATAAGAATCCTCAAGAGAGTTCGAGAGTTTATTTGATAGCCAGACACTAACTCAACTGCCCCGGGCAGTNTTAACGTTTAAAGAAACTCATACCTCTCCCTTGGCAAAAAAAAAACGACCCAGTTTTTCTAACCCATATCATAAAAAACCTGCGTTCATTAACCCTTAAAATCCCCACGAGTTGAACTGAAATCTTTTATCGTAATAAACAAGACGTAATTTGCTGGCTTAGTGCCCCTGAACCCCCTAATTTTCCTTTTTTTGAATCGCTTTTAAAACCGGCTTAATTCCAATTCGATTCCGTATTTTTTGTGGCCTTCCCTAAAACTCAACAAAAAAGTGGCCTAGGCGTCCGTCCCTTTAAGGCCTATTATTTCGTCTTGGAACTGTTTGCCGCCCATTAGATTCTTGGCTAGCGAGAGTTTTATGTCCTTTTATGGGACCCTTTTATGATATTCATATTAAACATTCGATAGATTTTATGGATAAAGTTAGAAATTTGCTGGCGCACGGTAAGAAACGTTAATTTTGATGTCGAATACTTATTTACAAATGTCCCGCTTGACTATGTGCTAGATTTTCTTGAAAGAAAACTTTCTTCATCTCATCAGAAGATCCCTATTCCGGTCAATCACTTTATCAATCTCATTCGTTTGTGTCACGAATACTCTTTACTTTTGACAGCGAATTCTATAAGGAAATTCATGGTATCGTGATGGGAAGTAGCCTTAGCCTGGTTCTTGCGAATTTATATAAGGAAATGTTTGAATATGAACTCCTTCCGTCAATCCTCCCGCCTGACACTGTTTGGTTTCGCTATGTCAATGACATTTTTTTTTGTGGCAAATGAACCGTTAGAATTTCGGTATTTTTCAGTAGACTAAACAATCTCGCTCGTACTATGAACTTTAAAGTAGAACGGGAAGGCTCAGGCAAATTACCTTTTATTGGCGTTCTTTTCTCCAATGTAAATAGCGCGCTTTAAATTTTCAGTTTATCGGAAACCCACCCACACCGCTAATTATCTTAGCTTTTTCTCGTCAACCGTTGTATATAAATAAATCAGTTGTCTCGTCAATGTTCCTGAGGGCTTATAGGTTTTGCGATAACGAATTCATCGATCGTGAGCTTGACGTTATTTTTGAGATATTTTCGAAATTAGGAAATCATCTGCGAAATGGAAACTTTATAATCATTCCCGTAGCACGTAACAGGACAGTGCCAATAATCTCTTGATGATTCCGTACAACCCGTCCCTCGATGAAAAACGCCGTATGTTTAAAGGAGCTGGCATTGACATTGTTTTTACTTACGCGAACGCGTTATGTAATACTTTGGTTAGGTATGATATAGCTAGCGGTGCTCTTGATACCTCCAGGTATTTCCACGATTCCGCTGTGACGTCACTGGCCGCTGTTCTTCTGTTCATCATCATTTCATCATTTCAAGGACTGTCCGAAATTTTACATTGGCGATACCGGTAGAGCTATAAAAAATAATGAGCATGGACTTGATGTTAGATACGCCAGAGAATCTAATGCTTTTTTAATTCACTTACGTGACGAAGGGCATCATTTAAATTGAAAAGACGCCAAATTAATTCATGAATCGTCAAATTCGTATGAGAAAAATGCTTGAAGGCCTTCTAATTAGAAAATTGGCCGATTTTACTGGCCAATGGGGGTTGGATGATCTTACCTCATCGCTTGTTAGCAAAGCCTTCCCCAGACTCTTCGGCCTTGACCCTCCCCCTGAGACCTGATTCAGATCTTGTTCGTTCTGTCTCTCTTCCACTATATAAACTTGAAGAGTATGAAACGTTGCAATTATTTTCAATTCTCATTGTGAGGCTCGAGGAAGGCCTCCATCTCGGGCTCGAGGACGGGCCTCCACCATGAGGCTCGGCCTCCATCTCGGGCTGGCCTCCATCTCGGCTCGAGGCGGCTGAGGCTCTCCATCTCAGGCTCGAAGACGGCCTCCACCTGAGGCTCGAGGAAGGCCTCCATCTCGGGCTCGAGGACGGCCTCCATCTCAGGCTCGAAGACGGCCTCCACCTGGCTCGAGGAAGGCCTCCATCTCGGGCTCGAGGACGGCCTCCACCTGAGGCTCGAGGAAGGCCTCCATCTCGGCTCGAGGATCCATCTCGGCTCGAAGGCCTCTGAGGCTCGAGGAAGGCCTCCATCTCGGGCTCGAAGACGGCCTCCACCGGCTCGAGGAAAGGCCTCCATCTCGGGCTCGAGACGGCCTCCATCTCTCGGCCTCCAGGCTCGAGGACGGCTCCATCTCGGCTCGAGACGGCCTCTGGGCTCGAGGAAGGCCTCCATCTCGGGCTCGAAGACGGCCTCCACCTGGCTCGGGAAGGCCTCCATCTCGGGCTCGAGGACGGCCTCCATCTCGGGCTCGAAGACGGCCTCCACCTGAGGCTCGAGGAAGGCCTCCATCTCGGGCTCGAAGACGGCCTCCACCTGAGGCTCGAGGAAGGCCTCCATCTCTCAGGCTCGAAGACGGCCTCCCTGAGGCTCGAGGAAGGCCTCCATCTCGGGCTCGAGGACGGCCTCCATCTCGGGCTCGAGACGGCTCCACCTGAGGCTCGAGAAGGCCTCCATCTCGGGCTCGAGACGGCTCCATCTCGGCTCGAAGACGGCCTCCACCTGGGCTCGAGGAAGGCCTCATCTCGGGCTCGACGGCCTCCATCTCGGGCTCCTCCAGGGCTCGGGACGGCTCCATCTCAGGCTCGAAGACGGCCTCCACCTGAGGCTCGAGGAAGGCCTCCATCTCGGGCTCGAGGACGGCCTCCATCTCGGGCTCGAAGACGGCCTCCAGGGCTCGAGGAAGGCCTCCATCTCGGGCTCGAGACGGCCTCCACCTGGGCTCGAGGAAGGCCTCCATCTCGGGCTCGAGGACGGCCTCCAGGGCTCGAGGAAGGCCTCCATCTGGCTCGAAGACGGCCTCCAAGGCTCGAGGAAGGCCTCCATCTCGGGCTCGAAGACGGCCTCCCTCTGGCTCGGACGGCCTCCACGGCTCGCCTCCATCTCGGGCTCGAGGACGGCCTCCATCTCGGGCTCGAAGACGGCCTCCACCTGGGCTCGCCTCCATCTGGGCTCGAGGACGGCCTCCATCTGGCTCGAAGACGGCCTCCACCTGGGGCTCGAGGACGGCCTCCATCTCGGGCTCGAGGAAGGCCTCCATCTCAGGCTCGAAGACGGCCTCCAGGGCTCGAGGAAGGCCTCCATCTCGGGCTCGAGGACGGCCTCCATCTCGGGCTCGAGGAAGGCCTCCATCTCGGGCTCGAAGACGGCCTCCATCTCGGGCTCGAGGACGGCCTCCATCTCGGGCTCGAGGAAGGCCTCCATCTCGGGCTCGGGGGCTCGAGGAACGGCCTCCATCTCGGGCTCGAAAACGGCCTCCATCTCGGGCTCGAGGAAGGCCTCCATCTCGGGCTCGAGGACGGCCTCCATCTCGGGCTCGGGGGCTCGAAGGCCTCCATCTCGGGCTCGAGGAACGGCCTCCATCTCGGCTCGAAGACGGCCTCCATCTGGGCTCGAGAAGGCCTCCATCTCGGGCTCGAGGACGGCCTCCATCTCGGGCTCGAAAACGGCCTCTCGGGCTCGAGGAAGGCCTCCATCTTGGGCTCGGCCTCCATCTCGGGCTCGAGGACGGCCTCCATCTGGGCTCGAGACGGCCTCCACTCGGGCTCGAGGCCTCCATCTCGGGCTCGAGGAAGGCCTCCACCTGAGGCTCGAGGAAGGCTCCATCTCGGGCTCGAAGACGGCCTCCACCTGAGGCTCGAGGAAGGCATCTCGGGCTCGAGGAGGCCTCCATCTCGGGCTCGAGGACGGCCTCCATCTCGGGCTCGAGGAAGGCCTCCATCTCGGGCTCGAGGACGGCCTCCACCTGAGGCTCGAGGAAGGCCTCCACCTGAGGCTCGAGGACGGCCTCCATCTCGGGCTCGAAGACGGCCTCCACCTGAGGCTCGGCCTCCATCTCGGGCGGCCTCCATCTCGGCTCGAGGAACGGCCTCCATCGGGCTCGAGGAGGCCCTCCATCTCGGGCTCGAGGACGGCCTCTCTCTCCATCTCGGCTCGAAGACGGCCTCCAGAGGCTCGAGGAAGGCCTCCATCTCGGGCTCGGACGGCCTCCAAGGCTCCTCCATCTCGGCTCGAGGACGGCCTCCATCTGGCTCCTCCAAGGCTCGAGGAAGGCCTCCATCTCGGGCTCGAGGACGGCCTCCATCTCGGGCTCGAGGACGGCCTCCATCTCGGCTCGAAGACGGCCTCCATCTGGCTCGAGGACGGCCTCCATCTCGGGCTCGAGGACGGCCTCCATCTCGGGCTCGAAGACGGCCTCTGGGCTCGAGGAAGGCCTCCATCTCGGGCTCGAGGACGGCCCTCCATCTCGGGCTCGAGGACGGCCTCCATCTCGGCTCGAGAAGGCCTCCACCTGGCTCGAGGACGGCTCCATCTCGGCTCGAAGACGGCCTCCAAGGCTCGAGGAAGGCCTCCATCTCGGGCTCGAAGACGGCCTCCAAGGCTCGAGACGGCCTCCATCTCGGGCTCGAGGACGGCCTCCACCTGGGGCTCGAGGAAGGCCTCCATCTCGGGCTCGAGGACGGCCTCCATCTCGGCTCGAAGACGGCCTCCATCTCGGCTCGAAGACGGCCTCTGCCTCCATCTCGGCTCGAGGACGGCCTCCATCTCGGGCTCACGGCCTCCACCTGGGCTCGAGGACGGCCTCCATCTCGGGCTCGAAGACGGCCTCCACCTGAGGCTCGAGGAAGGCCTCCATCTCGGGCTCGAGGAAGGCCTCATCTCGGCTCGAAGACGGCCTCTGGGCTCGAGGAAGGCCTCCATCTCGGCTCGAAGACGGCCTCCACCTGAGGCTCGAGGAAGGCCTCCATCTCGGGCTCGAGGACGGCCTCCATCTCGGGCTCGAAGACGGCCTCCACCTGAGGCTCGAGGAAGGCCTCCATCTCGGGCTCGAGGACGGCCTCCATCTCGGGCTCGAAGACGGCCTCCACCTGGGCTCGAGGAAGGCCTCCTCTCGGGCTCGGCCTCCATCTCGGGCTCGAAGACGGCCTCCACCTGGGCTCGAGGAAGGCCTCCATCTCGGGCTCGAGGACGGCCTCCATCTCGGGCTCGAAGACGGCCTCCACCTGGGCTCGAGGAAGGCCTCCATCTCGGGCTCGAGGACGGCCTCCATCTCGGCTCGACGGCCTCCACCTGAGGCTCGAGGACGGCCTCCATCTCGGGTCGAGGGGCCTCCATCTCGGCTCGGGGGCTCGAGGAAGGCCTCCATCTCGGGCTCGAGGACGGCCTCCACCTGGGCTCGAGGAAGGCCTCCATCTCGGGCTCGGGCTCTGGGCTCGAGGACGGCCTCCATCTCGGGCTCGAGGAATCTCAGGCTCGAAGACGGCCTCCACCTGGGCTCGAGGACGGCCTCCATCTCAGGCTCGAGACGGCCTCCACTGGGCTCGAGGAAGGCTCCATCTCGGGCTCGAGACGGCCTCCATCTCGGCTCGAGGACGGCCTCCCTCTCGGCTCGGACGGCCTCCATGGGCTCGAGGAAGGATCTCGGGCTCGAGGACGGCCTCCATCTCGGGCTCGAAAACGGCCTCCAAGGCCTGGCCTCCATCTCGGCTCGAGGAAGGCCTCCATCTCGGGCTCGAGGACGGCCTCCATCTCAGGCTCGAAGACGGCCTCCACCTGAGGCTCGAGGAAGGCCTCCATCTCGGGCTCGAGGCCTCCACCTGAGGCTCGAGGAAGGCCTCCATCTCGGGCTCGAAGACGGACTCCACCTGAGGCTCGGGAAAGGCCTCCATCTCTCGGGCTCGAGGAGGCCTCCATCTCGGGCTCGAGACGGCCTCCACCTGAGGCTCGAGGAAGGCCTCCATCTCGGCTCGAGGAACGGCCTGAGGCTCGCCTCCAAGCTCGAGGGGCCTCCATCTCGGGCTCGAAGACGGACTCCACCTGAGGCTCGAGGAAAGGCCTCCATCTTGGCTCGCCTCCATCTCGGGCTCGAGGACGGCCTCCATCTTGGGCTCGAGGATGGCCTCCATCTCGGGCTCGAGGACGGCCTCACCTCTCGAGGAAGGCTCCATCTCGGCTCGAAGACGGCCTCCACCTGGCTCGAGAAGGCCTCCATCTCGGGCTCAAGACGGCCTCCACCTGAGGCTCGAGGAAGGCTCCATCTCGGGCTCGAGGACGGCCTCCACTGGGCTCGGCCTCCACCTGAGGCTCGAGGAAGGCTCCATCTCGGCTCGAAGACGGCCTCCACCTGAGGCTCGAGGAAAGGCCTCCATCTCGGGCTCGACGGCCTCCAGGGCTCTGCCTCCATCTCGGCTCGAGGACGGCCTCTGGCTCGAGGAAGGCCCCATCTCGGCTCGAAGACGGCCTCCACCTGGGCTCGAGGAAGGCTCCATCTGGCTCGAAGACGGCCTCCACCTCTCAGGCATCTCGGGTCGAGACGCCTCCATCTGGGCTCGAAGGACGGCCTCCACCTGGCTCGAGGGGCCTCCATCTCGGGCTCGAGGAACGGCCTCCATCTCGGGCTCGAGGACGGCCTCCATCTCGGCTCGAAGACGGCCTCCAGGGCTCGAGGAAGGCCTCCATCTCGGGCTCGAGGACGGCCTCCATCTCGGCTCGAAGACGGCCTCCATCTCGGGCTCGGACGGCCTCGGCTCTCCATCTCGGGCTCGGCCTCCATCTCGGGCTCGAGGACGGCCTCCATCTCGGGCTCGAAGACGGCCTCCATCTCGGTTCGAGGACGGGGGCTCGAGACGGCCTCCATCTCGGCTCGAAATCTTCATCTCGGGCTCGAAGACGGCCTCCATCTCGGGCTCGAAGACGGCTCCATCTTGGGTTCGAGGACGGCTCGGGCTCGAAGACGGCCTCCATCTCGGGTTCGAGGACGGAATCAATCTCGGGCTCACGGCCTCCATCTCGGGCTCGAAGACGGCTCCATCTTGGGTTCGAGGACGGAATCAATCTCGGGCTCGAAGACGGCTCCATCTCGGGCTCGAAGACGGCTCCATCTTGGGTTCGAGGACGGATCTCGGGCTCGAAGACGGCCTCCATCTCGGCTCGAAGACGGCCTCCATCTCGGGTTCGAGGACGGATCTCGGGCTCGAAGACGGCTCCATCTCGGGTTCGAGGACGGAATCAATCTCGGGCTCGAAGACGGCCTCCATCTCGGGTTCGAGGACGGATCTCGGCTCGAAGACGGCCTCCATCTCGGGCTCGGACCTCCATCTCGAGGAATCAATCTCGGCTCGAAGACGGCCTCCATCTCGGGCTCGAAGACGGCTCCATCTGGGTTCGAGGACGGAATCAATCTCGGGCTCGAAGACGGCCTCCATCTCGGGCTCGAAGACGGCCTCCATCTCGGGTTCGAGGACGGCTCGGGCTCGAAGACGATCTCGGGCTCGAAGACGGCCTCCATCTCGGGCTCGACGGCCTCCATCTCGGGCTCGAAGACGGCTCCATCTTGGGTTCGAGGACGGATCTCGGCTCGAAGACGGCCTCCATCTCGGGCTCGAAGACGGCCTCCATTCGGGTTCGAGGACGGAATCAATCTCGGGCTCGAAGAATCTCGGGCTCGAAGACGGCCTCCATCTCGGGTTCGAGGACGGAATCAATCTCGGGCTCGAAGACGGCCTCCATCTCGGGCTCGAAGACGGGGGTTCGAGGACGGAATCAATCTCGGGCTCACGGCCTCATCTCGGGCTCGAAGACGGCCTCCATCTCGGGCTCGAAGACGGCCTCCAAAGATCCATCTTGGGTTCGAGGACGGAATCAATCTCGGGCTCGAAGACGGCTCCATCTCGGGTTCGAGGACGGAATCAATCTCGGGCTCGAAGACGGCTCCATCTCGGGTTCGAGGACGGAATCAATCTCGGGCTCGAAGACGGCCTCCATCTCGGGTTCGAGGACGGAATCAATCTCGGGCTCGAAGACGGCCTCCATCTCGGGCTCGAAGACGGCCTCCATCTCGGGCTCGAAGACGGATCTCGGGCTCTCCATCTCGGGCTCGAAGACGGCTTCCATCTTGGGTTCGAGGACGGAATCAATCTCGGGCTCGAAGACGGGGGTTCGAGGACGGAATCAATCTCGGGCTCGAAGACGGCCTCCATCTTGGGTTCGAGGACGGTCGGGCTCGAAGACGGCTTCCATCTCGGGTTCGAGGACGGAATCAATCTCGGGCTCGAAGACGGCCTCCATCTCGGGTTCGAGGACGGCCTCCATCTCGGGTTCGAGGACGGAATCAATCTCGGGCTCGAAGACGGCCTCCATCTCGGGTTCGAGGACGGCCTCCATCTCGGGTTCGAGGACGGAATCAATCTCGGGCTCGAAGACGGCCTCCATCTCGAGACGGATCTCGGCTCGAAGACGGCCTCCATCTCGGGTTCGAGGACGGAATCAATCTCGGGCTCGAAGACGGCCTCCATCTCGGGTTCGAGGACGGATCTCGGGCTCACGGCATCTCGGGCTCGAAGACGGCCTCCATCTCGGGTTCGAGGACGGAATCATCTCGGGCTCGAAGACGGCCTCCATCTCGGGTTCGAGGACGGAATCAATCTCGGGCTCGAAGACGGCCTCCATCTCGGGCTCGAAGACGGCTTCCATCTTGGGTTCGAGGACGGAATCAATCTCGGGCTCGAAGACGGCCTCCATCTCGGGCTCGAAGACGGCCTCCATCTTGGGTTCGAGGACGGAATCAATCTCGGCTCGAAGACGGAGACGGCTTCCATCTTGGGTTCGAGGACGGAATCAATCTCGGGCTCGAAGACGGCCTCCATCTCGGGCTCGAAGACGGCTTCCATCTTGGGTTCGAGGACGGAATCAATCTCGGCTCGAAGACGGCCTCCAAGACGGCATCGGGTTCGAGGACGGATCTCGGGCTCGAAGACGGCCTCCATCTCGGGTTCGAGGACGGAATCAATCTCGGGCTCGAAGACGGCCTCCATCTCGGGTTCGAGGACGGAATCAATCTCGGGCTCGAAGACGGCCTCCATCTCGGGTTCGAGGACGGAATCAATCTCGGCTCGAAGACGGCCTCCATCTCGGGCTCGAAGACGGCTTCCATCTTGGGTTCGAGGACGGAATCAATCTCGGGCTCGAAGACGGCCTCCATCTCGGCTCGAAGACGGCCTCCATCTCATCAATCTCGGCTCGAAGACGGCCTCCATCTCGAAGACGGGGTTCGAGGACGGAATCAATCTCGGGCTCGAAGACGGCCTCCATCTCTCGGGCTCGAAGACGGCGGTTCGAGGACGGAATCAATCTCGGGCTCGAAGACGGCCTCCATCTTGGGTTCGAGGACGGAATCAATCTCGGGCTCGAAGACGGCCTCCATCTCGGGCTCGAAGACGGCCTCCATCTTGGGTTCGAGGACGGAATCAATCTCGGGCTCGAAGGATCTCGGGCTCGAAGACGGCCTCCATCGGTTCGAGGACGGAATCAATCTCGGGCTCGAGACGGCCTCATCTCTCGCGGCTCCATCTTGGGTTCGAGGACGGAATCAATCTCGGGCTCGAAGACGGCCTCATCTCGGGCTCGAAGACGGCTTCCATCTTGGGTTCGAGGACGGAATCAATCTCGGGCTCGAAGACGGCCTCCATCTTGGGTTCGAGGACGGAATCAATCTCGGGCTCGAAGACGGCTCCATCGGTTCGAGGACGGAATCAATCTCGGGCTCGAAGACGGCCTTCCATCTTGGGTTCGAGGACGGAATCAATCTCGGGCTCGAAGACGGCCTCCATCTCGGGCTCGAGACGGCCTCCATCTGGGTTCGAGGACGGAATCAATCTCGGGCTCGAAGACGGCCTCCATCTTGGGTTCGAGGACGGAATCAATCTCGGGCTCGAAGACGGCCTCCATCTCGGGCTCGAAGACGGCTTCCATCTTGGGTTCGAGGACGGAATCAATCTCGGGCTCGAAGACGGCTTCCATCTTGGGTTCGAGGACGGAATCAATCTCGGGCTCGAAGGAACGGCCTCCATCTCGGNGAAAAAAGGACCGGCCCTCCATCTTGGGTTCGAGACGAAAAATTCAATCCTTCCGGGCTCGAAGACGGCCTCCCCTCTCGGGTCGATCCATCTGGGTTCGAGGGACGGAACAATCTCGGGCTCGAAAACGGCCTCCATCTCGGGTTCGAGGACGGAATCAATCTCGGGCTCGAAGACGGCCTCCATCTCGGGCTCGAAGACGGCCTCCATCTCGGGCTCGAAGACGGCTTCCATCTTGGGGTTCGAGGACGGAATCAATCTCGGGCTCGAAGACGGCCTCCATCTCGGGAGACGGCTTCCATCTCGGGTTCGAGACGGAATCAATCTCGGGCTCGAAGACGGCCTCCATCTCGGGCTCGACGGCGGGCGACTCAATCTCGGGCTCGAAGACGGCCTCCATCTCGGGCTCGAAGACGGCCTCCATCTCGGGTTCGAGGACGGAATCAATCTCGGGCTCGAAGACGGCCTCCATCTCGGGCTCGAAGACGGCTCCATCTTGGGTTCGAGGACGGAATCATCTCGGGCTCGAAAACGGCCTCCATCTCGGGTTCGAGGACGGTCCTCGGGCTCGAAGACGGCTCCATCTCGGTTCATCTCGGGCTCGAAGACGGCCTCCATCTCGGGTTCGAGGATCCATCTCGGGCTCGAAGACGGCCTCCATCTCGGGTTCGAGACGGTCCTCGGGCTCGAAGGACGGCCTCCATCTCGGGCTCGAAGACGGCTTCCATCTCGGGTTCGAGGACTCAATCTCGGGCTCGAAGACGGCCTCCATCTCGGGTTCGAGGACGGAATCAATCTCGGGCTCGAAGACGGCCTCCATCTCGGGCTCGAAGACGGCTTCCATCTGGGTTCTCAATCTCGGGCTCGAAGACGGCTTCCATCTCGGTTCGACGATCTCGGGCTCGAAGACGGCCTCCATCTCGGCGAGGACGGAATCAATCTCGGCTCGAAGACGGCCTCCATCTCGGGCTCGAAGACGGCTTCCATCTTGGGTTCGAGGACGGAATCAATCTCGGGCTCGAAGACGGCCTCCATCTCGGGTTCGAGGACGGAATCAATCTCGGGCTCGAAGACGGCCTCCATCTCGGGGTCGAAGACGGCCTCCATCTCGGGTTCGAGGACGGAATCAATCTCGGGCTCGAAGACGGCTTCCATCTTGGGTTCGAGGACGGAATCAATCTCGGGCTCGAAGACGGCCTCCATCTCGGCTCGAAGACGGCCTCCATCTCGGGTTCGAGGACGGAATCAATCTCGGGCTCGAAGACTCCATCTCGGTCGAAGACGGCTTCCATCTGGGTTCGAGACGGAATCAATCTCGGGCTCGAAGACGGCTCCATCTCATCCATCTCGGGTTCGAGGACGGAATCAATCTCGGGCTCGAAGACGGCCTCCATCTCGGGCTCGAAGACGGATCTTGGGTTCGAGGACGGAATCAATCTCGGGCTCGAAGACGGCCTCCTCGGTTCGATCTCTCGGGCTCGAAGACGGGGCTCGAAGACGGCTCCATCTCGGGTTCGAGGACGGAATCAATCTCGGGCTCGAAGACGGCCTCCATCTCGGGCTCGAAGACGGCCTCCATCTTGGGTTCGAGACGGAATCAATCTCGGGCTCGAAGACGGCTCTCGGGCTCGAAGACGGCCTCCATCTCGGGTTCGAGGACGGAATCAATCTCGGGCTCGAAGACGGCCTCCATCTTGGGTTCGAGGACGGAATCAATCTCGGGCTCGAAGACGGCCTCCATCTCGGGTTCGAGGACGGAATCAATCTCGGGCTCGAAGACGGCCTCCATCTCGGGAAGACGGATCTCGGGAAGACGGCTTCCATCTCGAGGACGGAATCAATCTCGGGCTCGAAGACGGCCTCCATCTCGGGTTCGAGGACGGAATCAATCTCGGGCTCGAAGACGGCCTCCATCTCGGGCTCGAAGACGGCTTCCATCTTGGGTTCGAGGACGGAATCAATCTCGGGCTCGAAGACGGCTCCATCTCGGGTTCGAGGACGGAATCAATCTCGGGCTCGAAGACGGCCTCCATCTCGGGCTCGAAGACGGCTTCCATCTTGGGTTCGAGGACGGAATCAATCTCGGGCTCGAAGACGGCCTCCATCTCGGGTTCGAGGACGGAATCAATCTCGGGCTCGAAGACGGCCTCCATCTCGGGTTCGAGGACGGAATCAATCTCGGGCTCGAAGACGGCCTCCATCTCGGGCTCGAAGACGGCTTCCATCTTGGGTTCGAGGACGGAATCAATCTCGGGCTCGAAGACGGCCTCCATCTCGGGTTCGAGACGGAATCAATCTCGGGCTCGAAGACGGCCTCCATCTCGGGCTCGAAGACGGCTCCATCTTGGGTTCGAGGACGGAATCAATCTCGGGCTCGAAGACGGCCTCCATCTCGGGCTCGAAGACGGCCTCCATCTCGGGTTCGAGGACGGAATCAATCTCGGGCTCGAAGACGGCTCCATCTCGGGTTCGAGGACGGAATCAATCTCGGGCTCGAAGACGGCCTCCATCTCGGGCTCGAAGACGGCTCCATCTCGGGTTCGAGGACGGAATCAATCTCGGCTCGAAGACGGCCTCCATCTCGGCTCGAAGACGGATCTTCGAAGACGGCCTCCATCTCGGGTTCGATCAATCTCGGGCTCGAAGACGGCCTCCATCTCGGGCTCGAAGACGGCTTCCATCTCGAGGACGGAATCATCTCGGGCTCGAAGACGGCCTCCATCTCGGGTCGAAGACGGCTTCCATCTTGGGTTCGAGACGGAATCAATCTCGGGCTCGAAGACGGCCTCCATCTCGGGCTCGAAGACGGCCTCCATCTCGGGTTCGAGGACGGAATCAATCTCGGGCTCGAAGACGGCCTCCATCCATCTCGGGTTCGAGGACGGAATCAATCTCGGGCTCGAAGACGGCCTCCATCTCGGGCTCGAAGACGGCTCCATCTTGGGTTCGAGGACGGAATCAATCTCGGGCTCGAAGACGGCTTCCATCTCGGGCTCGAAGACGGGGTTCGAGACGGAATCAATCTCGGGCTCGAAGACGGCCTCCATCTCGGTCGAAGACGGCTTCCATCTTGGAGGACGGAATCAATCTCGGGCTCGAACGGCCTCCATCTCGGGTTCGAGGACGGAATCAATCTCGGGCTCGAAGACGGCCTCCATCTCGGGCTCGAAGACGGCCTCCATCGGGTTCGAGGACGGAATCAATCTCGGGCTCGAAGACGGCCTCCATCTAGACGGAATCAATCTCGGGCTCGAAGATTCCATCTGGGTTCGAGGACGGAATCAATCTCGGGCTCGAAGACGGCCTCCATCTCGGGCTCGAAGACGGCTTCCATCTTGGGTTCGAGGACGGAATCAATCTCGGGACGGGGCGGTCAATCTCGGGCTCGAAGACGGCTTCCATCTGGGTTCGAGACGGAATCAATCTCGGGCTCGAAGACGGCCTCCATCTCGGGCTCGAAGACGGCTTCCATCTTGGGTTCGAGGACGGAATCAATCTCGGGCTCGAAGACGGCCTCCATCTCGGGTTCGAGGACGGAATCAATCTCGGGCTCGAAGACGGCCTCCATCTCGGGTTCGAGGACGGAATCAATCTCGGGCTCGAAGACGGCCTCCATCTCGGGCTCGAAGACGGGGGTTCGAGGACGGAATCAATCTCGGGCTCGAAGACGGGGCTCCGGCTCCATCTCGGTTCGATCAATCTCGGGCTCGAAGGCTCCATCTCGGGCTCGAAGACGGCCTCCATCTCGGGTTCGAGTCAATCTCGGGCTCGAAGACGGCCTCCATCTCGGCTCGATGGGTTCGAGGACGGAATCATCTCGGGCTCGAAGACGGATCTCGGCTCGAAGACGGCCTCCATCTCGGGCTCGAAGACGGCTCCATCTCGGGAAGACGGCTTCCATCTTGGGTTCGAGGACGGAATCAATCTCGGGCTCGAGACGGCCTCCATCTCGGGTTCGAGACGGAATCCTCGGGCTCGAAGACGGCTCCATCTCATCCATCTTTCGAGGACGGAATCAATCTCGGGCTCGAAGACGGCTTCCATCTCGGGTTCGAGGACGGAATCAATCTCGGGCTCGAAGACGGCCTCCATCTCGGGTCGAGACGGAATCAATCTCGGGCTCGAAGACGGCTTCCATCTCGAGGACGGTCAATCTCGGGCTCGAAGACGGCTCCATCTCGGGTTCGAGGACGGAATCAATCTCGGGCTCGAAGACGGCCTCCATCTCGGTTCGAAGACGGCTCCATCTCGTCTCTCGGGCTCGAAGACGGCCTCCATCTCGGAATCAATCTCGGCTCGAAGACGGCCTCCATCTCGGCTCGAGACGGCTTCCATCTTGGGTTCGAGACGGTCAATCTCGGCTCGAAGACGGCTCCATCTCGGGTTCGAGGACGGAATCAATCTCGGGCTCGAAGACGGCTCCATCTCGGGCTCGATCCATCTCGGGCTCGAAGACGGCCTCCATCTCGGGCTCGAAGACGGCCTCCATCTCGGGCTCGAAGACGGCCTCCATCTCGGGTTCGAGGACGGAATCAATCTCGGGCTCGAAGACGGCCTCCATCTCGGGTTCGAGGACGGAATCAATCTCGGGCTCGAAGACGGCCTCCATCTCGGCTCGATTCCATCTGGGTTCGAGGACGGAATCAATCTCGGCTCGAAGACGGCCTCCATCTCGGGCTCGAAGACGGCTCCATCTCGGGCTCGAAGACGGCATCTCGGCTCGAAGACGGCCTCCATCTCGGGTCGCTCGATCCATCTCGGGTTCGAGGATCATCTCGGGCTCGAAGACGGCCTCCATCTCGGCTCGAATCGGGTTCGAGGACGGAATCAATCTCGGGCTCGAAGACGGCCTCCATCTCGGCTCGAAGACGGCTCCATCTCGAGGACGGAATCAATCTCGGGCTCGAAGACGGCCTCCATCTCGGGTTCGCGGGGTTCGATCAATCTCGGGCTCGAAGACGGCTTCCATCTTGGGTTCGAGGACGGAATCAATCTCGGGCTCGAAGACGGCCTCCATCTCGGGTTCGAGACGGAATCAATCTCGGGCTCGAAGACGGCCTCCATCTCGATCAATCTCGAAGACGGCTCCATCTTGGGTTCGAGGACGGAATCAATCTCGGGCTCGAAGACGGCCTCCATCTCGGGTTCGAGGACGGAATCAATCTCGGGCTCGAAGACGGCTCCATCTCATCTCTCGGGCTCGAAAAGACGGCCTCCATCTCGAGGACGGAATCAATCTCGGGCTCGAAGACGGCCTCCATCTCGGGCTCGAAGACGGCTCCATCTTGGGTTCGATCAATCTCGGGCTCGAAGACGGCTCCATCTCGGGTCGAGGACGGTCAATCTCGGGCTCGAAGACGGCTCCATCTCGGTTCGATCATCTCGGGCTCGAAGACGGCCTCCATCTCGGGCTCGAAGACGGCTCCATCTGGGTTCGAGACGGTCAATCTCGGGCTCGAAGACGGCGGGTTCGAGGACGGAATCAATCTCGGCTCGAAGACGGCCTCCATCTCGGGCTCGAAGACGGGGTTCGAGGACGGAATCAATCTCGGGCTCGAAGACGGCTCCATCTCGGTCGAGGACGGCCTCCATCTCGGGTTCGATCAATCTCGGGCTCGAAGACGGCCTCCATCTCGGGTTCGAGACGGGCTTCATCTCGGTTCGAGGACGGCTCCATCTCGGTTCGATCATCTCGGGCTCGAAGACGGCCTCCATCTCGGGTTCGAGACGGGGTCGATCATCTCGGATCAATCTCGGGCTCGAAGACGGCCTCCATCTCGGCGGCCTCCAATCTCTCGGCTCGAAGACGGCCTCCATCTCGGGTTCGAGGACGGAATCAATCAATCTCGGGCTCGAAGACGGCTCCATCTCGGGTTCGAGGACGGAATCAATCTCGGGCTCGAAGACGGCCTCCATCTCGGGTTCGAGGACGGAATCAATCTCGGCTCGAAGACGCCTCCATCTCGGGTTCGAGGACGGAATCAATCTCGGGCTCGAAGACGGCCTCCATCTCGGGTTCGAGACGGAATCAATCTCGGCTCGAAGACGGCCTCCATCTCGGTTCGAGACGGAATCAATCTCGGGCTCGAAGACGGCTCCATCTTGGGTTCGAGACGGAATCATCTCGGGCTCGAAGACGGCCTCCATCTCGGGCTCGAAGACGGCTTCCATCTTGGGTTCGAGGACGGAATCAATCTCGGGCTCGAAGACGGCCTCCATCTCGAGGACGGAATCAATCTCGGGCTCGAAGACGGCCTCCATCTCGGGTTCGAGGACGGATCAATCTCGGGCTCGAAGACGGCCTCCATCTCGAGACGGAATCATCTCGGGCTCGAAGACTCCATCTCGGGCTCGAAGACGGCCTCCATCTCGGGTTCGAGGACGGAATCAATCTCGGCTCGAAGACGGCCTCCATCTCGGGCTCGAAGACGGCTTCCATCTTGGGTTCGAGGACGGAATCAATCTCGGGCTCGAAGACGGCCTCCATCTCGGATCCATCTCGAGGACGGAATCAATCTCGGCTCGAAGACGGCCTCCATCTCGGGCTCGAAGACGGCCTCCATCTTGGGTTCGAGGACGGAATCATCTCGGGATCATCTCGGGCTCGAAGACGGCCTCCATCTCGGGTTCGAGGACGGAATCAATCTCGGGCTCGAGACGGCCTCCATCTCGGGTTCGAGACGGAATCAATCTCGGGCTCGAAGACGGCCTCCATCTCGGGTTCGAGCGGAATCAATCTCGGGCTCGAAGACGGCCTCCATCTCGGGTTCGAGGACGGAATCAATCTCGGGCTCGAAGACGGCCTCCATCTCGGGCTCGAAGACGGCTCCATCTGGGTTCGAGGACGGAATCAATCTCGGGCTCGAGACGGCCTCCATCTCGGCTCGAGAGACGGCCTCCATCTCGGGTCGAAGGACGGCCTGCNCGGAGACGGCCTCCATCTCGGGTTCGAGGACGGAATCAATCTCGGGCTCGAAGACGGCCTCCATCTCGGGTTCGAGGACGGCCTCCATCTCGGGTTCGAGGACGGAATCAATCTCGGGCTCGAAGACGGCCTCCATCTTGGGTTCCATCTCGGGCTCGAAGACGGCTCCATCTCGGTTCGAGGACGGAATCAATCTCGGGCTCGAAGACGGCTCCATCTTGGGTTCGAGGACGGATCAATCTCGGGCTCGAAGACGGCTCCATCTCGGGTTCGAGGACCATCTCGGGCTCGAAGACGGCCTCCATCTGGGTTCGAGGACGGAATCAATCTCGGGCTCGAAGACGGCCTCCATCTTGGGTTCGAGGACGGAATCAATCTCGGGCTCGAAGACGGCCTCCATCTCGGGCTCGAAGACGGCTTCCATCTTGGGTTCGAGGACGGAATCAATCTCGGGCTCGAAGACGGCCTCCATCTCGGGTTCGAGGACGGGGGCTCGAAGATCTCGGGCTCGAAGACGGCTTCTCGAGACGGCCTCCATCTCGGGCTCGAAGACGGCTCCATCTTGGGTTCGAGGACGGTCGGGCTCGAAGACGGCCGGGTTCGAGGACGGAATCAATCTCGGGCTCGAAGACGGCCTCCATCTCGGGCTCGAAGACGGCTCCATCTCGGGTTCGAGGACGGAATCAATCTCGGGCTCGAAGACGGCCTCCATCTCGGGTTCGAGGACGGCCTCCATCTCGGGTTCGAGGACGGAATCAATCTCGGGCTCGAAGACGGCCTCCATCTCGGGTTCGAGGACGGCCTCCATCTCGGGTTCTCATCGGGCTCGAAATCTTCAATCTCGGGCTCGAAGACGGCCTCCATCTCGGGTTCGAGGACGGAATCTCGGGCTCGAAGACGGCTCCATCTCGGGCTCGAAGACGGCCTCCATCTCGGGCTCGAAGACGGCTCCATCTTGGGTTCGAGGACGGAATCAATCTCGGGCTCGAAGACGGCCTCCATCTCGGGTTCGAGGAATCGAGACGGCCTCCATCTCGGGCTCGAAGACGGCTTCCATCTTGGGTTCGAGGACGGAATCAATCTCGGGCTCGAAGACGGCCTCCATCTCGGGTTCGAGGACGGATCTCGGGCTCGAAGACGGCCTCCATCTCGGGCTCGAAGACGGCTTCCATCTCGGGTTCGAGGACGGAATCAATCTCGGGCTCGAAGACGGCCTCCATCTCGGGCTCGAAGACGGCTTCCATCTTGGGTTCGAGGACGGAATCATCTCGGGCTCGAAGACGGTCCATCTCGGGTTCGAGGACGGAATCAATCTCGGGCTCGAAGACGGCCTCCATCTCGGGCTCGAAGACGGCTTCCATCTTGGGTTCGAGGACGGAATCAATCTCGGCTCGAAGACGGCCTCCATCTCGGGTTCGAGGACGGAATCAATCTCGGGCTCGAAGAATCTCGGGCTCGAAGACGGCCTCCATCTCGGGTTCGAGGACGGCTCCATCTCGGGCTCGAAGACGGCCTCCATCTCGGGTTCGAGGACGGAATCAATCTCGGGCTCGAAGACGGCTTCCATCTCGGGTTCGAGGACGGAATCAATCTCGGGCTCGAAGACGGCCTCCATCTCGGGTTTCAATCTCGGGCTCGAAGACGGCTTCCATCTTGGGTTCGAGGACCAATCGAAGACGGCATCTCGGGCTCGAAGACGGTCCATCTTGGGTTCGAGGACGGAATCAATCTCGGGCTCGAAGACGGCCTCCATCTCGGGCTCGAAGACGGCCTCCATCTCGGGCTCGAAGACGGCTCCATCTCGGGTTCGAGACGGAATCAATCTCGGGCTCGAAGACGGCCTCCATCTCGGGTTCGAGGACGGAATCAATCTCGGGCTCGAAGACGGCCTCCATCTCGGGCTCGAAGACGGCTTCCATCTTGGGTTCGAGGACGGATCTCGGGCTCGAAGACGGCCTCCATCTCGGGCTCGAAGACGGCCTCCATCTCGGGCTCGAAGACGGCCTCCATCTCGGGTTCGAGGACGGAATCAATCTCGGGCTCGAAGACGGGATCTCGGGCTCGAAGACGGCCTCCAGGACGGCTCGGGCTCGAAGACGGCCTCCATCTCGGGCTCGAAGACGGCTCCATCTTGGGTTCGAGGACGGAATCAATCTCGGGCTCGAAGACGGCCTCCATCTCGGGTTCGAGGACGGAATCAATCTCGGGCTCGAAGACGGCTTCCATCTTGGGTTCGAGGACGGAATCAATCTCGGGCTCGAAGACGGCCTCCATCTCGAGGACGGAATCAATCTCGGCTCGAAGACGGCCTCCATCTGGGTTCGAGGACGGAATCAATCTCGGGCTCGAAGACGGCCTCCATCTCGGGCTCGAAGACGGCCTCCATCTCGGGCGAGACGGCCTCCATCTCGGGTTCGAAGACGGCTCCATCTCGGTTCGAGACGGAATCAATCTCGGGCTCGAAGACGGCCTCCATCTCGGGCTCTCCATCTCGGGTTCGAGGACGGAATCAATCTCGGGCTCGAAGACGGCCTCCATCTCGGGTTCGAGGACGGATCTCGGGCTCGAAGACGGCCTCCATCTCGGGTTCGAGGACGGAATCAATCTCGGGCTCGAAGACGGCCTCCATCTCGGGCTCGAAGACGGCTTCCATCTTGGGTTCGAGGACGGAATCAATCTCGGGCTCGAAGACGGCCTCCATCTCGGGTTCGAGGACGGCCTCCATCTCGGGCTCGAAGACGGCCTCCATCTCGGGCTCGAAGACGGCCTCCATCTCGGGTCGAGGACCTCCATCTCGGGCTCGAAGACGGCCTCCATCTCGGGTTCGAGGACCATCTCGGGCTCGAAGACGGCTCTCGAGGACGGAATCAATCTCGGGCTCGAAGACGGCCTCCATCTCGGGTTCGAGGACGGAATCAATCTCGGGCTCGAAGACGGCTCCATCTTGGGTTCCAATCTCGGCTCGAAGACGGCCTCCATCTCGGGCTCGAAGACGGCCTCCATCTTGGGTTCGAGGACGGAATCTCGGGCTCAATCTCGGGCTCGAAGACGGCCTCCATCTCGGGCTCGAAGACGGCCTCCATCTCGGGTTCGAGGACGGAATCAATCTCGGGCTCGAAGACGGCTTCCATCTCGGGCTCGAAGACGGATCTCGGGCTCGAAGACGGCCTCCATCTCGGGCTCGAAGACGGCTCCATCTTGGGTTCGAGGACGGAATCAATCTCGGGCTCGAAGACGGCCTCCATCGAAGACGGCCTCCATCTCGGGCTCGAAGACGGCCTCCATCTCGGGTTCGAGGACGGTCTCGGGCTGACGGCCTCCATCTCGGGCTCGAAGACGGCCTCCATCTCGGGTTCGAGGACGGCCTCCATCTCGGGCTCGAAGACGGCCTCCATCTCGGGCTCGAAGACGGCCTCCATCTCGGGTTCGAGGACGGAATCAATCTCGGGCTCGGACGGCTCCATCTCGGCTCGAAGACGGCATCTTGGGTTCGAGGACGGAATCATCTCGGGCTCGAAGACGGCCTCCATCTCGGTTCCATCTCGGGCTCGAAGACGGCCTCCATCTCGGCTCGAAGACGGGGGTTCGAGGACGGCCTCCATCTCGGGCTCGAAGACGGCTCCATCGGGTTCGAGGACGGATCTCGGGCTCGAAGACGGCTCCATCGAGGACGGAATCAATCTCGGGCTCGAAGACGGCCTCCATCTCGGCTCGAGATCCATCTCGGGTTCGAGGACGGAATCAATCTCGGGCTCGAAGACGGCTCCATCTCGGGTTCGAGGACGGCCTCCATCTCTCCATCTCGGGCTCGAAGACGGCCTCCATCTCTCCCTCCATCTCTCGAGGACGGATCTCGGGCTCGAAGACGGCCTCCGGGTTCGAGGACGGAATCAATCTCGGGCTCGAAGACGGCCTCCATCTCGGGGTTCGAGGACGGAATCAATCTCGGGCTCGAAGACGGCTCCATCTTGGGTTCGAGGACGGAATCAATCTCGGGCTCGAAGACGGCCTCCATCTCGGTTCGAGGACGGAATCAATCTCGGGCTCGAGACGGCTCCATCTCGGGTTCGGATCTCGGGCTCGAAGACGGCCTCCATCTGGGTTCGAGGACGGGGGCTCGAAGACGGCCTCCATCTCGGTTCGAGGACGGCTCGGGCTCGAAGACGGCTCCATCTTGGGTTCGAGGACGGCCTCCATCTCGGGCTCGAAGACGGCCTCCATCTTGGGTTCGAGGACGGAATCAATCTCGGGCTCGAAGACGGCCTCCATCTCGGCTCGAAGACGGCCTCCATCTCGGGCTCGAAGACGGCTCCATCTTGGGTTCGAGGACGGAATCAATCTCGGGCTCGAAGACGGCCTCCATCTCTCGAGGACGGCCTCCATCTCGGGCTCGAAGACGGCCTCCATCTCGGGTTCGAGGACGGAATCAATCTCGGGCTCGAAGACGGCCTCCATCTCGGGCTCGAAGACGGCTTCCATCTTGGGTTCGAGGACGGAATCAATCTCGGGCTCGAAGACGGCCTCCATCGAGGACGGCTCGGGCTCGAAGACGGGGCTCGAAGACGGCTCCATCTTGGGTTCGAGACGGCCTCCATCTCGGGCTCGAAGACGGCCTCCATCTCGGGTTCGAGGACGGAATCAATCTCGGGCTCGAAGACGGCCTCCATCTCGGGCTCGAAGACGGCTTCCATCTTGGGTTCGAGGACGGAATCAATCTCGGGCTCGAAGACGGCCTCCATCTCGGGTTCGAGGACGGAATCTCGGGCTCGAAGACGGCTCCATCTCGGGCTCGAAGACGGCTTCCATCTTGGGTTCGAGGACGGAATCAATCTCGGGCTCGAAGACGGCCTCCATCTCGGGCTCGAGACGGCTTCCATCTTGGGTTCGAGACGGAATCAATCTCGGGCTCGAAGACGGCCTCCATCTCGGGTTCGAGGACGGAATCAATCTCGGGCTCGAAGACGGCCTCCATCTCGGGCTCGAAGACGGCTTCCATCTCGGGTTCGAGGACGGAATCAATCTCGGGCTCGAAGACGGCCGGGTTCGAGGACGGAATCAATCTCGGGCTCGAAGACGGCATCTCGGGCTCGAAGACGGCTTCCATCTTGGGTTCGAGGACGGAATCAATCTCGGGCTCGAAGACGGCCTCCATCGAGACGGATCTCGGGCTCGAAGACGGCCTCCATCTCTCGAGACGGGGGTTCGAGGACGGAATCAATCTCGGGCTCGAAGACGGCCTCCATCTCGGGTTCGAGGACGGAATCAATCTCGGGCTCGAAGACGGCCTCCATCTCGGGCTCGAAGACGGCTTCCATCTCGAGGACGGAATCAATCTCGGCTCGAAGACGGCTCCATCTCGGGTTCGAGGACGGAATCAATCTCGGGCTCGAAGACGGCCTCCATCTCGGGCTCGAAGACGGCTTCCATCTTGGGTTCGAGGACGGAATCAATCTCGGGCTCGAAGACGGCCTCCATCTCTCGAGGACGGAATCAATCTCGGGCTCGAAGACGGCCTCCATCTCGGGCTCGAAGACGGCTCCATCTCGGGTTCGAGGACGGAATCAATCTCGGGCTCGAAGACGGCCTCCATCTCGGGTCGGACGGATCTCGGGCTCGAAGACGGCCTCCATCGGGTTCGAGGACGGAATCAATCTCGGGCTCGAAGACGGCTCCATCTTGGGTTCGAGGACGGAATCAATCTCGGGCTCGAAGACGGCTTCCATCTTGGGTTCGAGACGGAATCAATCTCGGCTCGAAGACGGCCTCCATCTCGGGTTCGAGGACGGAATCAATCTCGGGCTCGAAGACGGCCTCCATCTTGGGTTCGAGGACGGAATCAATCTCGGGCTCGAAGACGGCCTCCATCTCGGGTTCGAGGACGGAATCAATCTCGGGCTCGAAGACGGCCTCCATCTCGGGTTCGAGGACGGAATCAATCTCGGGCTCGAAGACGGCCTCCATCGAGGACGGAATCAATCTCGGGCTCGAAGACGGCTCGGGCTCGAAGACGGTCCATCTTGGGTTCGAGGAGAATCAATCTCGGGCTCGAAGACGGCCTCCATCTTGGGTTCGAGGACGGAATCAATCTCGGGCTCGAAGACGGCCTCCATCTCGGGCTCGAATCCATCTTGGGTTCGAGACGGGGCTCGAAGACGGCCTCCATCTCGGCTCGAAGACGGGGGTTCGAGGACGGAATCAATCTCGGGCTCGAAGAATCTCGGGCTCGAAGACGGATCTCGGGCTCGAAGACGGCCTCCAGATCTCGGGCTCGAAGACGGCTCGGGTTCGAGGACGGATCTCGGGCTCGAAGACGGCCTCCATCTTGGGTTCGAGGACGGAATCAATCTCGGGCTCGAAGACGGCCTCCATCCGGAATCAATCTCGGCTCGAAGACGGCCTCCATCTCGGGTTCGAGGACGGAATCAATCTCGGGCTCGAAGACGGCTCCATCTTGGGTTCGAGGACGGAATCAATCTCGGCTCGAAGACGGCCTCCATCTCATCTCGGCTCGAAGACGGCCTTCCATCTTGGGTTCGAGGACGGAATCAATCTCGGGCTCGAAGACGGCCTCCATCTTGGTTCGAGGACGGGGCTCGAAGACGGCCTCCATTCTCGGGCTCGAAGACGGCTCCATCTTGGGTTCGAGGACGGAATCAATCTCGGCTCGAAGACGGCCTCCATCTCGGGTTCGAGGACGGAATCAATCTCGGGCTCGAAGACGGCCTCCATCTTGGGTTCGAGGACGGAATCAATCTCGGGCTCGAAGACGGCCTCCATCTTGGGTTCGAGGACGGAATCAATCTCGGGCTCGAAGACGGCCTCCATCTCGGGCTCGAAGACGGCCTCCATCTCGGGTTCGAGGACGGAATCAATCTCGGGCTCGAAGACGGCCTCCATCTCGGGTTCGAGGACGGAATCAATCTCGGGCTCGAAGACGGCTCCATCTTGGGTTCGAGGACGGAATCAATCTCGGGCTCGAAGACGGCCTCCATCTTGGGTTCGAGGACGGATCTCGGGCTCGAAGACGGCCTCCATCTCGGGTTCGAGACGGATCTCGGGCTCGAAGACGGCCTCCATCTCGGGTTCGAGGACGGAATCAATCTCGGGCTCGAAGACGGCCTCCATCTCGGGCTCGAAGACGGCCTCCATCTTGGGTTCGAGGACGGAATCAATCTCGGGCTCGAAGACGGGTGCTCTATCTCTTGACGGATCGGAGGACGGAATCAATCTCGGGCTCGAAGACGGCCTCCATCTTGGGTTCGAGGACGGAATCAATCTCGGCTCGAAGACGGCCTCAATCTCGGGCTCGAAGACGGCTTCCATCTTGGGTTCGAGGACGGAATCAATCTCGGGCTCGAAGACGGCCTCCATCTCGGGTTCGAGGACGGAATCAATCTCGGGCTCGAAGACGGCCTCCATCTTGGGTTCGAGGACGGAATCAATCTCGGGCTCGAAGACGGCCTCCATCTTGGGTTCGAGGACGGAATCAATCTCGGGCTCGAAGACGGCCTCCATCTCGGGTTCGAGGACGGAATCAATCTCGGGCTCGAAGACGGCCTCCATCTCGAGGACGGAATCAATCTCGGGCTCGAAGACGGCCTCCATCTCGGGTTCGAGGACGGATCTCGGGCTCGAAACGGCCTCCATCTTGGGTTCGAGGACGGAATCAATCTCGGGCTCGAAGACGGCCTCCATCTTGGGTTCGAGACGGATCTCGGGCTCGAAGACGGCCTCCATCTCGGGCTCGAAGACGGCCTCCATCTCGGGTTCGAGGACGGAATCAATCTCGGGCTCGAAGACGGCCTCCATCTCGGGTTCGAGGACGGAATCATCTCGGGCTCGAAGACGGCTCCATCTTGGGTTCGAGGACGGAATCAATCTCGGCTCGAAAGACGGCCTCCATCTTGGGTTCGAGGACGGAATCAATCTCGGGCTCGAAGACGGCCTCATCTCGGGTTCGAGGACGGAATCAATCTCGGGCTCGAAGACGGCCTCCATCTCGGCTCGAAGACGGCTCCATCTTGGTTCGAGGACGGAATCAATCTCGGGCTCGAAGAATCTCGGCTCGAAGACGGGCTTCCATCTTGGGTTCGAGGGACGGAATTCAATCTCGGGCTCGAAGACGGCCTCCATCGTTGGGTTCGAGACGGATCTCTCTCTTTTTCCTCCTCCTTTTATTTTTCCGGGGTTTTTTTGGTTGTTGTTTGGAAGGGGAAAAAAAGAAGGGATCCCCCGTTTTTTTGCCTTCCCGGGAAAAAAAAAAACCCCCAATAAAGGGGGGGGGGGATGGAGCCGTCTTCGAGCCCGAGATGATTCGTTCCTCGAAACCCAGATGGAAGGCCGTCTTCGAGCCCGAGATGGAGGCCGTCTTCGAGCCCGAGATTGATTCCGTCCTCGAACCCAAGATGGAGGCCGTCTTCGAGCCCGAGATGAGCCGTCTTTTGATTCCGTCCTCGAACCCGAGATGGAGGCCGTTTCGAGCCCGAGATTGATTCCGTCCTCGAACCCGAGATGGAGGCCGTCTTCGAGCCCGAGATTGAGGCCGTCCTCGAACCCAAGATGGAGGCCGTCTTCGAGCCCGAGATGGAGCCGTCCTCGAACCCGAGATGGAGGCCGTCTTCGAGCCCGAGATTGATTCCGTCCTCGAACCCGAGATGGAGGCCGTCTTCGAGCCCGAGATGGAGGCGTCTTCGAGCCGAGCCCTCGAACCCGAGATGGAGGCCGTCTTCGAGCCCGAGATTGATTCCGTCCTCGAACCCGAGATGGAGGCCGTCTTCGAGCCCGAGATTGATTCCGTCTCGAACCCGAGATGGAGGCCGTCTTCGAGCCCGAGATTGATCCGTCCTCGAACCCAAGATGGAGGCCGTCTTCGAGCCCGAGATTGATTCCGTCCTCGAACCCGAGATGGAGGCCGTCTTCGAGCCCGAGATTGATTCCGTCCTCGAACCGAGATGGAGGCCGTCTTCGAGCCCGAGATTGATTCCGTCCTCGAACCCAAGATGGAGCCGTCTTCGAGCCCGAGATTGATTCCGTCCTCGAACCCGAGAGGCCGTCTTCGAGCCGAGATTGATTCCGTCCTCGAACCCAAGATGCCGTCTTCGAGCCCGAGATGGAGGCCGTCTTCGAGCCGAGATTGATTCGTCCTCGAACCCAAGATGGAGGCCGTTCGAGCCCGAGAGATCGAGATGGAGGCCGTCTTCGAGCCGAGATTGATTCCGTCCTCGAACCCAAGATGGAAGCCGTCTTCGAGCCCGAGATGGAGGCCGTCTTCGAGCCCGAGATTGATTCCGTCCTCGAACCCAAGATGGAGGCCGTCTTCGAGCCCGAGATGGAGGCCGTCTTCGAGCCCGAGATTGATTCCGTCCTCGAACCCAAGATGGATTCGAGCCCCGTCCTTCGAACCCGAGATGGAGGCCGTCTTCGAGCCCGAGATTGATTCCGTCCTCGAACCCGAGATGGAGGCCGTCTTCGAGCCGAGATTGATTCCGTCTCGAACCCAAGATGGAGGCCGTCTTCGAGCCCGAGATTGATTCCGTCCTCGAACCCGAGATGGACGTCTTCGAGCCGAGATTGCCGTCCTCGAACCGAGATGGATCGAGCCCGAGATGGAGCCGTCTTCGAGCCCGAGATTGATTCCGTCTCGAGATGGAGGCCGTCTTCGAGCCCGAGATTGATTCCGTCCTCGGATGGGGCCGTCTTCGAGCCGAGATTGATTCCGTCCTCGAACCAGGAGGCCGTCTTCGAGCCGAGATTGATTCCGTCCTCGAACCCAAGATGGAGCCGTCTTCGAGCCCGAGATTGATTCCGTCCTCGAACCCGAGATGGAGGCCGTCTTCGAGCCCGAGATTGATTCCGTCCTCGAACCCAAGATGGAGGCCGTCTTCGAGCCCGAGATTGATTCCGTCCTCGAGATGGAGGCCGTCTTCGAGCCCGAGATTGATTCCGTCCTCGAACCCGAGAGAGGCCGTCTTCGAGCCGAGATTGATTCCGTCCTCGAACCCAAGATGGAGGCCGTCTTCGAGCCCGAGATTGATTCCGTCTCGAACCCGAGGCCGTCTTCGAGCCCGAGATTGATCCGTCCTCGAACCCGAGATGGAGGCCGTCTTCGAGCCCGAGATGATTCCGTCCTCGAACCCAAGATGGAGGCCGTCTTCGAGCCCGAGATTGATTCCGTCCTCGAACCGAGATGGAGGCCGTCTTCGAGCCCGAGATTGATTCCGTCCTCGAACCGATGGAGGGAGCCCGAGATGGAGGCCGTCTTCGAGCCCGAGATGGAGGCCGTCTTCGACCCGAGATTGATTCCGTCCTCGAACCCAAGATGGAAGCCCGAGCCCGAGATGGAGGCCGTCTTCGAGCCCGAGATTGATTCCGTCCTCGAACCCGATGGAAGCCGTCTTCGAGCCCGAGATGGAGGCCGTCTTCGAGCCCGAGATTGATTCCGTCCTCGAACCCGAGATGGAGGCCGTCTTCGAGCCCGAGATTGATTCCGTCCTCGAACCCAAGATGGAGGCCGTCTTCGAGCCCGAGATGGAGGCCGTCTTCGAGCCCGAGATTGATTCCGTCTCGAACCCGAGATGGAGGCCGTCTTCGAGCCCGAGAGACGTCCTCGAACCCGAGATGGAGGCCGTCTTCGAGCCGAGATTGACCGTCCTCGAACCCGAGATGGAGGCGTCTTCGAGCCCCCCGTCCTCGAACCGAGATGGAGGCCGTCTTCGAGCCCGAGATTGATTCCGTCCTCGAACCCGAGATGGAGGCCGTCTTCGAGCCCGAGATGATCGAGATGGAGCCGTCTTCGAGCCCGAGATTGAATCGAGATGGAGGCCGTCTCGAGCCCGAGATGACCGTCCTCGAACCCAAGATGGAGGCCGTCTCGAGCCCGAGATGGAAGCCCGAGATGGAGGCCGTCTTCGAGCCGAGATGGACGTCTCGAACCCGAGATGGAGGCCGTCTTCGAGCCCGAGATGAGGCCGTTTCGAGCCCGAGATTGACCGTCCTCGAACCCGAGATGGAGGCCGTCTTCGAGCCCGAGATTGACCGTCTCGAACCCCGCCGTTTCGAGCCCGAGATGGAGGCGTCTTCGAGCCGAGATTGATTCCGTCTCGAACCCGAGATGGAGGCCGTCTTCGAGCCCGAGATTGTCGTCCTCGAACCCGAGATGGAAGCCGTCTTCGAGCCGAGATGGAGGCCGTCTTCGAGCCCGAGGATTCCGTCCTCGAACCCGAGATCCGTCTTCGAGCCCGAGATGACCGTCTCGAGATGGAAGCCGTCTTCGAGCCGAGATGGAGGCCGTTGACCTCGACCCGAGATGGAGGCCGTCTTCGAGCCGAGATTGACCGTCCTCGAACCCGAGATGGAGCCGTCTTCGAGCCGAGATGGAGCCGTCTTCGAGCCGAGATTGATTCCGTCCTCGAACCCGAGATGGAGGCCGTCTTCGAGCCCGAGATTGATCGAACCCAGATGGAAGCCGTCTTCGAGCCGAGATGGAGGCCGTCTTCGAGCCGAGATTGACCGTCCTCGAACCCGAGATGGAGGCCGTCTTCGAGCCCGAGATTGACCGTCCTCGAACCAAGATGGAAGCCGTCTTCGAGCCCGAGATGGAGGCCGTCTTCGAGCCCGAGATTGATTCCGTCCTCGAACCCGAGATGGAGGCCGTCTTCGAGCCCGAGATGGAGCCGTCCTTCGAGCCCGAGATTGATTCCGTTCTCGAACCCGAGATGGAGGCCGTCTTCGAGCCCGAGAGAGGCCGTCCTCGAGAGATGAGGCCGTCTTCGAGCCCGAGATGGAGGCCGTCTTCGAGCCCGAGATTGATGCCGTCCTCGAACCCGAGATGGAGGCCGTCTTCGAGCCCGAGATGGAGGCCGTCCTCGAACCCAAGATGGAAGCCGTCTTCGAGCCCGAGATGGAGGCCGTCTTCGAGCCCGAGATTGATTCCGTCCTCGAACCCGAGATGGAGGCCGTCTTCGAGCCCGAGATTGATTCCGTCCTCGAACCAAGATGGAAGCCGTCTCGAGCCCGAGGATGGAGGCCAGTCTCTCCCTGAGACCGAGTTATTCTCACCGTTCCTACCGAACCCTCGAGCGATCGGAGGCCTCCTTTCCGCGCCCGACTCGGTACGCTCCGTCCTCTCGATACCACGAGCATGAGCGAACGCCAGGTCTTGAACGAAGCCCGATGCGCACTGACATCGATCTCGAAACCCCAAGAGATGGATGAGTCCCTCTTCTGCTGCATGTCGCAAGATTGTGAGTGACGTCTTCTGACTGTCTCCTCTGACTGTATCTCCGGTATTCCGTCTTCTGTTTGTCTCCCAGATGGGAATATTGAAATGTTCCGTCTTGTCTCTACCGTCCTCTCGATTCGACATAGTGAGGAGGCCACTCTATCGAGCGCCACGATGACTTGTTCTCGTATATTCGTTTTAGAACACACCAGAATGTATGCCACACTCTCTCGTGTAAGCTCGTGCAGCCTCGTTAGAGGACAATTCTGGGTAATTGCCAAGCTCCTCGTCTCCGAATCCAGCTCTGTAGACGAGCTCCGTGTTCTTATGCCTCGAGCAGTCTGATGGCTCCGTCTTCGATGTGCGCCCACACACTCACTCTCTCGTCCGTCACTTTTTCTTGTATTACCCTCTTAGGCATGAGCGCTCTGTCGACTATTCGAGCCTTCGATTATGCTCTTCGTACTCTCGCGTCCTACGAAACGCCAGCTGTTTCTGTCTGGTGCTAGCTCGGAGATTGGATTCGCGTCCTCTCGAACCTCCGAGGACGTAGTGAGAGAAAACAGTCGTACTAGAGCACGGTAGCTCGAGGACAGTATTACGATACACACTCTCTCGATTGAATTGAGAGCACTCTGCTCCACACGGATACGCACCAATAGAGTATATATTCAATTTGTCTCCGATACCTCACTCGCTCAGACACGCACATAAAATGAATAGGTGAGTTCGCGAATACTATGCGGTAGCCTACTCAGAGATTTTTCAACGTCCAAATCAGAAACCAAGAATAGGAACTCTCTCTCAGAGCCGTGCACGTATGAGTCGGGTGTTCAGAACTCCATACTATCGCGCTAGAGCCCACCAATGGCAGCCCTCCCCCCAACAGCTCCTATCCAAGCCGAAGCACCTCTGTGCCCTGCCGTCTTTTCGAGCCGAGATGACGCCCTTCGTTCTCTAAACTCTTAAGGAGGAGCCGTCTTCGAGCCCGAGACTTGATTTCCGTTCCTCTCGAACCCTCCACACGTGGCTAACCCACTCCTACTGCTCTCGAGCTCGAGTGTATCGTGGAGGCCGTCTTGTGAGGCCCGAATGGGAAGTCGTTTGATTCCAGAGCCCGATGGGAGGCCTCTTTCGAGCCCCGAGATGGAGGCCGTCTCGGTAGCCCAAGATATGGGAGAGCCGTCTTGGCGAGCCCGAGATTGATTCCGTCCTTCGAGACAAGGTTGGACTCCGGTCGTTCTGAGCCCGAGGATTTGATCTGCTCGCACCGCACTCGCGCACGCGTGCTGCTTCGGGAGCCCGAGATGGATTCCGTCAGGTCACGAAAACGCGCCAGAAGTGAGGTGGGCAGGTTGGGCGATGTGGGGAGAGGGCCCGAAGATGGAGACGAGCGACGCGTCTTTGCGAGCCCGAGCTGGAGGCACTTCGTACGTTCCCATCGAGCCCGAGATTGATTCCGTCCTCGAACCGCTGAGACTGTACGTAAGGCCGTCTTTCTGAGGCCCGAGAATTGGTTACTCAGGTCGGTTACGGATCACAAAGGATGCAAGAAGACGCGTCTATCGAGCAACCGGATGAGAGGCGTCTTTCGCGAAGTGACGCCGAGAATCAGAGGAGAAAAGGTCCACGTTCTCTTCCGAGTCCCGAGATTTGAGGCCGTATCTTTGCGACGAGTCAACGAGAGACTAATGATCCGGTCACCGTACGGAGAACCGAGGATGGAAAGGCGTCTTCGCGTGAGCTCAAGATGGAGTAGAGCACTGAGTCCTCGGAAAAACACCAAGCACTCCGCTCGCTCTCTCAGACTCGCGAGGCCGTCTCTCGAGCCCGAGATTGATTCTCACCAGCGATGCCTCCGAACCCGGAGATGGGAAGGCCCGTCATTCGAGCCGAAGATTGAGATTCCGTCACCTCTGAACGCTCCGAAACAGCATTGGTAAAGCCGTTCTATCGAACCCGAAGAGCGATGCCGTCCTTCGAGGCCGCACGTATATTGATTCTCAGTTCACTCTTGATATTTCGAAACCCAACGAAAGTGGAAGGGCCGTTGTTAGAGCACACGAGATGGAATGGCCAGTTCTTCAGCGAAGCCCGAGGATTTGATTTCCGTCTCGAACCCAAGAGAAGCCGTCTTGAAGCCCGAGATGGAGGGCCGTCTCGAGCCCCGAGATTGATTTCCGTCTCGAACCCGAGATGTGAGGCCGTCTTCGAGCCCGAAGAGTTGATTCCGTCTCGAACCAAGATGGAAGCCGTCTTCGAGGCAAACGAGATGAGCCGTCTTCGAGCCGAGATTGATTACTCCGAGTCCTCTCAGTAAACAGACTGGAGGCCGTCTTACATAGCCCGGAGATTGATTCACGATCCATCACAGAAGATGGAAAACCGTCTTCGAAGCACCCTAGAAGATGGAGGCCGTTGCTCGAGCCCGAGATTGGAGGCCGTCTTTCGAGCCCGATGATTGGATTTCCGTTCCTTCAACCCAAGATGGAAGCCGATCTTCGAGTCCACGAGATTTTGATTCACCCTTTCATAATTATCAACACCATAGATTGGTAAGCTGTCTTATTCTGAAGGCACGAAGGTGGGAGGCACCAGTCTCAGCCGAAATGGAAGACACGTATACTTGCATGTGACCCGCAAGATGAGAAGGCCGTCCTTACGAGCCCGAGATTGATTCGTCCTGAAACCGGAAGAGAGAGCCGTCTTTCGAGCCCGAGATGGAGCCGTCCTCGAACCCAAGACTGAAGCCGACTATCGAAGCCCGAGATTGGAGGCCGTCTTCGAGCCCGAGATTGATTCCCGTCTCGAACCCGAGATTGGAGGCCGTCTTCGAGCCCGAGATTTGATCCGTCCTCGAACCCAAGATGGAAAGCCGCTTCGAGCCCGAGATGAGGCCGTCTTCGAGCCCGAGATTGATTTCCGCTCTCGAACCCAAGTGAAGCCGTCTTCGACGCCCGAGATGGAGGCCGTCTGTTCGAGCCGAGATTGATTCCGTCCTCGAACCCAAGATGGAAGCCGACTTTCGAGCCGAGATGGAGGCCGTCTTTCGAGCCCGAGATTGATTCCGTCCTCGAACCGAGATGGAAGCCGTCTTCCGAGCCCGAACCCGAGATGGAGGCCGTCTTCGAGCCCGAGATTGATTCCGTCCTCGAACCCAAGATGGAAGCCGTCTTCGAGCCCGAGATTGATTCCGTCCTCGAACCCAAGATGGAAGCCGTCTTCGAGCCCGAGATGGAGGCGTCTCGAGCCCGAGATGGAAGACCGTCTTTCGAGCCCGAGATGGAGGGCCGTCTTTCGAGCCCAGAATTCCGTCTCGGACCCGAGATGGAGGCCGTCTCGAGCCCGAGATGAGGCCGTCCTTCGAGCCCGAGATGGAGGCCGTCTTCGAGGCCGAGAATTGATGCCGTCCTCGAACCCGAGATGGAGCCGTCTTCGAGCCCGAGATTTATTCCGTCCGTCGAACCCAAGATGGAAAGCCGTCTTCGAAGCCCGAGATGGAGGCCGTCTTCGAGCCCGAGATTTGTTTCCCGTCTCGAAACCCGAGAGGAGGCCGTCTTCGAGCCCGAGATTGATTTCCGTCCTCGAACCCAAGAGAAGCGTCTTCGAGCCCGAGATGGGGCCGTTTCAGCCCGAGATTGATTCCGTCCTCGAACCCAAGATGGAAGCCGTCTTCGAGGCCGAGAATGGAGGCCGTCTTTCGAGCCCGAGATTGATTCCGTCCTCGAACCCAAGATGGAAGCCGTCTTCGAGCCCCTTCGAGCCCGAGATTGGATGCCGTCCCGAACAAGATGGAAGCCGTCCTTCGAGCCGAGAGGAGGCCTCTTCGAGCCCGAGATTGATTCCGTCCTCGAACCCGAGATGAAGCCGTCTTCGAGCCCGAGATTGATTCCGTCTCCGAACCCGAGATGGAGGCCGTCTTCGAGCCCGAGATTTGATTCCGTCCTCGAACCCAAGATGGAAAAGCCGTCTTCGAAGCCCGAGATGGAGGGCCGTCCTCGCCGAGATGGAGGCCGTCTTCGAGCCCGAGATTGATTCCGTCCTCGAACCCAAGAGAGCCGTCTTCGAGCCGAGATGGAGGCCGTCTTCGAGCCCGAGATTGATTCCGTCTCGAACCCGATGGAAGCCGTCTTCGAGCCCGAGATGGATCGAGCCGAGATGGATTTCCGTCCTCGAACCCGAGATGGAGGCCGTCTTGAGCCCGAGAGTGATTCGAGCCCGAGTTGATTCCGTCCTCGAACCCAAGATGGAAGCCGTCTTCGAGCCGAGATGATTCCGTCCTCGAACCCGAGATGGAGCCGTCTTCGAGCCCGAGATGATTCGTCCTCGAACCAAGATGGAAGGCCGTCTTCGAGCCCGAGATTGATTCCGTCCTCGAACCGAGATGGGGCCGTCTTCGAGCCCGAGATTGATTCCGTCTCGAACCCAGATGGAAGCCGTCTTCGAGCCGAGATGATTCCGTCCTCGAACCCAAGATGGAAGCCGTCTTCGAGCCGAGATGAATTCCGTCCTCGAACCCGAGATGAGGCCGTCTTCGAGCCCGAGATTGTTCCGTCCTCGAACCCAAGATGGAGGCCTCTTCGAGCCCGATGGAGGCCGTCTTCGAGCCCGAGATTGATTCCGTCTCGAACCCAAGATGGAGGCCGTCTTCGAGCCCGAGATTGATTCCGTCCTCGAACCCCGTCTTCGAGCCCGAGATGATCGAGCCCGGATTGATTCCGTCTCGAAACCCGAGATGGAGCCGTCTTCGAGCCCGAGATGGAGGCCGTCTTCGAGCCCGAGGCCGTCCTCGACCCGCCGTCTTCGAGCCCGAGATTGAGCCGTCCTCGAACCCGAGATGGAATCGAGCCCGAGATGGAGGCCGTTTCGAGCCCGAGATTGATTCCGTCCTCGAACCCGAGATGGAGGCCGTCTTCGAGCCCGAGATTGATTCCGTCCTCGAACCCGAGATGGAGGCCGTCTTCGAGCCCGAATGGAGGCCGTCTTCGAGCCCGAGATGGATTCGAGCCCGAGATGGAGGCCGTCTCGAGCCGAGATGGAGCCGTCTTCGAGCCGAGATTGATTCCGTCCTCGAACCCGAGATGGAGGCCGTCTTCGAGCCCGAGATGGAGGCGTCTTCGAGCCCTCCGTCCTCGACCCAAGATGGAAGCCGTCTTCGAGCCCGAGATGGAGGCCGTCTTCGAGCCGAGATTGAGCCGTCCTCGAACCCCCGTCTTCGAGCCCGAGATGGAGGCCGTCTTCGAGCCCGAGATTGAGCCGTCTCGAACCCAGATGGAGGCCGTCTTCGAGCCCGAGATTGATTCCGTCCTCGAACCAAGATGGAAGCCGTCTTCGAGCCCGAGATGGAGGCCGTCTTCGAGCCCGAGATGATTCCGTCCTCGAACCCAAGATGGAAGCCGTCTTCGAGCCCGAGATGGAGGCCGTCTTCGAGCCCGAGATTGATTCCGTCCTCGAACCCGAGATGGAGGCGTCTTCGAGCGAGATTGATCCGTCCTCGAAACCCGATGGAAGCCGTCTTTCGAGCCCGAGATGGAGGCCGCTTCGAGCCCGAGATTTGTTCCTTCCTCGCCCGNAGGCCGTCCCGTCGAGAGGCCCGAGATGAGCCGAGGCTTCCTCGGAGGAGGAGGCAGCGTCCGAGCCCGAGAGATGCAGGCTTCGGAGGAGGAGGCCGTCCTCGAGCCCGAGATGCAGGCTTCGGAGGAGGAGGCCGTCTCGAGCCCGAGATGCAGGCTTCGGAGGAGGAGGCCGTCCTCGAGCCCGAGATGCAGGCTTCGGAGGAGGAGGCCGTCCTCGAGCCCGAGATGCAGGCTTCGGAGGAGGAGGCCGTCCCCGAGCCCAAGATTGAGGCCGTTTTCGAGCCCGAGATTGAGGCCGTCCTCGAGCCCGATATGCAGGCTTCGGAGGAGGAGGCCGTCCTCGAGCCCCATGTGGAGGCCGTCCTCGAACCCAAGATTGGAAGCCGTCTTCGAGCCCGAGATGGAGGCCGTCCTCGAGCCGAGATGGAGGCCGTCCTCGAGCCCGAGATGCAGGCTTCGGAGGAGGAGGCCGTCCTCGAGCCCGAGATGCAGGCTTCGGAGGAGGAGGCCGTCTTCGAGCCCGAGATGCAGGCTTCGGAGGAGGAGGCCGTCCCCGAGCCCATTGAGGCCGTTTTCGAGCCCCGTCCTCGAGCCCGAGATGCAGGCTTCGGAGGAGGAGGCCGTCCTCGAGCCCGAGATTGAGGCCGTTTTCGAGCCCGAGATGAGGCCGTCCTCGAGCCCAAGATGGAGGCCGTCTTCGAGCCCGATATGCAGGCTTCGGAGGAGGAGGCCGTCCTCGAACCCAAGATGGAAGCCGTCTTCGAGCCCGAGATGGAGGCCGTTTCGAGCCCGATAGAGTTCCGGAGGAGGAGGCCGTCCTCGGGTTGGAGTGTGGGTTGTGTTGGTTGTTTGTAGGTAAGTTATTTTGAAGGTTTGTTTGCGAATATGGGGTTGGTTGTGTGTTTGTGGGGGGGAGTTTGTTTGTTTGTAGGTGTGTGAGTGTGTTGGTTGTGTGTGTGTTTGTGTGGGTATGTTTGTTTGTTTGTAGGTGTGTGTGGGAGTGTAGGGTTGGTTGTTTGTGTGTGTGTAGGGGGGTATGTTTGTTTGTTTGTAGGTGTGTGTGGGAGTGTGGGGTTGGTTGTGTGTGGGGGGGATGGTATATTTGTTTGTTTGTAGGTATGTGTGGGGGTGTGGGGTTGGTTGTGTGTGTGTTTGTGTGGAGGGGGATGTTTATTTGTTTGTAGTGTGAGTGGGAGTGTGGGGTTGGTTGTGTGTGTGGGGGGTATGTTTGTTTGTTTGTAATTGGGAGTGGGAGTGTGAGGTTGGTTGTGTGTGTGGTGTGGGGGGGGATGTTTGTTTGTTTGTAAGTGTGAGTGGGAGTGTGGGGTTGGTTGTGTGTGGGGGATATGTTTGTTTGTTTGTAAGTGTGTGTGGGAGTGTGGGGTTGGTTGTGTGTGTGTTTGTGTGGAGGGGGATGTTTATTTGTTTGTATGTGTGAGTGGGAGTGTGGGGTTGGTTGTGTGTGTGGGTGTTATGTTCGTTTGTTTGTAATTGGGAGTGGGAGTGTGAGGTTGGTTGTGTGTGTGTGTGGGGGGGTATGTTTGTTTGTTTGTAGGTATGTGTGGGGGTGTGGGGTTGGTTGTGTGTGTTGGTGTGGGCATGTTTGTTTGTTTGTAAGTATGAGTGGGAGAGTGAGGTGGTTGTGTGTGTGAGGGGGGGGGGATGTTTGTTTGTTTGTAGGTGTGTGTGGGAGTGTGGGGTTGGTTGTGTGTGTGTTTGTGTGGAGGGGGGATGTTTCTTTTGTTTGTAAGTGTGAGTGGGAGTGTGGGGTTGGTTGTGTGTATGTGGGGGGGGGGTATGCTTGTTTGTTTGTAAGTGGGAGTGGGAGTGTGGGGTTGGTTGTGTGTTTGTGGTGGGGTATGTTTGTTTGTTTGTAAGTGGAGTGGGAGTGTGGGGTTGGTTGTGTGTTTGTGGTGGGGGTATGTTTGTTTCTTTGTAATTGCGTGTGGGAGTGTGGGGTTGGTTCTGTTTGTGGGTGGGGGGGGGGGGATGTTTGTTTGTTTGTAGGTGTGAGAGGGATTGTGGGGTTGGTTGTGTGAGTGTGGGGGGTATGTTTGTAAGTGTGTGTTGGAGAGTGTGAGGGTGTGTGTGTGTGTGTGTGTGTGTGTGTGTGTGTGTGTGTGTGTGTGTGTGTGTGTGTGTGTGTGTGTGTGTGTGTGTGTGTGTGTGTGTGTGTGTGTGTGTGTGTGTGTGTGTGTGTGTGTGTGTGTGTGTGTGTGTGTGTGTGTGTTAAGCCGTCCTCGAGCCGAGATGGAGGCCGTCGAGCGAGGAGGCCGTCCTCGAGCCCGAGGCCGTCCTCGAGCCCGAGATGGAGCCGTCCTCGAGCCCGAGATGGAGGCCGGAGGAGGCCGTCCTCGAGCCTGAGAGGAGGCCGTCCTCGAGCCCGAGATGGAGGCCGTCCTCGAGAGAGGAGGCCGTCCTCGAGCCCGAGAGATCCGTCCTCGAGCCCGAGATGGAGGCCGTCCTCGAGCCCGAGATGGAGGCCGTCCTCGAGCCCGAGATGGAGGCCGTCCTCGAGCCCGAGGTGGAGGCCGTCTCGAGCTCGAGATGGAGGCCGTCCTCGAGCCCCACACACACACACACACACACACACACACAACCCCACACACACACAAACAAACAGAGCACAGACACATAGCCAGCCAATCAGACATAAATCTTTTTATACAATTAACGTCCCTCCCGGATTTTTTGCAACAAAAGGATGCCGATTCTGCAACAATCTCCTTGCATAAGAGATTGCAATGTTGATTGAGTTGTCGTATCGGTTTTCTGTTTATGAGACTAGGAAAGGAGGGAAGAGAAGAAGAAGAAGGAGGAGATGGAGGAGGAGGAGAGGAGAGGAGAGGGAGGAGGAGGAGAGGAGGAGAAGGAGGAGGAGGGAGGAGAAAAGGAGGAAGAAGAAGAAGAAGAAGAAGACGAAGAGGGAGAGGAAGAGGAAGAAGAGGAGAAGGAGGACGAGAAGAAGAAGGAGGAGATGGAAGAGGAGGAGGAGGAAAAAAATACGAAAGCAAAAATAACAACAAAGAACAACAACCCCAACCCCCCCCCCCAAAAAAAAAAAATAATAAATAAAATCAAATAAAGACAGAAAAATAAACCAAACAAATAAAAGACAATAATAATAATAATAGCAGACACACAGACAGACATCACCTCACACATCAGACCAAAGACGAGTATAACATATGCGCGGTTCCTTTGATCAAGGTTATACTACAACTCCTGCTCAGGGAGATATATCATCATTAACTTTTATTACCAACATAAACATACACTATGATCTGCATGCATAAAATGAGGGCAAAAAAATGCTATGTTGTTGATCATGAGGACGGATATGTAGTATCAGTATTGTTTTCACTTTTTGTTGTTATTTATTGTTTATTATTTGTTGGTATTATTAATGTCATTATGATTATTTGACATATATTATTATCATTTATTATTAATAATGTTATTACTATTACTATTGTTTATTATCATTATTATTGTTATTGTTGATTGTTGTTATTATCATTAATGTTATTATTATTATTTAATATATCATTATCATTATCATCATTATTATCAATTTATTACTATTACTATTGTTTGGTATTATTACTATTATTATTATCAGTGTTCAGTATTGTTATCATTATCATTATTGTTTATTATCATTACTATTATCATGATTAATATTATCATCATTATCATCCTTATTGATATTTGATTATATCATTGTTATAACTATTGTTATTACTATCATTATCATTATGATTACTATTGTGATCATTACTATGGTTGTTATCAGTATCATTAGCATCATTATCATTATCTTCATCATTATCTTCAATCATCATTATTATCATTCTTATTACTATGGTTATTATTACTATCATTATCATTATGATGATGATGATGATTATCATAAGCATCGTTAATATCATTATCATTATTATCATCATCATCTTTCCTACTATTATCATTATCATCATTATCATCTTTATCATACTTATTATTACTTATTATTAATATTTTACTATTTTCATCGTTATCATTATTATTGTTATTATCATTGTTATTATTATCATTATCATAATTGTTATTGTTATTGTCATTGTTATTATCATTATCACTACTGTTGTATCATTATCAAAATCATTATCGTTATCATCATCATTATTATTTGTTATTGTGATCATTATTATTATTGTTACAAATTATTATTATGTACAATTATTATTATCATCATTATTATTATCATTACCATTATTATCGCCATGATTATCATCCTTATCATTATTATCTCTCTCTCTCTCGCCTATCATCCTCCTCCTCCATCCCCTCTCTTTCTCTCCCTCTCTCTCTCTCTCTCCCCTTACCATCCTCTCTAACTCTCTCCCCTCTCCCGCCCCCCCTCCTCCTCCCCCTTTCTCTCTATCTATCTATCTCTCACCCCCCTCTCACTCACTCTCTCTCTCACTCTCTCTCTCTCTCTCTCTCTCTCTCCCCTCCCTCCCACTCTCTCCTCCTTCCCCTTTCTCTCTATCTATCCATCTCTCACCCCCATCCCCCTCTCTCTCTCTCACTCACTCTCTCTCCTTCTCTCTCTCTCTCTCTCCCCTCCCTCCCACTCTCTCCCCTCTCCGCCCCCCTCCTCCTTCCTCTTTCTCTCTATCTATCCATCTCTCACCCCCCCACTCACACACACTCATCTCTCTCTCTTCTTTCTCTCTTTTTTTTCACCCCCTTTCCACTCTCTTTACTCACTCCCTCCCCCTTTCTCTCTATCTATCTATCTCACCCCCCCTCTCTCTCACTCACTCTCTCTCTCCTCCATCCCACTCCCCCCCCTACAATCCTCTCTAACTCTCTCTCCTCCCCCTTTCTCTCCCCCTTCCCCTTTTTCTCTATCTATCTATCTTTCACCCCCATCCCCCATCTCCTCTCTCTTCACTCTCTCTCTCCTCCTTACAATCCTCTCTAACTCTCTCCCCTCCCCCTTTCTCTCTTCCTCCCCCTTTCTCTCTATCTATCTATCTCTCACCCCCATCCCCTCTCTCTCTCTCTCTCCTCTCCCTCCCTTTCTCTCTTCCTCCCCCTTTCTCTCTATCTATCTATCTCTCACCCCCCCCCCTTTTCGCTCTCTCGCTCCCAAAAAACTATAACCTGTCCCAGCCACACATACTTACAACTACTTTTTCACTCGATCAGATATATTCTTGAACGGGGGGGGGGGGGGGTTGTTATCGGCCCTTCAAGTGTGGTGCGAAATATGATGTAAATAAAAAATTCTTGCTTTTTAATCTAACTTCTCTTTTTTAAATTATTTTTATTATATGTTTATTTATTTTTTTTTTTTTTTAGTATTGGTCCTTTTTTTTTTGGGGGGGGGTTGACAGTTGATGATTTATTTTGATGATGATGATAGAAGAATGATGTCAACGATGAGGATTTTGTGAAAATATAGCGAGGTAAATGATAAAAAATATGAATAATGTCAGTAATAAGAATTTCTAACTGGCCGCGGGAAACAGGAATAAGATTATAAAAACAATTCTTAATGTTTTTATTGATTAAAAAACAATAAGTAGCTACGTGAACAGATATGTATAATAAATCTTATTGGTAAAAACTATTTCAATAATGTGTCTTTAATAATTAAAAATAAAAAATAATAAAAAAATGAAATAAAAATAATGTCTTTAATGATTAAAAAAAAACAAGAAGCAACATCAGAAATATATGAAAAGTTATGAGCAATTCCCCTGAGATATTCAACAACATTACGACTCTCAAATGTTCTTACAATTGCTTTAATTCTTAATTTTAATTTTAATTCTTAAATCTAATCAATTTTAATTCTTTAATTAATCTGCTTCTCTGTATTTCTTCAACTTGACAGGTGGCTCATGTCCTGCGATCAGCTGTTCGTAATATAGGTCTCTTCCACGTTGCACTTTTTTCAAACCATCAATAAATTTCCAAACAGTAGGATGTTAGGTTAGGTTGNCCTTCCTCACGAACCGCTGGAATTGGAGGCTCTTCCTCGAGAACCTGAGATGGAGGCCCTTCCTCGATACCCCGAGATGGAGCCTTTTCCTTCGAGCCGCGAGATGGAGGCCTTCCTCGAACGCCGAGGGTGGAGGCCGTCCCTCGAACCCGAGATAGAGGCCGTCTCGAACCCGAGATGGAGGCCTTCCTCGAACCCGAAGATGGAGGCTTCTTGGAGGCCGTCCTCGAACCCGAGATGGATGCCGTCCTCGAACCCGAGATCCGTCCTCGAACCCGAGATGGAGGCCGTCCTTCGAACCCGAGAATGGAGGCCTTCTGGAGGCCGTCTCCGAACCCGAGATGGATGCCGTCCTCGAACCCGAGATGGATGCCTTCCTCGAACCCGAGATGGAGGCCTTCCTCGAGCCCGAGATGGAGGCCTTCCTCGAACCGAGATGGAGGCCTTCCTCGACCCGAGATGGAGGAGCCCGAGATGGAGGCGAACCCGAGATGGAGCCTTCCTCGAGCCCGAGATGGAGGCCTTCCTCGAGCCCGAGATGGAGGCCGAACCCGAGATGGAGGCCTCCTCGAGCCCGAATGGAGGCCGTCCTCGAGCCCGAGATGGAGGCCTTCCTCGAACCCGAGATGGAGGCCGTCCTCGAACCCGAGATGGAGGCCTTCCTCGAGCCCGAGATGGAGGCCGAACCCGAGATGGAGGCCTTCCTCGAGCCCGAGATGGAGCCGTCCTCGAGCCCGAGATGGAGGCCTTCCGAGCCGAGATGGAGGCCGTCGAACCCGAGATGGAGGCCGAGCCCGAGATGGAGGCCTTCCCGACCCGAGATGGAGGCCTTCCTCGAGCCCGAGATGGAGGCCGTCCTCGAGCCCGAGATGGAGGCCGTCCTCGAACCCGAGATGGAGGCCTTCTCGAACCCGAGATGGAGCCGTTCGAACCGAGATGGAGGCCTTCCTCGAACCCGAGATGGAGGCCGTCCTCGAACCCGAAGATGGAGGCCTTCCAACCCGAGATGGAGCCGTCCTCGAGCCCGAGATGAGGCCGTTCTCGAACCCGAGATGGAGGCCTTCCTCTGGAGGCGAACCCGAGATGGAGGCTTCCTCGAACCCGAGATGGAGGCCAAACCCGAGATGGATGCCGTCGAACCCGAGATGGAGGCTTCCTCGAACCCGAGATGGATGCCGTCCTCGAACCCGAGATGAGGCCTCCTCGAACCCGAGATGGAGGCCTCGAACCCGAGATGGAGGCCTTCCTCGAACCGAGATGGAGTTCCTCGAACCCGAGATGGAGGCCTCCTCGAACCCGAGATGGAGGCCTTCCTCGAGACCTTCGACCCGAGATGGAGGCCTTCTCGAACCCGAGATGGAGGCCTTCCTCGAACCCGGATGGAGGCCTTCTCGAACCCGAGATGGAGGCCTTCCTCGAACCCGAGATGGATGCCGTCCCTCGACCGAGATGGAGGCCGTCCTCGAACCCGAGATGGAGGCCTTCCTCGAACCCGAGATGGAGGCTTCGAGATGGAGGCCTCCTCGAACCCGAGATGGATGCCGTCCTCGAACCCCGAGATGGAGGCCTTCCTCGAACCCGAGATGGATGCCGTCCTCGAACCCGAGAGGAGGATGGATCCTCGAACCCGAGATGGAGGCCTTCCTCGAGGGACGAGGCCGAGATGGAGGCCGTCTCGAACCCGAGATGGAGGCCTTCCGAGCCCGAGATGGAGGCCTTCCTCGAGCGCCGAGAATGGATGAGGCCGTCCTCGACCGAGATCGAGGAGGATGGAGGCCTTCCTCGAGGAGATGGAGGCCTTCCTCGACCCAGAGATGAGAGGCCTCCTCGAACCGAGGATGGATTCCTTCGAACCATCGAGATCCTCTCGAACCAGATGGAGGCCTTCGAGATGGAGGCCTTCCTCGAACCCGAGATGGAGGCCTTCCTCGAACCCGAGATGGAGGCCTTCTCGGAGATGGAGGCCTTCCCTCGAGCCCGAGATGGAGGTTCCTCGAGCCGAGATGGAGGCCTTCCTCGAGCCCGAGATGGAGGCCTTCCTCGAACCCGAGATGGAGGCCGTCTCGAGCCCGAGATGGAGGCCTTCCTCGAACCCGAGATGGAGCCGTCCTCGAACCCGAGATGGAGCCGTCCTCGAACCCGAGATGGAGCCGTCCTCGAACCCGAGATGGAGGCCCGTCCTCGAACCCCGAGATGGATGCCGTCTCGAACCCGAGATGGGCCGTCCTCGAACCCGAGATGGAGCCGTCCTCGAACCCAGATGGAGGCCTCTGGAGGCCGTCCTCGAACCCGAGATGGAGCCGTCCTCGAACCCGAGATGGAGGCGTCTCGAACCCGAGATGGAGGCCTTCCTCGAACCGAGATGGAGGCCTTCCTCGAACCCGAGATGGAGGCTGGAGCCCCGAGATGGAGGCCTTCCTCGAACCGAGATGGAGGCTTCCTCGAACCCGAGATGGAGGCCTTCTCGAACCCGAGATGGAGCCGTCCTCGAACCCGAGATGGAGCCGTCCTCGAACCCGAGATGGAGGCCGTCCTCGAACGGAGGCCGAGAGATGGAGGCCGTCGAACCCGAGATGGAGGCCTTCCTCGACCCGAGATGGAGCCGTCCTCGAACCCGAGATGGAGGCCTTCCTCGAACCCGAGATGGAGGCCTTCCTCGACCCGAGATGGAGGCCTTCCTCGAACCCGAGATGGAGGTCCTCGAACCCGAGATGGAGGCCCCTCGACCCGTGGAGGCCTTCCTCGAACCCGAGATGGAGGCCGTCGACCCGAGATGGAGGAACCCGAGATGGAGCCGTCCTCGAACCCGAGATGGAGGCCTTCCTCGAACCGAGATGGACCGTCCTCGAACCCGAGATGGAGGCCTTCCTCGAACCGAGATGGAGGCCGTCCTCGAACCCGAGATGGAGGCCTTCCTCGAACCGAGATGGAGGCCTTCCGAACCCGAGATGGAGGCCCTTCGAGCCCGAGATGGAGCCGCCTTGGATGCCGTCCTCGAACCCGAGATGGAGGCCGTCCTCGAAACCGGAAAGATGGAGGCCTTCCTCGAACCCGAGATGGATGGCCTTCCTCGAACCCGAGATGGAGGCCTTCCTCGAGAGATGGAGCCTCCTCGAACCCGAGATGGAGGCCGTCTTCGAGCCCGAGATGGAGGCCTTCCTCGAACCCGAGATGGATGCCGTCCTCGAACCCGAGATGGAGGCCTTCCTCGAACCCGAGATGGAGGCCTTCCCTCGAACCCGAGATTTTCGAGCCCGAGATGGAGGCCTTCCTCGAACCCGAGATGGATGGTGGAGGCCTTCTCGAACCCGAGATGGAGCCGTCCTCGAGAGATGGGGCCTTCCTCGAACCCGAGATGGAGGCCTTCGAACCCGAGATGGAGGCCTCCTCGAACCCGAGATGGAGCCGTCCTCCGAGATGGAGGCCGAGATGAGATGGGCCTTCCTCGAGCCCGAGATGGAGAGGATGGAGGCCTTCCTCGAACCCGAGATGGAGGCCGTTTTCGAGCCCGAGATGGAGGCCTTCCTCGAGCCCGAGATGGAGGCCTTCCTCGAGCCCGAGATGGAGGCCTTCCTCGAGCCCGAGATGGAGGCCTTCCTCGAGCCCGAGATGGAGGCCTTCTCGAACCCGAGATGGAGGCCGAGCCCGAGATGGAGGCCTTCCTCGAACCCGAGATGGAGGCCTCCTCGAAGCCGAGATGGAGGCCTTCTCGAGCCCGAAGATGGGAGCCTTCCTCGAACCCGAGATGGAGGCCGTCCTCGAACACCGAGATGGAAGGCCGTCCTCGAACCGAGATGGATCCTCCGAACCCCGAGATGGGAGGTGGAGGCCGTCCTCGAACCCGAGATGGATGCCGTCCTCGAACCCGGAGATCGTCCTCAGATGGAGGCCTCGAACCCGCGAGATGGAGGCGAAGTCTCGAACCCGAGATGGATGCCGTCCGAACCGAGAATGGATGCCTTCCTCGAACTCCGGAGATGGAGGCGTTCCTCGAGAACGAGATGGAGGCCTCCTGGATCCCGAGGAAGATGGCCTTCCTCGAACCCGAGATGGAGCCTTCCTCGAACCGAGATGGAGCCTTCCTCGAACCCGAGATGGAGGCTTCCTCGAACCCGAGATGGAGGTCCGCTTGGAGCGAACCCGAGATGGAGGGCCGTCCCTCGAACCCGAGATGGAGGCCTTCCTCGAACCCGAGATGAGAGGCCTCTCGAACCCGAGATGGAGGCCTTCCTCGAACCCGAGATGGATGCCTTCCTCGAACCCGAGATGGAGGCCTTCCTCGAGCCCGAGATGGAGGCCTTCCTCGAACCCGAGATGGAGGCCTTCCTCGAACCCGAGATGGATGCCGTCCTCGAACCCGAGATGGAGGCCTTCCTCGAACCCGAGATGGAGGCCTCCTCGAACCCGAGATGGAGCCGTCCTCGAACCCGAGATGGAGGCCTTCCGACCCGAGATGGAGCCGTCTCGACCCGAGATGGAGGGAACCCGAGATGGAGGCCGTCCTCGAACCCGAGATGGAGGCCTTCCTCGAACCCGAGATGGAGGCCGTCCTCGACCCGAGGAGGCCGTGAACCCGAGATGGAGCCGTCTCGAACCGAGATCCGTCCTCGAACCCGAGATGGAGGCCTTCCTCGAACCCGAGATGGAGGCCTTCCTCGAACCCGAGATGGAGGCCGTCCTCGAACCCGAGATGGAGGCCTTCCTCGAACCCGAGATGGAGCCGTCCTCGAACCCCGAGATGGAGGCCTTCCTCGAACCGAGATGGAGCCTCGAACCCGAGATCCTCGAACCCGAGATGGAGGCCTTCTCGACCCGAGATGGAGGCTTCCTCGAACCCGAGATGGAGCCGTCTCGGAACCCGAAGATGGAGGCCGTCCTCGACCCGAGATGGAGGCCTTCCTCGAACCGAGATGGAGGCGAACCCGAGATGGAGGCTTCCTCGAGAGATGGAGGCCTTCTCGAACCGAGATGGAGGCCTTCCTCGAACCCGAGATGGAGGCCCCTCGAACCCGAGATGGAGCCGTCCTCGAACCCGAGATGGAGGCCTTCCTCGAACCGAGATGGAGGCCTTCCTCGAACCCGGACCTTCTCCCCGAGATGGAGGCTTCGGAGGTGGAGGCCTTCCTCGAACCCGAGATGGATGCCCGTCCCTCGAACCCGAGATGGAGGCCTCCTCGAACCCGAGATGGATGCCGTCCTCGCGAGATGGATTCGGATGCCGTCCTCGAACCCGAGATGGAGGCCGTCCTCGAACCCGAGATGGAGGCTTCCTCGAACCCGAGATGGAGGCCTTCCTCGAACCCGAGATGGATGCCGTCCTCGAACCCGAGATGGAGGCTTCGGAGGCCGTCCTCGAACCCGAGATGGAGATTTCTCGAGCCCGAGATGGAGGCCTTCCTCGAACCCGAGATGGAGGCCTTCCTCGAACCCGAGATGGAGGCCTTCCTCGAACCCCTCCTCGAACCCGATGGAGGCCGTCTCGACCGAGATGGAGGCCGTCTCGACCCGAGATGGAGGCCTCGAACCCGAGGATGGAGGCCTCCTCGAACCCGAGATGGAAGCCGTCCTTCGAGCCCGAGATGGAGGCCGTCCTCGGCCCGAGATTCCTCGAACCCGAAGATGGAGCCGTCTTCGAGCCCGAGATGGAGGCCTTCCTCGAACCCCGAGATGGAGGCCGTCCTCGAACCCGAGATGGAGGCTCCTCGAACCCGAGATGGAGGCCCCTTTCGAACCCGAGATGGAGGTGGAGGCCGTCCTCGAACCCGAGATGGAGGCCGTCCTCGAACCCGAGATGAGGCCGTCTTCGAACCCGAGGAGATGGAGGCCGTCCTCGAACCGAGATGGAGGCTTCGGAGGTGGAGGCCGTCCTCGAACCCGAGATGGAGCCGAGCCCCCGAGAGATGGAGGCCTCTCGAACCCGAGATGGAGGCCGTCCTCGACCCGAGATGGAGGCCTTCCTCGAACCCGAGATGGAGGCCGTCCTCGACCCGAGATGGAGGCCGTTCCTCGAACCCGAGATGGAGCCTTCCTCGAACCCGAGATGGAGGCCGTCCTCGAACCCGAGATGGAGGCCTTCCTCGAACCGAGATGGAGCCGTCCTCGAACCCGAGATGGAGCCTCCTCGAACCCGAGATGGATCTCGAACCCCTTCCTCGAACCCGAGATGGAGGCCTTCTCGAACCCGAGATGGAGGCCTTCCTCGAACCCGAGATGGAGCCTTCCTCGACCCGAGATGGAGGCCTTCCTCGAACCCGAGATGGAGGCCTTCCTCGAACCCGAGATGGAGGCCTTCCTCGAACCCGAGATGGATGCCGTCCTCGAACCCGAGATGGAGGCCTTCCTCGAACCCGAGATGGAGGCCGTCCTCGAACCCGAGATGGAGGCCTCTCGAACCCGAGATGGAGCCGAACCGAGATGGAGGCCTCCTCGAGCCCGAGATGGAGGCCTTCCTCGAACCCGAGATGGAGGCCTTCCTCGAACCCGAGATGGAGGCCCTCCTCGAACCCGAGATGGAGGCCGTCCTCGAACCCGAGATGGAGGCCTTCCTCGAACCCGAGATGGAGGCCGAACCCGAGATGGAGGCCGTCCTCGAACCCGAGATGGAGGCCTTCCTCGAACCGAGATGGAGGCCTTCTCGAACCCGAGATGGAGGCCTTCCTCGAACCGAGATGGAGGCCTTCCTCGAACCCGAGATGGAGCCGTCCTCGAACCCGAGATGGAAGAACCCGAGATGGAGCCTTCCTCGAACCCGAGATGGAGGCCGACCCGAGATGGAGCCGTCCTCGAACCCGAGATGGAGGCCTTCCTCGAACCCGAGATGGAGGCCCTCCTCGAACCCGACCCTTCCTCGAACCCGAGATGGATGCCGTCTCGAAGAGATGGAGGCCTTCCTCGAACCCGAGATGGAGCCTTCCTCGAACCCGAGATGGAGGCTCCTCGAACCCGAGATGGAGGCCTTCCTCGAACCCGAGATGGAGACCGTCCTCGAACCCGAGATGGAGGCCCCTTCCTCGAACCCGAGATGGAGCCGTCCTCGAACCCGAGATGGAGGCGAACCGAGATGGAGGCGAGAGATGGATTCCTCGATGGAAACCCGAGATGCCGTCTCGAACCCGAGATGGAGGAACCCCCGTCTCGAACCCGAGATGGAGGCCTTCCTCGAACCCGAGATGGATGCCGTCCTCGAACCCGAGATGGAGGCCTTCTCGAACCCGAGATGGAGGCCTTCCTCGAACCCGAGATGGAGGCCTTCTCGAACCCGAGATGGAGGCCTTCCTCGAACCCGAGATGGAGGCCTTCCTCGAACCGAGATGGAGGCCTTCCTCGAACCCGAGATGGAGGCCTTCTCGAGCCCGAGACCTTCCTCGAACCCGAGATGGAGCCGTCCTCGAACCCGAGATGGAGGCCGTCCTCGAACCCGAGATGGAGCCGTCCTCGAACCCGAGGAACCGTCCTCGAACCCGAGATGGAGGCCTTCCTCGAACCCGAGATGGAGGCCTTCCTCGAACCCGAGATGGAGGCGAACCGAGATGGAGGCTTCCTCGAACCCGAGATGGAGGCCTTCCTTGGAGGCCTCCTCGAGCCCGAGATGGAGGCCTTCCTCGATGGAAGAGATGGAGCCTTCCTCGAACCCGAGATGGAGGCCTTCTCGAACCGAGATGGAGCCGTCCTCGAACCCGAGATGGAGGCCTTCCTCGAACCGAGATGGAGGCCTTCCTCGAACCCGAGATGGAGCCTTCCTCGAACCGAGATGGAGGCGAACCCGAGATGGAGGCCTCGAACCCGAGATGGAGGAACCCGAGATGGAGCCTTCCTCGAACCGAGATGGAGGCCTTCTCGAACCCGAGATGGAGGCCCCTTCCTCGAACCCGAGATGGAGGCCTTCCTCGACCGAGATGGAGGCCCTCGAACCCGAGATGGAGCCTTCCTCGAACCCGAGATGGAGGGAACCCGAGATGGAGGCCTTCCTCGAACCCGAGATGGAGGCCTTCCTCGAACCCGAGATGGAGCCTTCCTCGAACCCGAGATGGAGGCCTTCCTCGAACCCGAGATGGAGGCCTTCCTCGAACCCGAGATGGAGGCTTCCTCGAACCCGAGATGGAGGCCCTCGAACCCGAGATGGAGAAGGCCTTCTCGAACCCGAGATGGAAACCCGAGATGGAGGCCTTCCTCGAACCCGAGATGGAGGCCTTCCTCGAACCCGAGATGGAGGCCTTCCTCGAACCCGAGATGGGCCTCCTCGAACCCGAGATGGATGCCGTCCTCGAACCCGAGATGGAGGCCTTCCTCGAACCCGAGATGGAGGCCTTCCTCGAACCCGAGATGGAGGCCTTCCTCGAACCCGAGATGGAGAGATGGAGGCCTTCCTCGAACCGAGATGGATGCCGTCCTCGAACCCGAGATGGATGGAACCCGACCCTCGAACCGAGATGGAGGCCTTCCTCGAACCCGAGATGGAGGCCTTCCTCGAACCCGAGATGGAGGCCTTCCTCGAACCGAGATGGAAGATGCCTTCCTCGAACCCGAGATGGAGCCGTCCTCGAACCCGACCCTCGAACCCGAGATGGAGGCCTTCCTCGAACCGAGATGGAGGCCGAACCCGATGGAGAGATGGAGGCCTTCCTCGAACCCGAGATGGATGCCGTCCTCGAACCCGAGATGGGGACCCGAGATGGATGCCGTCCTCGAGATGGAGGCCGAACCGAGATGGATGCCGTCCTCGAACCCGAGATGGAGGCCTTCCTCGAACCCGAGATGGAGGCCTTCCTGAACCCGAGATGGAGGCCTTCCTCGAACCCGAGATGGATGCCGTCCTCGAACCCGAGATGGAGGCCGTCCTCGAACCCGAGATGGAGGCCTTCCTCGAACCCGAGATGGACCTTTTCCTCGAACCGAGATGAGGCCTTCCCCTCGAACCCGAGATGGATGCCGTCTCGAACCCGAGAATGGAGGCCTCCTCGAACCCGAGATGGAGGCCTTCCTCGAACCCGAGATGGAGGCTTCGGAGGTGGAGGCCTCGGAACCCGAGATGGGAGGCCTTTCCTCGAACCCGAAGATTCCTTCGAACCCGATGCCTAGCTCGGAACCCGAGATGAGGGCCTTCGTCCGAACCCGAGATGGAGGCACTTTTTCGTTCACCGCCAGCGTTTCTTCTGTGTTTTTCTTGTTTGTGGTGTGTATGTGTGTGGTATGTGTGTGTGGTAATGTGTGGTGTGTGTGTGGTGTGTTGTGTGTGTGTGTGTGTGTGTGTTGTGTGTGTGTGTGTGTGTGTGTGTGTGTGTGTGTGTGTGTGTGTGTGTGTGTGTGTGTGGGTGTGTGTGTGTGTGTGTGTGTGTGTGTGTGTGTTGTGTGTGTGTGTGTGTGTGTGTGTGTGTGTGTGTGTGTGTTGTGTGTGTGTGTGGTGTGTGTGTGTGTTGTGGTGTGTGTGTGTGTGTGTGTGTGTGTGTGTGTGTGTGTGTGGTGTGGTGTGTGTGTGTGTGTGTGTGTGTTGTGGTGTGTGTGTGGTGTGTGTGGTGTGTGTGTGTGTGGTGCTGTGTGGTGGTATGTGTGTCGTTTGTGGTGGTGTGTGTGTGTTGTGTGGTGTGTGTGTGTTGTGTGTGTGTGGTATGTGTTGTGTGTGCTTGGTCTGGTTGGTTTGTTGTGTTGTGTGGTGGGTGTGAGTGTGTGTGTGTGTGTGTGTTGTGTCGTGGTGAAGTTTGTCGTGTGTGTGTATGGTCTGAAGGTGTACCTGTTGCTATACGAACTGTGGAGTGAGAATGTGAAGAGGGTTGACCTTAAGAGATGTGTTGTGTTTATGTGTGTATGTTGTATTGTGTGTGTGTGGGTGCTGGTGTGTGTGGTGTGGTGTGTGTGGTTGGTGGGTGTGGTTGTGTAGTGTGTGTTGGTGTGTGGGTGTGTGTGTGTGTGTTGTGGTGTGTTGTGTGTGTGTCGTTGGTGTTTGTGTGTGTGCTGGTGTGCGCTCCGGTAGGTGACGGCTGATTGTGGACGTGNTCGAACCCGAGATGGAGGCCGTCTCGACCCGAGATGGAGGCCGTCCTCGAACCCGAGATGGAGGCTTCGCCGTCCTCGAACCCGAGATGGAGGCCTTCCTCGACCGAGATGGACGCGAGATGGAGGCTCGACCGAGATGGAGGGCCGAGATGGATCGAACCCGAGATGGATCCTCCCGAGATGGAGGCCTTCCTCGACCCGAGATGGAGGCCTCGAACCGAGATGGATCGAGCCCGAGATGGAGGCCGTCCTCGAACCCGAGATGGAGGCCTTCCTCGAACCCGAGATGGAGGCCTTCCTGAGATGGAGGCCTTCCTCGAACCCGAGATGGAGGCCTTCCTCGAGCCCGAGATGGAGGCCTTCTCGAACCCGAGATGGAGGCCTTCCTCGAACCCGAGATGGATCGAACCGAGATGGAGGCCCTCGAGCCGAGATGGAGGCCGTCCTCGACCCGAGATGGAGGCCGTCCTCGACCGAGATGGGCCTTCCTCGAACCCGAGATGGAGGCCCTCGAGCCCGAGATGGAGGCCCTCGAACCCGAGATGGAGGCCGTCCTCGAACCGAGATGGAGGCCGTCCTCCCGAGATGGATCGAACCGAGATGGAGGCCTTCCTCGAACCCGAGATGGAGGCCGTCCTCGAGCCCGAGATGGAGGCCGTCCTCGAACCCGAGATGGAGGCCGTCCTCGAACCGAGATGGAGGCCTTCCTCGAGCCGAGATGGAGGCCTTCCTCGACCCGAGATGGAGGCCCTCGAACCCGAGATGGACCTCGAACCGAGATGGAGGCCTTCCTCGAACCCGAGATGGAGCCTTCCTCGAACCCGAGATGGACTCGAACCCGAGATGGATCCTCGAACCCGAGATCGAACCCGAGATGGATCGAACCCGAGATGGATGCCGTCCTCGAACCCGAGATGGAGGCCGTCCTCGAACCCGAGATGGAGGCCGTCTTGGAGGCCGTCTCGAACCCGAGATGGAGGCCTTCCTCGAACCCGAGATGGAGGCCCTCGACCCGAGATGGAGGCCTTCCTCGACCCGAGATGGAGCCGTCCTCGAACCGAGATGGAACCCGAGATGGAGGCCGTCCTCGACCCGAGATGGATGCCGTCTCGAACCCGAGATGGAGGTCCTCGACCCGAGATGGATGCCGTCCTCGAACCGAGATGGAGGCCTTCCTCCGAGATGGAGGCCGAACCCGAGATGGAGGCCGTCCTCGACCGAGATGGACGTCCTCGAACCGAGATCCCTCGAGCCGAGATGGAGCCTTCCTCGACCCGAGATGGGCCGTCCTTCCGAGACCGAGATTCCTCGAACCCGAGATGGAGGCGACCGATGGAGGCCTTCCTCGACCCGAGATGGAGGCCTTCCTCGAACCCGAGATGGAGAACCCGAGATGGAGGCCTTCCTCGCCGAGATTTCCTCGAACCCGAGATGGAGGCCTTCCTCGAACCCGAGATGGATGCCGTCCTCGAACCCGAGATGGAGGCCTCCTCGACCCGAGATGGAGGCCTTCCTCGAACCCGAGATGGATGCCGTCTCGAACCGAGATGGAGCCTTCCTCGCCGAGATGGAGGCTCGCCGAGATGACTCGAACCCGAGATGGAGGCCTTCCTCGACCCGAGAACCCGAGATGGATCCTCCGAGATGGAGGCCTTCTCGAACCCGAGATGGATGCCGTCCTCGAACCCGAGATGGAGGCCTTCTCGAACCGAGATGGAGGCCTTCTCGAACCCGAGATGGATCCTCGAACCCGAGATGGATCCTCGACCCGAGATGGAGGCCTTCCTCGAACCCGAGATGGAGGCCTTCCTCGAACCCGAGATGGAGGCCTTCCTCGAACCCGAGATGGAGGCCTTCTCGAACCCGAGATGCCGTCCTCGAACCCGAGATGGACGAACCCGAGATGGAGGTCGACCCGAGATGGAGGCCTTCGAACCCGAGATGGAGGCCTTCCTCGAACCCGAGATGGATCGAACCGAGATGGATGCCGTCTCGAACCGAGATGGATCGAACCGAGATGGAGGCCTTCTCGAACCCGAGATGGATCGCCGAGATGGAGAACCCGAGATGGAGGCCTTCCTCGACCCGAGATGGAGGCCTTCCTCGAACCCGAGATGGATGCCGTCCTCGAACCCGAGATGGAGGCCTCGAACCCGAGATGGATGCCGTCCTCGAACCCGAGATGGATCGAACCCGAGATGGAGGCCTTCCTCGAACCGAGATGGATCCTCGAACCGAGATGGAGGCCGTCTCGAACCCGAGATGGAGGCCTTCCTCGAGCCGAGATCGAACCCGAGATGGGCCTTCCTCGAACCCGAGATGGAGGCCGTCCTCGAACCGAGATGGAGGCCTTCCTCGAACCCGAGATGGAGGCCTTCTCGAACCCGAGATGGACTCGAACCGAGATGGAATCGAACCCGAGATGGAGGTCCTCGAACCCGAGATGGAGGCCTTCTCGAACCCGAGATTCCGTCCTCGACCCGAGATGGAGGCCGTCCTCGAACCCGAGATGGAGGCCGTCCTCGAACCCGAGATGGAGGCCTTCCTCGAACCGATGGAGGCCCTCGAACCCGAGATGGACTCGAACCGAGATGGAAACCGAGATGGCCGTCCTCGACCCGAGATGGAGGCCGTCCTCGAACCCGAGATGGAGGCCGTCCTCGAACCCGAGATGGAGGCCTTCCTCGAACCCGAGATGGATGCCGTCCTCGAACCCGAGATGGAGGCCTTCCTCGAACCCGAGATGGATGCCGAGATGGAGGCCTTCCTCGACCCGAGATGGAGGCCGTCCTCGAACCCGAGATGGAGGCCTTCCTCGACCCGAGATGGAGGTCCTCGAACCCGAGATGGAGGCCGTCCTCGAACCCGAGATGGAGGCCTTCCTCGAACCCGAGATGGAGGCCTTCCTCGAACCCGAGATGAGGCCCTCGCCGAGATGGAACCCGAGACTCGAACCCGAGATGGAGGCCTTCCTCGAACCCGAGATGGAGGCCTTCCTCGCGAGATGGAGGCCTTCCTCGAACCGAGATGGAGGCCTTCCTCGAACCCGAGATGGATGCCGTCCTCGAACCCGAGATGGATTTCCTCGACCCGAGAGGCCTTCCTCGAACCCGAATGGAGGCCCTGATGGAGGCCTTCCTCGAACCCGAGATCTTCCTCGACCCGAGATGGATGGAGGCCTTCCTCGACCCGAGATGGAGGCCTTCCTCGACCCGAGATGGAGGCCTTCTCGAACCGAGATGGAGGCCTTCCTCGAACCCGAGATGGATCCCGAGATGGAGGCCCGTCCTCGAACCCGAGATGGAGGCCTTCCTCGAAACCCGAGATGGATGCCGTCCTCGAACCCGAGATGGATGCCGTCCTCGAACCCGAGATGGAGGCCTTCCTCGACCCCGAGATGGAGGCCTTCCTCGAACCCGAGATGGAGGCCTTCCTCGACCCCGAGATGGAGGCCTTCCTCGAACCCGAGATGGAGGCCGTCCTCGAACCCCGGATGGAAGATGGAGGCCGTCCTCGAACCCGAGATGGAGGCCTTCCTCGAACCCGAGATGGAGGCCTTCCTCGAACCCGAGATGGAGGCCTTCCTCGAACCCGAGATGGATCGACCCGAGATGGAGGCCTTCTCGAACCCGAGATGGATTCCTCGAACCCGAGATGGAGGCCCCTCGAACCCGAGATGGAGGCCTTCCTCGACCCTGCCGTCCTCGAACCCGAGATGGAGGCCTTCCTCGAACCCGAGATGGACTCGACCCGAGATGGATCGACCCGAGATGGACCTCGAACCCGAGATGGAGGCCGAGATGGATCCTCGAACCGAGATGGAGGCCTTCCTCGAACCCGAGATGGAGCGCCGAGATGGAGGCCTTCCTCGAACCCGAGATGGAGGCCTTCCTCGAACCCGCCGTCCTCGACCCGAGATGGAGGCCGTCTCGAACCCGAGATGGAGGCCTCGAACCCGAGATGGAGGCCGTCCTCGAACCCGAGATGGAGGCCTTCTCGAACCGAGATGGAGGCCTTCCTCGAACCCGAGATGGAGAGAACCCGAGATGGAGGCCTTCCTCGACCCGAGATGGACGAACCCGAGATGGAGGCCCTCGAACCCGATCGTCGACCCGAGATGGAGGCCTTCCTCGAACCCGAGATGGATGCCGTCCTCGAACCCGAGATGGAGGCCGTCCTCGAACCCGAGATGGATGCCGTCCTCGAACCCGAGATGGAGGCCTTCCTCGAACCCGAGATGGAGGCCTTCTCGCCGCCTTCTCGAACCCGAGATGGATGCCGTCCTCGACCCGAGATGGAGGCCTTCCTCGAGCCCGAGATGGAGGCCGTCCTCGAACCGAGATGGAGGCCTTCTCGAACCCGAGATGGAGGCCTTCCTCGAACCGAGATGGAGGCCTTCCTCGAACCCGAGATGGAGGCCTTCCTCGAACCCGAGATGGAGGCCTTCCTCGAACCGAGATGGAGGCCTCCTCGAACCCGAGATGGAGGCCTTCCTCGAACCGAGATGGAGGCCTTCCTCGAACCCGAGATGGATGCCGTCCTCGAACCCGCCGTCCTCGAACCCGAGATGGATGGTCCTCGAACCGATGGACCTCGAACCCGAGATGGAGGCCTTCCTCGAACCCGAGATGGAGGCCTTCCTCGAACCCGAGATGGAGGCCTTCCTCGAACCCGAGATGGATCGAAGATGGATGCCGTCCTCGAACCGAGATGGATGCCGTCTCGAACCCGAGATGGATCGCGAGATGGACCTCGAACCCGAGATGGAGGCCTTCCTCGAACCCGAGATGGAGGCCTTCCTCGACCCCGAGATGGAGGCCTTCCTCGAACCCGAGATGGAGGCCTTCCTCGAACCCGAGATGGAACGAACCCGAGATGGAGAACCCGAGATGGAGGCCGTCTCGAACCCGAGATGGAACCCGAGATGGAGGCCCCTCGAACCCGAGATGGAGGCCTTCCTCGAACCCGAGATGGAGGCCTTCCTCGAACCCGAGATGGATGCCGTCCTCGAACCCGAGATGGAGGCCGTCCTCGAACCCGAGATGGAGGCCTTCCTCGAACCGAGATGGAGGCCGTCCTCGAACCCGAGATGGAGGCCTTCCTCGAACCCGAGATGGACGACCCGAGATGGAGGCCTTCCTCGAACCCGAGATGGAGGCCTTCCTCGAACCCGCCCTCGAACCCGAGATGGAGGCCGTCCTCGAACCGAGATGGAGGCCTTCTCGAACCCGATCGCGAGACCTCGAACCCGAGATGGACCTCGACCGAGATGGAGGCCGTCCTCGCCCGAGATGGAGGCCTTCTCGAACCCGAGATGGAGGCCTTCTCGAACCCGAGGATCGCCGAGATGGAGGCCGTCTCGAACCCGAGATGGAGCCGTCCTCGAGCCGAGAGATGGACGCCGAGATGGAGTCCTCGACCCGAGATGGAGGCCGTCCTCGAACCCGAGATGGAGGCCTTCCTCGAACCCGAGATGGAGGCCTTCCTCGAACCCGAGATGGAGGCCGTCCTCGAACCCGAGATGGAGCCGTCCTCGAACCCGAGATGGATGCCGTCCTCGAACCCGAGATGGATGCCGTCCTCGAACCCGAGATGGAGGCCGTCCTCGAACCCGAGATGGATGCCGTCCTCGAACCCGAGATGGAGGCCTTCCTCGAACCCGAGATGAGGGATGGATGCCGTCCTCGAACCCGAGATGGAGAACCCGAGATGGATCGAACCCGAGATGGATCGAACCCGAGATGGAGGAGAAGCCTTCCTCGAGATGGAGGTCCTCGAACCGAGATGGAGGCCTTCCTCGAACCCGAGATGGAGGCCTTCCTCGAACCCGAGATGGATGCCTTCCTCGAACCCGAGATGGAGTCGCCGAGATGGACGTCCTCGAACCCGAGATGGAGGCCTTCCTCGAACCCGAGATGGATCGAACCCGAGATGGAGGCCTTCCTCGAACCCGAGATGGAGGCCTTCCTCGAACCGAGATGGAGGCCTTCCTCGAACCCGAGATGGAACCCGAGATGGATGCCGTCCTCGAACCCGATGGAGCCTTCCTCGAACCGAGATGGATGCCGTCCTCGAACCCGAGATGGATCGAACCCGAGATGGATGCCGTCTCGAACCGAGATGGAGGCCTTCCTCGAACCCGAGATGGATGCCGTCCTCGAACCCGAGATGGAGGCCTTCCTCGAACCGAGATGGATGCCGTCTCGAACCCGAGATGGACCGTCCTCGAACGAGATTCCTCGAACCCGAGATGGAGGCCTTCTCGAACCGAGATGGATCGAACCCGAGATGGATGCCGTCCTCGAACCCGAGATTTCCTCGAACCGAGATGGAGGCCTTCCTCGACCCGAGATGGAGGCCTTCCTCGAACCGAGATGGAACCGGATGGAGCCTTCCTCGAACCCGAGATGGAGCCGACGAACCGAGATGGAGGCCTTCCTCGAACCCGAGATGGAGGCCTTCCTCGAACCCGAGATGGAGGCCTTCTCGAACCCGAGATGGAGCCTTCCTCGAACCCGAGATGGATGCCGTCCTCGAACCCGAGATGGAGGCCTTCCTCGAACCCGAGATGGAGGCCTTCCTCGAACCCGAGATGGAGGCCTTCCTCGAACCCGAGATGGATGCCGTCCTCGAACCCGAGATGGAGCCGTCCTCGAACCCGAGATGGAGGCCGTCTCGAACCCGAGATGGAGGCCCGAGATGAGGCCGTCTCGAACCCGAGATGGACGAACCCGAGATGGAGGCCTTCCTCGAACCCGAGATGGAGCCTTCTCGAACCCGAGATGGAGGCCCTCGAACCCGAGATGGAGGCCGTCCTCGAACCCGAGATGGAGGCCTTCTCGAACCCGAGATGGATCCTCGAACCCGAGATGGAGGCCGTCCTTCGAACCCGAGATGGAACCCGAGATGGATCGACCCGAGATGATGCCGTCCTCGAACCCGAGATGGAGGCCTTCCTCGAACCCGAGATGGGACCCGAGATGGAGGCCTTCCTCGACCCGAGATGGATCGACCCGAGATGGATGCCGTCCTCGAACCCGAGATGGATCGAACCCGAGATGGAGGCCTTCCTCGAACCCGAGATGGAGCCGTCCTCGAACCCGAGATGGAGGCCGTCTCGAACCGAGATGGAGGCCTTCCTCGACCCGAGATGGAGGCCTTCTCGCCGAGATGGATGCCGTCCTCGAACCCGAGATGGAGGCCTTCTCGAACCCGAGATGGAGGCCGTCCTCGAACCCGAGATGGAGGCCTTCCTCGAACCCGAGATGGATGCCGTCCTCGAACCCGAGATGGACGCCTTCCTCGAACCCGAGATGGGCCGTCCTCGAACCCGAGATGGACGAACCCGAATGGAGGCCTTCCTCGAACCCGAGATGGAGCCTTCCTCGAACCCGAGATGGAGGCCTTCTCCTTCTCGACCGAGATGGAGGCCTTCCTCGAACCCGAGATGGAGTCAACGCCTTCCTCGAAGATGTAGACAAATTTCAACCCGATCTCGAACCCGACGCACACAAGGAAAGCGAAGGCACTCCTCGAATCCCACGGACGCCGGGCGATAGGAGGCCGTCACTCGAAACCACGAGATGGAGACCTATCCTACAGAGACCCAGAGCAATGGGAAGAGCCTTCCTCGAAACAACCCGAGATATGAGGACACCCTGCCCCGTCCCTCCGCAAACCCGAGCATAGCCAGCGATGCCCGGCTCCTCCCGAACGACGCTGCCTGGCGAAGAGGCGAGACCATCCCACGACCGAGCAACCCAGCGAAATAGGAGACCATTGGCTCCCGCGCATCATTCCGACAGGAGGCGAGCTATCCCATCCTAGAAACACCGCAGAAGCAACCCATGCCTTCCTCGAACACGACTGTATGGAAGGCCTTCCCTCGTACGCCCCCGAGAGTATGGCAGCCCTTCCTCGAATCCCTCAGATCGGAAAGGACCGTCCTTTCGTGAACCCCACGAAGAATAAGGAGTTGCCTTATCTCAGAAAAACCCGAGATAGGAGGCCATTTCCTGCGAGCAAACCCTCACGCATCGAAGCGCCATTCCCGAAACCAACCCCGAAGAATCCCGGATTGCCTGCTTCGTCGACGATCACCCGAGGAGAGAATGAATGATTCGTACCTCGAACCCGAGAACATCTGGAGGACCATGCTCAACCCCTACGAACCGAGAGTGAGCATTGCCTGTCCTCGAACCCGAGATCAAGAGGAGCCCTTCACGTCAGAAACCCGAGAAATGGCGAAACATGCAACCTTCCTCGAAACTCGAGTACCACCAATGCNACCCGAGATCTGAGGCACCTTCCTCAACCCGACGATTTGGAAGGACCTTCATCGTCGAACGCCGAGATGGAGGGCCTTTCTCGAACCCCAGACTGGGAGGCCGTTCCTTCGAACCTGAGATGAGAGCCTTTCCTCGAGCCCGAGATGAGGCCGTCCTCGGACCCCGAGATGGATGGCCTTCTCGAAACCCGAGATCTGCGAGGGCCTTCCTCGACCCCGCAGATGGAGGGCCTTCCTCGAACCCGAGATGGGGCCCTCGAACCGAGGTGAGGCCTTCCTCAACCCGAATGGGCCTTCCTCGAACCCGAGATTGGAAAGGCCTTCCTCGAACCGAGATTGGCCTCCTCGAGATGGATGGAGCCTGTCTCGAGCCCGCAGAGTGGAGGCCGTCCTCGAGCCCCGAGATGGAGGTTCGGAGATGGGCCGTCCTCGCCGAGGATGGAGGCCGTCCTCGAGCCCGAGATGGAGGCCGTCCTCGAACCCGAGATGGAGGCCTTCTCGAGCCCGAGATGGAGCCGTCTCGAACCCGAGATGGAGGCTCGAAGATGGAGGCCGTCCTCGAAGAGATGGAGGCCTTCCTCGAGCCCGAGATGGAGGCCGTCCTCGAGCCCGAGATGGAGGCCTTCCTCGAGCCCGAGATGGAGGCCTTCCTCGAACCGAGATGGAGGCCTTCCTCGAGCCCGAGATGGAGGCCTTCCTCGCCGAGATGGATCGAGCCCGAGATGGAGGCCGTCCTCGAACCCGAGATGGAGGCCTTCCTCCCGAGATGGAGGCCGTCCTCGAGCCCGAGATGGAGGCCCTCGAACCCGAGATGGAGGCCCTCGAACCCGAGATGGAGGCCGTCCTCGAGCCCGAGATGAGGCCTTCCTTCCTCGAACCCGAGATGGAGGCCTTTCGAACCCGAGATGGAGGCCCTCGAACCGAGATGGAGCCTTCCTCGAACCCGAGATGGAGGCCTTCCTCGAACCCGAGATGGAGGCCTTCCTCGCCGAGATGGATGCCGTCCTCGAACCCGAGATGGAGGCCTCGACCCGAGATGGAGGCCCTCGACCCGAGATGGAACCCGAGATGGAGGCCTTCCTCGAACCCGAGATGGAGGCCGTCCTCGAACCGAGATGGAGCCTTCCTCGAACCGAGATGGAGGCCGTCCTCGAACCCGAGATGGAGTCCTCGAACCCGAGATGGATGCCGTCTCGAACCCGAACCCGAGATGGAGGCCTTCTCGAACCCGAGATGGAGGCCCTCGAACCCCGAGATGGAGCCCTCGAACCCGAGATGGGCCTTCCTCGAACCCGAGATGGAGGCCTTCCTCCCGAGATGGAGGCCTTCCTCGAACCGAGATGGAGAATGGAGGCCGTCCTCGAACCCGAGATGGAGGCCTTCCTCGAACCGAGATGGAGGCCTTCCTCGAACCGAGATGGAGGCCTTCCTCGACCCGAGATGGAATGGAGGCCGTCCTCGAACCGAGATGGAGGCCTTCCTCGCCGAGATGGACCTCGAACCCGAGATGGAGGCCTTCCTCGAACCCGAGATGGAGGCCGTCCTCGAACCGAGATGGAGGCCTTCCTCGAACCCGAGATGGATGCCGTCCTCGAACCGAGATGGAGGCCTTCCTCGACCCGAGATGGAGGCCTCCTCCCCGAGATGGACTCGAACCGAGATGGAGGCCTTCCTCGAACCCGAGATGGAGGCCTTCCTCGAACCCGAGATGGAGCCGTCCTCGAACCCGAGATGGAGGCCTTCCTCGAACCCGAGATGGATGCCTTCCTCGAACCCGAGATGGAGGCCTTCCTCGAACCCGAGATGGCCGTCCTCGAACCCGAGATGGAAACCCGGATGGCCTTCCTCGAACCCGAGATGGAGGCCTTCCTCGAACCCGAGATGGAGGCCTTCCTCGAACCCGAGATGGAGCCGTCCTCGAACCCGAGATGGAATGGAGGCCTTCCTCGAACCGAGATGGATGCCGTCCTCGAACCCGAGATGGAGGCCTTCCTCGAACCCGAGATGGAGGCCTTCCTCGAACCCGAGATGGAGGCCTTCCTCGAACCCGAGATGGATGCCGTCCTCGAACCCGAGATGGATCGAACCCGAGATGGATCCTCGACCCGAGATGGAACGAACCCGAGATGGAGGCCTTCCTCGAACCCGAGATGGAGGCCTTCTCGAACCCGAGATGGAGGCCTTCTCGAGATGGAGGCCTTCGAACCCGAGATGGAGAGATCCTCGACCCGAGATGGAGCCTTCCTCGAACCCGAGATGGAGTCCTCGAACCCGAGATGGAGGCCTCCTCGAACCCGAGATGGAGGCCTTCCTCGAACCCGAGATGGAGGCCTTCCTCGAACCCGAGATGGATTGCCGTCCTCGAACCCGAGATGGAGGCCTTCCTCGAACCCGAGATGGATGCCGTCCTCGAACCCGAGATGGACCTCGAACCCGAGATGGAGGCCTTCCTCGACCCGAGATGGAGGCCTTCCTCGAACCCGAGATGGAGGCCTTCCTCGAACCCGAGATGGATGCCGTCCTCGAACCCGAGATGGAGATGGAGGCCTTCCTCGAACCCGAGATGGAGGCCTTCCTCGAACCCGAGATGGAGGCCTTCCTCGAACCCGAGATGGATGCCGTCCTCGAACCCGAGATGGATCGAACCCGAGATTCCTCGAACCCGAGATGGAGGCCTTCCTCGAACCCGAGATGGATGCCGTCCTCGAACCCGAGATGAGATGGAGCCGTCCTCGAACCCGAGATGGAGGCCCTCGAACCCGAGATGGAGCCTTCTCGAACCCGAGATGGATCCTCGAACCCGAGATGGATCCTCGAACCGAGATGGAGAACCCGAGATGGATCGAACCGAGATTTCCTCCCGAGATGGAGCCGTCCTCGAACCCGAGATGGAGGCCTTCCTCGAACCGAGATGGAGGCCTTCCTGATGGACCTCGAACCCGAGATGGAGGCCGTCCTCGAACCCGAGATGGATGCCGTCCTCGAACCCGAGATGGAGGCCCTCGAACCCGAGATGGAGGCCTTCTCGAACCCGAGATGGAGGCCGTCCTCGAACCCGAGATGGGGCCTTCCTCGAACCCGAGATGGAGGCCTTCCTCGAACCCGAGATGGAGGCCTTCCTCGAACCCGAGATGGAGGCCTTCCTCGAACCCGAGATGGACCGTCCTCGAACCGAGATGCCTTCCTCGAACCGAGATGGAGGCCTTCCTCGAACCCGAGATGGATGCCGTCCTCGCCGAGATGGAGCCTTCCTCGAACCCGAGATGGATGAGATGGAGGCCTTCCTCGAACCCGAGATGGAGTCCTCGAACCCGAGATGGAGGCCGTCCTCGAACCCGAGATGGAGGCCTTCCTCGAACCCGAGATGGAGGCCTTCCTCGAACCCGAGATGGATCGAACCGAGATGGAGGCCTTCCTCGAACCGAGATGGAAACCCGAGATGGATGCCGTCCTCGAACCCGAGATGGACGCCGAGATGGAGGCCCTCGAACCCGAGATGGAGGCCTTCTCGAACCCGAGATGGACTCGAACCGAGATGGAGCCGTCCTCGAACCCGAGATGGAGGCCTTCTCGAACCCGAGATGGAGCCTTCCTCGAACCGAGATGGAGGCCTTCCTCGAACCCGAGATGGATGCCGTCCTCGAACCCGAGATGGAGCCGTCCTCGAACCGAGATGGAGGCCTTCTCGAACCCGAGATGGAGGCCTTCCTCGAACCCGAGATGGACGAACCCGAGATGGAGGCCTTCCTCGAACCCGAGATGGATGCCGTCCTCGAACCGAGATGGAGGCCTTCCTCGAACCCGAGATGGAGCCTTCCTCGAACCCGAGATGGAGCCGTCCTCGAACCCGAGATTCCTCGAACCCGAGATGGAGGCCTTCCTCGAACCCGAGATGGAGGCCTTCTCGAACCCGAGATGGACCTCGAACCCGAGATGGATGCCGTCCTCGAACCCGAGATGGAGGCCTTCCTCGAACCCGAGATGGATGCCGTCTCGAACCGAGATGGATGATGGAGGCCCTCGACCCGAGATGGAGGCCTTCTCGAACCCGAGATGGAGGCCTTCCTCGAACCCGAGATGGAGGCCTTCCTCGAACCCGAGATGGATCCTCGAACCGAGATGGAGGCCGTCCTCGAACCCGAGATGGAGGCCTTCCTCGAACCGAGATGGAGGCCTTCCTCGAACCCGAGATGGAGGCCTTCCTCGAACCCGAGATGGATGCCGTCCTCGAACCCGAGATGGAGGCCCTCGAACCCGAGATGGAGGCCTTCCTCGAACCCGAGATGGACTCGAACCGAGATGGATGCCGTCCTCGAACCCGAGATGGAGGCCTTCCTCGAACCCGAGATGGAGGCCGTCCTCGAACCCGAGATGGATGCCGTCCTCGAACCCGAGACTCGAACCCGAGATGGATGCCGTCTCGAACCCGAGATGGAGGCCTTCCTCGAACCCGAGATGGATCGCCGAGACTCGAACCCGAGATGGAGCCGTCCTCGAACCCGAGATGGATCCTCGAACCCGAGATGGATGCCGTCCTCGAACCCGAGATGGAGAACCCGAGATGGAACCCGAGATTCCTCGAACCCGAGATGGAGGCCTTCCTCGAACCCGATGGATCGAACCCGAGATGGAGGCCTTCCTCGAACCCGAGATGGAGGCCTTCCTCGAACCCGAGATGGATCCTCGAACCCGAGATGGAGCCGTCCTCGAACCCGAGATGGACCTCGAACCCGAGATGGATGCCGTCCTCGAACCCGAGATGGACTCGAACCCGAGATGGAGGCCTTCCTCGAACCCGAGATGGAGCCTTCCTCGAACCCGAGATGGAGGCCTTCCTCGAACCCGAGATGGATGCCGTCCTCGAACCCGAGATGGAGCCGTCCTGATGGATCCTCGAACCGAGATGGAGGCCTTCCTCGAACCCGAGATGGAGCCTTCCTCGAACCGAGATGGAGGCCTTCCTCGAACCCGAGATGGATGCCGTCCTCGAACCCGAGATGGAGGCCTTCCTCGAACCGAGATGGATCGAACCCGAGATGGAGGCCGTCCTCGAACCCGAGATGGAGGCCTTCCTCGAACCCGAGAACCGAGATGGAGGCCTTCTCGAACCCGAGATGGAGGCCTTCTCGAACCCGAGATGGAGGCCTTCTCGAACCCGAGATGGGCCGTCCTCGAACCCGAGATGGAGGCCGTCTCGAACCCGAGATGGATGCCGTCCTCGAACCCGAGATGGAGGCCTTCCTCGAACCGAGATGGAGAACCCGAGATGGAGCCGTCCTCGAACCGAGATGGAGGCCGTCTCGAACCCGAGATGGATCGAACCGAGATGGATTCCTCGAACCCGAGATGGAGGCCTTCCTCGAACCCGAGATGGATCGAACCCGAGATGGGCCGTCCTCGACCCGAGATGGAGGCCGTCCTCCGAGATGGATGCCGTCCTCGAACCGAGATGGAGGCCCGAGATGGAGGCCGTCCTCGAACCCGAGATGGAGGCCGTCCTCGAACCCGAGATGGAGCCGTCCTCGCCCGAGATGGAGGCCCTCGAACCCGAGATGGAGGCCGTCTCGAACCCGAGATGGAGGCCGTCCTCGAGCCCGAGATGGACCTCGAACCCGAGATGGAGGCCCTCGAACCCGAGATGGACTCGAACCCGAGATGGAGGCCCCTCGAACCCGAGATGGAGGCCGTCCTCGAACCCGAGATGGAGGCCTTCCTCGACCCGAGATGGAGGCCTTCCTCGAACCCGAGATGGAGGCCCCTCGACCCGAGATGGAGGCCTTCCTCGAACCCGAGATGGAGGCCTTCCTCGAACCCGAGATGGAGGCCGTCCTCGACCGAGATGGATCGAACCGAGATGGAGGCCGTCCTCGAACCGAGATGGAGATGGAGGCCGTCCTCGACCCGAGATGGAGGCCTTCCTCGACCGAGATGGATGCCGTCCTCGAACCGAGATGGAGGCCTTCCTCGAGCCCGAGATGGAGGCCTCCTCGACCCGAGATGGAGGCCGTCCTCGACCCGAGATGGAGGCCTTCCTCGAACCCGAGATGGAGGCCTTCCTCGAACCCGAGATGGAGCCGTCCTCGAACCCGAGATGGAGATGGAGGCCGTCCTCGACCCGAGATGGAGGCCTTCCTCGAACCGAGATGGAGGCCGTCCTCGAACCCGAGATGGAGGCCGTCTCGAACCCGAGATGGAGCCCTCGAGCCGAGATGGAGGCCCGAGATGGAGGCCTTCCTCGAACCCGAGATGGAGGCCTTCCTCGAACCCGAGATGGAGGCCGTCCTCGAACCCGAGATGGAGATGGAGGCCGTCCTCGACCCGAGATGGAGGCCTTCCTCGAACCGAGATGGAGGCCTTCTCGACCCGAGATGGAGGCCTCCTCGAACCCGAGATGGAGGCCGTCCTCGAACCCGAGATGGATCGACCCGAGATGGATCGAACCCGAGATGGAGCCTTCCTCGAACCCGAGATGGAGGCCTTCCTCGACCCGAGATGGAGGCCGTCCTCGAACCCGAGATGGAACCCGAGATGGAGGCCGTCCTCGACCCGAGATGGAGGCCTTCCTCGAACCGAGATGGAGCCGTCCTCGCCGAGATGGAGGCCCTCGAACCCGAGATGGAGGCCTTCCTCGAACCCGAGATGGAGGCCTTCCTCGAACCCGAGATGGAGGCCCTCGAACCCGAGATGGAGGCCTTCCTCGAACCCGAGATGGAGGCCTTCCTCGACCCGAGATGGACTCGAACCCGGAACCCGAGATGGACTCGAACCCGAGATGGACCTGAGATGGAGGCCTTCCTCGAACCCGAGATGCCTTCCTCGAACCCGAGATGGAGGCCTTCCTCGAACCCGAGATGGAGGCCTTCTCGCCGAGATGGATGCCGTCCTCGAACCGAGATGGAGGCCCTCGCCGAGATGGAGGCCTTCCTCGAACCCGAGATGGATGCCTTCCTCGAACCCGAGATGGAGGCCTTCCTCGACCCGAGATGGAGGCCTTCCTCGAACCCGAGATGGATTCCTCGAACCCGAGATCCCTCGAACCCGAGATGGATGCCGTCCTCGAACCCGAGATGGAGGCCTTCCTCGAACCCGAGATGGAGGCCTTCCTCGAACCCGAGATGCCCTCGAACCCGAGATGGATGCCGTCCTCGAACCCGAGATGGAGGCCTTCCCGACCCGAGATGGAGGCCTTCCTCGAACCCGAGATGGAGGCCTTCCTCGAACCCGAGATGGACTCGAACCCGAGATGGAGGCCTTCCTCGAACCCGAGATGGAGGCCTCCTCGAACCGAGATGGAGGCCTCGAACCCGAGATGGACGAACCCGAGATGGACCTCGAACCCGAGATGGAGGCCTTCCTCGAACCCGAGATGGACCTCGAACCCGAGATGGAGGCCTCGAGATGGAGCCGTCCTCGAACCCGAGATGGAGGCCTTCCTCGACCCGAGATGGAGGCCTTCCTCGAACCCGAGATTCCTCGAACCCGAGATGGAGGCCTTCCTCGAACCCGAGATGGAGCCTTCCTCGAACCCGAGATGGAGGCCGTCCTCGAACCCGAGATGGATCCTCGCCGAGATGGAGGCCGTCCTCGAACCCGAGATGGAAACCCGAGATGGATGCCGTCCTCGAACCCGAGATGGAGGCCTTCCTCGACCCCGAGATGGATGCCGTCCTCGAACCCGAGATGGAGGCCTTCCTCGCCGCCGTCCTCCCCGAGATGGAGGCCTTCCTCGAACCCGAGATGGATGCCGTCCTCGAACCCGAGATGGAGGCCCTCGAACCCGAGATGGAGGCCTCCTCGAACCCGAGATGGAGGCCTTCCTCGACCCGAGATGGAGGCCTTCCTCGACCCGAGATGGAGGCCTTCCTCGAACCCGAGATGGAGGCCTTCTCGAACCCGAGATGGATCGACCCGATGGAGGCCTTCCTCGAACCCGAGATGGAGGCCTTCCTCGCCGAGATGGATGCCGTCCTCGAACCCGAGATGGAGATGGAGGCCGTCCTCGACCCGAGATGGAGGCCTTCCTCGAACCCGAGATGGATGCCGTCCTCGAACCGAGATGGAGGCCTTCCTCGACCCGAGATGGAGGCCTCCTCGACCCGAGATGGAGGCCTTCCTCGAACCCGAGATGGAGGCCTTCCTCGAGCCCGAGATGGAGGCCTCCTCGACCCGAGATGGAGGCCTTCCTCGAACCCGAGATGGAGGCCTTCCTCGAACCCGAGATGGAGAACCCGAGATGGAGGCCTTCCTCGAACCCGAGATGGAGGCCCTCGAACCCGAGATGGGCCTTCCTCGAACCCGAGATGGAGGCCTTCCTCGCCCGAGATGGATCCTCGAACCCGAGATGGAGGCCTTCCTCGCCCGAGATGGAGGCCTTCCTCGAACCCGAGATGGAGGCCTTCCTCGAACCCGAGATGGATGCCGTCCTCGAACCCGAGATGGAGGCCTTCCTCGACCCCGAGATGGATCGAGATTTCCTCGACCCGAGATGGAGGCCTTCCTCGAACCCGAGATGGAGCCGTCCTCGAACCCGAGATGGAGGCCGTCTCGAACCCGAGATGGATCGCCGAGATGGAGGCCCTCGAACCCGAGATGGAGGCCTTCCTCGAGCCCGAGATGGAGGCCCTCGAACCCGAGATGGAGCCGTCCTCGAACCCGAGATGGATCGACCCGAGATGGATCGACCCGAGATGGATGCCGTCCTCGAACCCGAGATGGAGGCCGTCCTCGAACCCGAGATGGATGCCGTCCTCGAACCCGAGATGGAGGCCTTCCTCGAACCCGAGATGGATGCCGTCCTCGAACCCGAGATGGAGGCCGTCCTCGAACCCGAGATGGAGGCCTTCCTCGAACCCGAGATGGAGGCCGTCCTCGAACCCGAGATGGAGGCCTTCCTCGAACCCGAGATGGAGGCCTTCCTCGAACCCGAGATGGATCCCGAGATTCCTCGAACCCGAGATGGAGGCCTTCCTCGAACCGAGATGGAGGCCCTCGACCCGAGATGGCCTTCTCGAACCCGAGATGGATGCCGTCCTCGACCCCGAGATGGAGGCCTTCCTCGAACCCGAGATGGAGTCCTCGAGATGGAGGCCTTCCTCGAACCCGAGATGGAGGCCTTCTCGAACCGAGATGGAGGCCTTCTCGACCCGAGATGGATGCCGTCCTCGAACCGAGATGGAGGCCTTCCTCGAACCCGAGATGGATCGAACCCGAGATTTCTCGAACCCGAGATGGAGGCCTCCTCGAGATGGAGCCTTCCTCGAACCCGAGATGGACCTCGAACCCGAGATGGAGGCCGTCCTCGAACCCGAGATGGAGGCCTTCTCGCCGAGATGGAGGCCTTCCTCGAACCGAGATGGATCCTCGCCGAGATGGACTCCGAGATGGAGGCCTTCCTCGAACCCGAGATGGAGGCCTTCCTCGACCCCGAGATGGATCGAACCCGAGATGGAGGCCGTCTCGAACCGAGATGGAGGCTCGAGCCGAGATGGAGGCCTTCCTCGAACCCGAGATGGAGGCCGTCCTCGACCCGAGATGGACTCGAACCGAGATGGAGGCCTTCCTCGCCGAGATGGATGCCGTCCTCGAACCCGAGATGGAGGCCGTCCCGAGATGGAGGCCTTCCTCGAACCGAGATGGATGCCGTCCTCGAACCCGAGATGGAGGCCTTCCTCGAACCGAGATGGATCGAACCCGAGAATGATGGATCGCCGAGAGAGGCCCTCGAACCCGAGATGGATCGAACCCGAGATGGAGGCCTCCTCGAACCGAGATGAGGCCTCTCGAACCCGAGATGGAGGCCTTCCTCGAACCCGAGATGGATGCCGTCCTCGAACCCGAGATGGATCGCCGATGGAGGCCTTCGAACCGAGATGGAGGCTTCCTCGAACCGAGATGGAGGCCGTCCTCGAACCCGAACCTCGACCGAGATGGAGGCCTTCCTCGAACCCGAGATGGATGCCGTCCTCGAACCCGAGATGGACTCGAACCGAGATGGAGCCTTCCTCGAACCGAGATGGATCGAACCGAGATGGAGGCCTTCCTCGAACCCGAGATGGACTTGGACGAACCGAGATGGATGCCGTCCTCGAACCCGAGATGGAGCCGTCCTCGAACCCGAGATGGAGGCCTTCCTCGAACCGAGATGGATCGAACCCGAGATGGATGCCTTCCTCGAACCCGAGATGGAGGCCTTCCTCGAACCGAGATGGATGCCGTCCTCGAACCCGAGATGGAGGCCTCCTCGAACCCGAGATGGATGCCGTCCTCGAACCCGAGATGGAGGCCTTCCTCGAACCCGAGATGGATCGAACCCGAGATCCTCCTCGAACCGAGATGGAGGCCTTCCTCGAACCCGAGATGGAACCCGAGATGGAGGCCTTCTCGAACCCGAGATGGAGGCCTTCTCGACCCGAGATGGAGCCTTCCTCGAACCGAGATGGATGCCGTCCTCGAACCCGAGATGGATGCCGTCCTCGAACCCGAGATGGACCTCGCGAGATGGATGCCGTCCTCGAGATGGACTCGAACCGAGATGGAGGCCTTCCTCGAACCCGAGATGGATTCCTCGAACCCGAGATGGAGGCCTTCCTCGAACCCGAGATGGATGCCGTCCTCGAGATGGAGGCCTTCCTCGAACCGAGATGGAGGCCGTCCTCGAACCCGAGATGGAGGCCTCCTCGAACCCGAGATGGAGGCCGTCCTCGAACCCGAGATGGATGCCGTCTCGAACCCGAGATGGAGGCCTTCCTCGAACCCGAGATGGAGGCCTTCCTCGAACCCGAGATTCCTCGAACCCCGATGGACTCCCGAGATGGAGGCCTTCCTCGAACCGAGATGGAGGCCTTCTCGAACCCGACTCGAGAATGGAGGCCTTCTCGAACCGAGATGGAGGCCTCTCGAACCCGAGATGGAACCTCGAACCGAGATGGAAATCCTCGACCCGAGATGGAGGCCTTCCTCGAACCCGATGGATGCCCTCGAACCCGAGATGGAGGCTTCCTCGAACCGAGATGGACCCGATGGAGGCCGTCTCGACCCGAGATGGAGGCCTTCCTCGAACCCGAGATGGAACCGAGATGGAGGCCTTCTCGAACCCGAGATGGAGGCCTTCCTCGCCTCGAACCGAGATGGATCAGGCCTCCTCGAACCCGAGATGGAGGCCTTCCTCGACCGAGATGGAGAACCCGAGATGGATGCCGTCCTCGAACCCGAGATGGAGGCCTTCCTCGAGATGGAGGCCTTCTCGACCCGAGATGGAGGCCTTCCTCGAACCCGAGATGAGGCCTTCCTCGAACCCGAGATGGATTCTCTCCCGAGACCGAGATTCCTTGGAGCCTCGAACCCGAGATGGAGCCCTCGAACCCGAGATGGACGAACCCGAGATGGAGGCCTTCCTCGAACCGAGATGGATGCCGTCCTCGAACCGAGATGGAGAACCCGAGATGGAGGGCCTCCTCGAACCGAGATGGAGGCCTTCCTCGACCCGAGATGGATGCCGTCCTCGAACCCGAGATGGAGGCCTTCCTCGAACCCGAGATGGAGGCCTTCCTCGAACCCGAGATGGAGGCCTTCCTCGAACCCGAGATGGAGGCCTTCCTCGAACCCGAGATGGAGGCCTTCCTCGAACCCGAGATGGAGGCCTTCCTCGAACCCGAGATGGATCGAACCCGAGATGGAGGCCTTCCTCGAACCCGAGATGGATGCCGTCCTCGAACCCGAGATGGAGGCCGTCCTCGAACCCGAGATGGAGGCCTTCTCGAACCGAGATGGAGGCCTTCCTCGAACCGAGATGATCGAACCCGAGACCTCGAACCCGAGATGGATGCCGTCCTCGAACCGAGATGGAGGCCTTCACCCGAGATGGAGGCCTTCTCGAACCGAGATGGATGCCTCTCGAACCGAGATGGAGGTCGACCCGAGATGAGGCCTTCCTCGAACCCGAGATGGATCCTCGAACCGAGGATCGCCGAGATGGCCGTCCTCGAACCCGAGATGGAGGCCCTCGAACCGAGATGAGAACCCGAGATGGAGGCCCTCGACCCGAGATGGACTCGAACCCGAGATGGACGACCCGAGATGGAGGCCTTCCTCGAACCCGAGATGGAGGCCTTCTCGAACCCGAGATGGAGGCCGAGATGATCGAACCGAGATGGAGGCCGTCCTCGAACCCGAGATGGATCGAACCGAGATGGAGGCCTTCCTCGAACCGAGATGGAGGCCTTCCTCGAACCCGAGATGGAGGCCTTCCTCGAACCGAGATGGATGCCGTCCTCGAACCCGAGATGGAGGCCGTCCTCCCGAGATGACCTCGACCGAGATGGAGCCGTCCTCGAACCGAGATGGACCCGAGATGGAGGCCTTCCTCGAACCCGAGATGGAGGCTTTCGCCGAGATTCCTCCCGAGACGAGATGGATGCCGTCTCGAACCCGAGATGGAGGCCTTCCTCGACCCGAGATGGATCGAACCGAGATGGAGGCCTTCCTCGAACCCGAGATGGAGGCCTTCCTCGAACCGAGATGGAGGCCTTCTCGAACCGAGATGGAGCCGTCCTCGACCCGAGATGGATGCCGTCCTCGAACCCGAGATGGAGGCCTTCCTCGAACCCGAGATGGATGCCGTCTCGAACCCGAGATGGATTCCTCGAACCCGAGATGGAGGCCTTCCTCGAACCCGAGATGGATCGAAACCGAGATGGAGGCCTTCCTCGAACCCGAGATGGATGCCGTCCTCGAACCCGAGATGGGGCCTTCCTCGAACCCGAGATGGAGGCCTTCCTCGAACCCGAGATGGAGGCCCTCGAACCCGAGATGGAGGCCTTCCTCGAACCGAGATGGATGCCGTCCTCGACCCGAGATGGAGCCGTCCTCGAACCCGAGATGGAGGCCTTCCTCGAACCGAGATGGATGCCGTCCTCGAACCCGAGATGGAGGCCTTCCTCGAACCCGAGATGGATCGAACCCGAGATGGAGGCCGTCTCGAACCCGAGATGGAGGCCTTCCTCGAACCCGAGATGGAGGCCGTCTCGAACCCGAGATGGATGCCGTCTCGAACCCGAGATGAGGCCTTCCTCGAACCGAGGCCGTCCTCGAACCGAGATGGACCTCGACCCGAGATCCTTCCTCGAACCCGAGATGGAGGCCTTCCTCGAACCCGAGATGGAGGCCTTCCTCGAACCCGAGATGGAGGCCTTCCTCGAACCCGAGATGGATCGAACCGAGATGGAGGCCGTCCTCGAACCCGAGATGGATCGCCGAGATGGAGCCGTCCTCGAACCCGAGATGGAGCCGTCCTCGAACCCGAGATGGATCGAACCGAGATGGAGGCCGTCCTCGAACCCGAGATGGAGGCCTTCCTCGAACCCGAGATGGATCGAACCCGAGATGGGCCGTCCTCGAACCGAGATGGATCGAACCCGAGATGGAGGCCGTCCTTCGAACCCGAGATGGAGGCCGTCCTCGAACCGAGATGGAGGTCGACCGAGATGGAGGCCGTCCTCGAACCCGAGATGGAGGCCGCCGAGATGGAGGCCGTCTCGCCGATCGAACCCGAGATGGATCGAACCGAGATGGAGCCGTCCTCGAACCCGAGATGGAGGCCGTCCTCGAACCGAGATGGAGGCCTTCCTCGAACCCGAGATGGAGCCGTCCTCGAACCCGAGATGGAGGCCGTCCTCGAACCGAGATGGATCGAACCGAGATGGAGCGAACCGAGATGGAGGCCGTCTCGACCCGAGATGACTCGAACCCGAGATGGAGCCGTCTCGAACCCGAGATGGATCGAACCCGAGATGGAGCCGTCTTCGCCGAGATGGACCCGAGATCGCCGAGATGGAGCCGTCTCGAACCGAGATGGAGGCCTTCCTCGAACCCGAGATGGAGGCCGTCCTCGAACCCGAGATGGAGGCCGTCTCGAACCGAGATGGAGGCCGTCTCGACCCGAGATGGAGGCCGTCTCGCCCGAGATGGAGGCCGTCCTCGAACCCGAGATGGAGGCCGTCTTCGAACCCGAGATGGAGGCCGTCCTCGAACCCGAGATGGAGGCCCTCGAACCGAGATGGAGGCCGTCTTCGAACCCGAGATGGAGGCCGTCTCGAACCGAGATGGAGGCCGTCTTCGAACCGAGATGGAGGCCGTCTCGAACCCGAGATGGAGGCCGTCCTCGCCCGAGATGGAGGCCGTCCTCGAACCCGAGATGGAGGCCGTCCTCGAACCCGAGATGGAGGTCGCCCGAGATGGAGGCCGTCCTCGAACCCGAGATGGAGGCCGTCCTCGAGCCCGAGATGGATCGAACCGAGATGGGGCCGTCTCGACCCGAGATGGAGGCCGTCTCGAACCGAGATGGAGGTCGCCGAGATGGAGGCCGTCTTCGAACCCGAGATGGAGGCCGTCCTCGAACCCGAGATGGAGGCCGTCCTCGAACCCGAGATGGAGGCCGTCCTCGAGCCCGAGATGGAGGCCGTCCTCGACCCGAGATGGAGCCGTCCTCGACCCGAGATGGAGGCCGTCCTCGAGATGGATCCGAGATGGAGGCCGTCCTCGAACCCGAGATGGAGGCCGTCTCGAACCCGAGATGGAGGCCGTCCTCGCCCGAGATGGATCGAACCGAGATGGAGCCGTCCTCCGAGATGGATCCTCGAACCCGAGATGGAGGCCGTCCTCGCCGAGATGGAGAACCCGAGATGGAGGCCCTCGCCCGAGATGGAGGCCTTCCTCGAACCCGAGATCGCCCGAGATGGAGGCCGTCCTCGAACCGAGATGGAGGCCGCGAACCCGAGATGGACCCGAGATGGACCCGAGATGGAGCCGTCCTCGAACCCCGTCCTCGAACCCGAGATGGAGGCCGTCCTCGAGATGGAGGCCGTCCTCGAACCCGAGATGGAGGCCGTCCTCGAGCCCGAGATGGAGGCCTTCCTCGAACCCGAGATGGAGGCCCTCGAACCCGAGATGGAGGCCGCGAGCCCGAGATGGAGGCCGTCCTCGAACCCGAGATGGAGGCCGTCCCCGATCGCCCGAGATGGAGGCCGTCCTCGACCCGAGATGGAGGCTCGCCCGAGATGGAGGCCGTCTCGACCCGAGATGGATCGACCCGAGATGGAGGCCGTCCTCGACCCGAGATGGAGGCCTTCTCGAACCCGAGATGGATCGACCCGAGATGGAGGCCGTCCTCGAACCCGAGATGGAGGCCTCCTCGAACCCGAGATGGAGGGTTCCTCGACCCGAGATGGAGGCCGTCCTCGACCCGAGATGGAGGCCGTCCTCGAACCGAGATGGAGGCCTTCCTCGACCCGAGATGGAGGCCGTCTCGAGATGGAGGCCGTCCTCGAACCCGAGATGGAGGCCGTCCTCGAACCGAGACGAACCCGAGATGGAGGCCTTCCTCGAACCCGAGATGGACCTCGAACCGAGATGGAGGCCGTCTCGAACCCGAGATGGAGGCCTTCCTCGACCCGAGATGGAGCCGTCCTCGACCCGAGATGGAGGCCGTCCTCGAACCCGAGATGGAGGCCGTCTTCGAACCCGAGATGGAGGCCGTCCTCGACCCGAGATGGAGGCCTTCCTCGAACCCGAGATGGAGGCCTTCCTCTTCCGAGATGGAGGCCGTCTCGAACCCGAGATGGAGGCCGTCTTCGAGCCCCGAATGGAGGCCTTCCTCCCGAGATGAGCCGTCCTCCCGAGATGGATCGAACCCCTCGAACCCGAGATGGAGGCCTTCCTCGAACCCGAGATGGAGGCCGTCCTCGAGCCGAGATGGAGGCCTTCTCGAACCCGAGATGGGAGGCCTTCCTCGAGNTCGAACCCGAATGGAGCCGATGGAGGCCTTCCTCGAACCCGAGATGGAGGCCTTCCTCGAACCCGAGATGGAGCCTTCCTCGAGCCCGAGATGGAGGCCGTCCTCGAACCGAGATGGACGTCTCGAGATGGATCGAACCGAGATGGAGGCCTTCCTCGAACCCGAGATGGAGGCCTTCCTCGAGCCCGAGATGGATGCCGTCCTCGAACCCGAGATGGAGGCTTCGACTCCGAGGTGGAGGCCGTCCTCGAACCCGAGATGGAGGCCTTCCTCGAACCCGAGATGGAGGCCTTCCTCGAACCCGAGATCGACCCGAGATGGAGGCCGTCCTCGAACCCGAGATGGAGGGCCCGAACGAACCGAGATGGAGGCCGTCTCGAACCCGAGATGGATCGAACCGAGATGGAGGCCGTCCTCGCCGAGATGGAGCCGTCCTCGCGAGATGGAGGGAGCCCGAGATGGATGCCGTCCTCGAACCCGAGATGGAGGCCGTCTCGCCCGAGATGGAGGCCTTCCTCGAACCCGAGATGGAGGCCTTCCTCGAACCCGAGATGGAGGCTCGAACCCGAGATGGAGGCCGTCCTCGAACCCGAGATGGAGGCCTTCTCGAACCGAGATGGAGGCCGTCCTCGAACCCGAGATGGAGGCCTTCTCGACCCGAGATGGATGCCGTCCTCGAACCCGAGATGGAGGCCGTCTCGAACCCGAGATGGAGGCCGTCCTCGAACCCGAGATGGACTCGAACCGAGATGGAGGCCTTCTCGACCCGAGAACCCGAGATGGATGCCGTCTCGCCGAGATGGACTCGAACCGAGATGGAGGCCTTCCTCGAACCGAGATGGAGGCCTCCTCGCCGAGATGGACTCGAACCGAGATGGATCGAACCGAGATGGATGCCGTCCTCGAACCCGAGATGGAGGTCGAACCGAGATGGAGCCGTCTCGAACCCGAGATGGATGCCGTCCTCGAACCGAGATGGAGGCCTTCCTCGAACCCGAGATGGATCGACCCGAGATGGAGGCCGTCCTCGAACCCGAGATGGATCGACCCGAGATGGATCGAACCCGAGATGGAGGCCGTCTCGAACCCGAGATGGAGGCGCGAGATGGAGAACCCGAGATGGAGAACCCGAGATGGAGGCCTTCCTCGAACCCGAGATGGATCGAACCCGAGATGGAGAACCCGAGATGGAGTCCTCGAACCCGAGATGGAGGCCGTCCTCGAACCCGAGATGGATCGCCGAGATGGACTCGAACCCGAGATGGAGGCCTTCCTCGAACCCGAGATGGAGGCCGTCCTCGAACCCGAGATGGATGCCGTCCTCGAACCCGAGATGGACGTCCTCGAACCGAGATGGAGGCCTTCCTCGACCCGAGATGGATGCCGTCCTCGAACCGAGATGGAGGCCTTCCTCGAACCCGAGATGGAGGCCTTCCTCGAACCCGAGATGGAGGCCTTCCTCGAACCGAGATGGATGCCGTCCTCGAACCCGAGATGGCCGTCCTCGAACCCGAGATGGAGGCCTTCCTCGAACCCGAGATGGAGGCCTTCCTCGAACCGAGATGGGCCGTCCTCGAACCGAGAGTCCTTGGAACCGAGATGGATGCCGTCTCGAACCGAGATGGAGGCTTCCTCGACCCGAGATGGATCGGAGATGGAGCCGTCCTCGAACCCGAGATGGAAACCCGAGATGGAGGCCTTCCTCGAACCCGAGATGGACCCGAGATGGACGTCCTCGAACCCGAGATGGAGGCCTTCCTCGAACCGAGATGGATGCCGTCCTCGAACCGAGATGGATCGAACCCGAGATGGAGGCCTTCCTCCTCGAACCCGAGATGGATGCCGTCCTCGAACCGAGATGGACTCGAACCGAGATGGAGGCCTTCCTCGAACCCGAGATGGAGGCCTTCCTCGAACCCGAGATGGATCGGATGGACGAACCCGAGATGGAGGCCTTCTCGAACCCGAGATGGACGAACCCGAGATGGAGGCCTTCCTCGAACCCGAGATGGAGGCCTTCCTCGAACCGAGATGGATCCTCGAACCCGAGATGGAGGCCGTCCTCGAACCCGAGATGGAGGCCTTCTCGAACCCCCGTCCTCGAACCGAGATGGATGCCGTCCTCGAACCCGAGATGGAGGCTTCCTCGAAACCGAGATGGAGGCCTTCCTCGACCCGAGATGGATGCCGTCCTCGACCCGAGATGGATCGACCCGAGATGGAGGCCTTCCTCGAACCCGAGATGGACCTCGAACCCGAGATGGAGGCCTTCTCCGAGATTTCGAACCCGAGATGGATCCTCGAACCCGAGATGGAGGTCCTCGAACCCGAGATGGAGGCCTTCCTCGAACCCGAGATGGATGCCGTCCTCGAACCGAGATGGAGGCCTTCTCGAACCGAGATGGAGGCCTTCTGATGGACTCGAACCGAGATGGACCTCGAACCGAGATGCCTTCCTCGAACCCGAGATGGAGGCCCTCGAACCCGAGATGGAGGCCGTCTCGAACCCGAGATGGATGCCGTCCTCGAACCCGAGATGGAGGCCTTCCTCGAACCGAGATGGATGCCGTCCTCGAACCCGAGATGGATCGAACCGAGATGGAGAACCCGAGATGGAGGCCTTCCTCGAACCGAGATGGAGAACCCGAGATGGATGCCGTCTCGAACCCGAGATGGACCTCGAACCCGAGATGGAGGCCTTCCTCGAACCCGAGATGGACTCGAACCGAGATGGAGGCCTTCCTCGAACCCGAGATGGACCTCGAACCCGAGATGGAGGCCTTCCTCGAACCCGAGATGGAGGCCTTCCTCGACCCGAGATGGATCGAACCCGAGATGGAGCCGTCTCGAACCCGAGATGGATCGCCGAACCGAGATGGATCCTCGAACCCGAGATGGAGGCCCCTTGGAGGCCTTCCTCGAACCGAGATGAGACTCGAACCGAGATGGAGGCTCGAACCGAGATGGACCCGATCGAGATGGGGCCTTCCTCGAACCGATGGAGGCCTTGAGATCGAACCCGAGATGGAGCCTTCCTCGAACCCGAGATGGAGGCCTTCCTCGAACCCGAGATGGAGGCCCTCGAACCGAGATGGACCCGAGATGGAGGCCTTCCTCGAACCCGAGATGGAGGCCTTCCTCGAACCGAGATGGATCGCCGAGACCCGAGATGGAGGCCTTCCTCGAACCCGAGATGGAGGCCTTCCTCCCGAGATGGAGGCCCTCGAACCCGAGATGGAGGCCGTCTCGAACCCGAGATGGAGGCCTTCCTCGACCCGAGATGGACTCGAACCGAGATGGAGGCCTTCCTCGAACCGAGATGGATGCCGTCCTCGAACCCGAGATGGAGGCCTTCCTCGACCCGAGATGGAGAACCCGAGATGGAGGCCTTCCTCGAACCCGAGATGGAGGCCTTCCTCGAACCGAGATGGACGACCCGAGATGGAGGCCTTCCTCGAACCCGAGATGGAGGCCTTCCTCGAACCCGAGATGGAGGCCTTCTCGAACCCGAGATGGAGGCCTTCCTCGAACCGAGAGCCGTCCTCGAACCCGAGATGGAGGCCTTCCTCGACCCGAGATGGAGCCTTCCTCGAACCCGAGATGGAGCCGTCCTCGAACCCGAGATGGAGGCCTTCCTCGAACCCGAGATGGATGCCGTCCTCGAACCCGAGATGGACTCGAACCGAGATGGAGGCCTTCCTCGAACCCGAGATGGAGGCCTTCCTCGAACCCGAGATGGAGGCGCCGAGATGGAGGCCTTCCTCGAACCCGAGATGGATCGAACCCGAGATGGATCCTCGAACCCGAGATGGAGAACCCGATGGATCGAGATGGAGGCCTTCCTCGAACCCGAGATGGAGGCCTTCCTCGAACCCGAGATGGAGGCCTTCCTCGAACCCGAGATGGATGCCGTCCTCGAACCCGAGATGGATGGAGGCCGTCCTCGAACCCGAGATGGAATTCCTCGAACCCGAGATGGATTCTCGAACCCGAGATGGAGGCCGCCTCCTCGAACCCGAGATGGAACCCGAGATGGAGGCCGTCCTCGAACCCGAGATGGAGGCCTTCCTCGAACCCGAGATGGAGGCCTTCCTCGAACCCGAGATGGATGCCGTCCTCGAACCCGAGATGGAGATGGAGGCCGTCCTCGAACCCGAGATGGAGGCCTTCCTCGAACCCGAGATGGAGATGGAGGCCGTCCTCGAACCCGAGATGGAGGCCTTCCTCGAACCCGAGATGGAGGCCTTCCTCGAACCGAGAGATGGAGGCCGTCCTCGAACCCGAGAGAGATGGAGGCCGTCCCCGAGATGGATTGGAGGCCTTCTCGAACCCGAGATGGAGGCCGTCCTCGAACCCGAGATGGAGCCGTCCTCGAACCCGAGATGGATGCCGTCCTCGAACCCGAGATGGACTCGAACCCGAGATGGAGCCTTCCTCGACCCGAGATGGATGCCGTCCTCGAACCCGAGATGGAGGCCTTCCTCGACCGAGATGGAGGCCGAGATGGAGGCCTTCTCGAACCCGAGATGGAGGCTCGAACCCGAGATGGAGGCCGTCCTCGACCCGAGATGGAGGCCTTCCTCGAACCCGAGATGGAGGCCTTCCTCGAACCCGAGATGGATGCCGTCCTCGAACCCGAGATGGAGCCGTCCTCGACCCGAGATGGAGGCCTTCCTCGAACCGAGATGGAGGTCGAACCGAGATGGAGCCGTCCTCGAACCCGAGATGGATCGCCGAGATGGATCGAACCCGAGATGGAGGCCTTCCTCGACCCGAGATGGACTCGCCGAGATGGAGCCGTCCTCGAACCCGAGATGGAGGCCGTCCTCGCCGAGATGGATGCCGTCCTCGAACCGAGATGGATTCGAACCCGAGATGGAGGCCCTCGAACCCGAGATGGATGCCGTCCTCGAACCGAGATGGATGCCGTCCTCGAACCCGAGATGGATCGAACCCGAGATGGAGGCCGTCCTCGAACCCGAGATGGATCGAACCGAGATGGATGCCGTCTCGAACCCGAGATGGAGGCCTTCCTCGACCCGAGATGGAGGCCTTCCTCGAACCCGAGATGGAGGCCTTCCTCGAACCCGAGATGGAGGCCTTCCTCGACCCGAGATGGACGAACCCGAGATGGATGCCGTCCTCGAACCCGAGATGCCGTCCTCGAACCCGAGATGGATGCCGTCCTCGAACCCGAGATGGAGGCCTTCCTCGAACCGAGATGGAGGCCGTCCTCGAACCGAGATGGAGCCGTCCTCGAACCGAGATGGAGGCCGTCTCGAACCCGAGATGGATGCCGTCCTCGAACCCGAGATGGATCGAACCCGAGATGGAGCCGTCCTCGAACCCGAGATGGAGGCCTCCTCGAACCCGAGATGGAGGCCGTCCTCGAACCCGAGATGGATCGAACCCGAGATGGACCGTCCTCGAACCCGAGATGGAGGCCGTCCTCGAACCCGAGATGGAGGCCTTCTCGAACCCGAGATGGATGCCGTCCTCGAACCCGAGATGGAGGCCTTCTCGAACCCGAGATGGAGGCCTTCTCGAACCCGAGATGGATGCCGTCCTCGAACCGAGATGGAGGCCGTCCTCGAACCCGAGATCGAACCCGAGATGGATCGAACCCGAGATGGAGGCCGTCCTCGAACCGAGATGGAGGTCCTCGAACCCGAGATGGAGGCCGTCCTCGAACCCGAGATGGAGGCCGTCCTCGAACCCGAGATGGAGGCCTTCCTCGAACCCGAGATGGATCGAACCCGAGATGGAGCCGTCCTCGAACCCGAGATGGATCGAACCCGAGATGGAGCCGTCCTCGAACCCGAGATGGAGGCCGTCCTCGAACCCGAGATGGATCGAACCGAGATGGAGGCCCTCGAACCCGAGATGGAGCCTTCCTCGACCCGAGATGGAGGCCTCCTCGAGCCCGAGATGGAACCCGAGATGGATCGCCGAGATGGGCCGTCCTCGAACCCGAGATGGAGGCCGTCCTCGAACCCGAGATGGAGGCCTTCCTCGCCGAGATGGAGGCCGTCCTCGAACCCGAGATGGAGGCCTTCCTCGAACCCGAGATGGAGGCCCTCGAACCCGAGATGGAGGCCTTCCTCGAGCCCGAGATGGAGGCCTTCCTCGACCCCGAGATGGAGGCCGTCCTCGAACCCGAGATGGAATCGCCGAGATGGAGCCGTCCTCGAACCCGAGATGGAGGCCGTCCTCGCCCGAGATGGAGGCCTTCCTCGCCCGAGATGGAGGCCTTCCTCGAACCCGAGATGGAGCCGTCCGAGATCGCCCGAGATGGAGGCCTTCCTCGAGCCCGAGATGGAGGCCTTCCTCGAACCCGAGATGGAGGCCGTCCTCGAACCCGAGATGGAGGCCTTCCTCGAACCCGAGATGGAGGCCTTCCTCGAACCCGAGATGGAGGCCTTCCTCGAACCCGAGATGGAGCCGTCCTCGCCCGAGATGGACTCGAACCCGAGATGGAGGCCTTCTCGAACCCGAGATGGATGCCGTCCTCGAACCCGAGATGGAGGCCTTCCTCGAACCCGAGATGGAGGCCTTCCTCGAACCCGAGATGGAACCCGAGATGGAGGCCTTCCTCGAACCCGAGATGGAGGCCTTCCTCGAACCCGAGATGGAGGCCTTCCTCGAACCCGAGATGGAGGCCGTCCTCGAACCCGAGATGGAGGCCTTCCTCGAACCGAGATGGAGGCCTTCCTCGAACCCGAGATGGATGCCGTCCTCGAACCCGAGATGGAGGCCGTCCTCGAACCCGAGATGGAGGCCTTCCTCGAACCCGAGATGGAGGCCTTCCTCGAACCGAGACGAACCCGAGATGGAGGCCTTCCTCGAGATGGAGGCCTTCCTCGAACCCGAGATGGATGCCGTCCTCGAACCCGAGATGGAGCCTTCCTCGCCCGAGATGGAGGCCTTCCTCGAACCCGAGATGGAGGCCGTCCTCGAACCCGAGATGGATGCCTTCCTCGAACCCGAGATGGAGGCCTTCCTCGAACCCGAGATGGATCCTCGAACCCGAGATGGAGGCCTTCCTCGAACCGAGATGGAGGCCTTCCTCGAACCCGAGATGGAGGCCTTCCTCGACCCGAGATGGAGGCCTTCCTCGAACCCGAGATGGAGGCCTTCTCGAACCCGAGATGGAGGCCTTCCTCGAACCCGAGATGGATGCCTTCCTCGAAACCCGAGATGGAGGCCTTCCTCGAACCCGAGATGGATCGATGGAGGCCTTCCTCGAACCCGAGATGGACCGTCCTCGAACCGAGATGGAGGCCCGAGATGGAGGCCTTCCTCGAACCCGAGATGGAACCCGAGATGGAGGCCCTTCCTCGAACCCGAGATGGAGGCCTTCCTCGAACCCGAGATGGAGCCTTCCTCGAACCCGAGATGGAGGCCTCCTCGAACCCGAGATGGAGGCCTTCCTCGAACCCGAGATGGAACCCGAGATGGAGGCCTTCCTCGAACCCGAGATGGAGGCCTTCCTCGAACCCGAGATGGAGCCTTCCTCGAACCCGAGATGGAGGCCTTCCTCGAACCGAGATGGATGCCGTCCTCGAACCGAGATGGATCCTCGAACCCGAGATGGAGGCCTTCCTCCGAGATGGAGATGGAGGCCGTCCTCGAACCCGAGATGAATGGAGGCCGTCCTCGAACCCGAGATGAAGAGGCCGTCCTCGAAACCCGAGATGGAGAAAACCGAGATGGAGGCCTTCTCGAACCCGAGATGGAGCGAGATGGAGGCCTTCCTCGAACCGAGATGGAGGCCTTCCTCGAACCCGAGGANGGCTTCTCGAAACCGAGATGGAGGCCCTCGGAGATGGATGCCGTCCTCGAACCCGAGATGGAGGCCTTCTCGAACCCGAGATGGATGCCGTCCTCGAACCCTTCTCGAGAGATGGAGCCTTCCTCGAACCCGAGATGGACCCTCGAACCCGAGATGGAGGCCTTCCTCGAACCCGAGATGGATGCCGTCCTCGAACCCGAGATGGAGGCCTTCCTCGAACCGAGATGGATGCCGTCCTCGAACCCGAGATGGAGGCCTTCCTGGAGGCCGAACCCGAATGGAGGCCTTCCTCGACCCGAGATGGAGTCCTCGAACCCGAGATGGAGGCCTCGAACCGAGATGGAGCCTCCTCGAACCGAGATGGAGCCGTCCTCGAACCGAGATGGAGGCTTCCTCGACCCGAGATGGAGCCGTCCTCGAACCCGAGATGGAGCCGTCCTCGAACCCGAGATGGAGGCCTTCCTCGAACCCGAGATGGAGCCGTCCTCGAACCCGAGATGGAGGCCTTCCTCGAACCCGAGATGGAGCCGTCCTCGAACCCGAGATGGAGGCCTTCCTCGAACCCGAGATGGAGCCGTCCTCGAACCCGAGATGGAGGCCTTCCTCGAACCCGAGATGGAGCCGTCCTCGAACCCGAGATGGAGGCCTTCTCGAACCCGAGATGGATGCCGTCCTCGAACCCGAGATGGAGGCCTTCTCGAACCCGAATGGAGGCCTTCCTCGAACCGAGATGGAGCCGTCTCGAACCCGAGATGGAGGCCTTCCTCGAACCCGAGATGGAGCCGTCCTCGAACCCGAGATGGAGGCCTTCCTCGAACCGAGATGGATTCCTCGAACCCGAGATGGAGCCTTCCTCGAACCGAGATGGAGCCGTCCTCGAACCCGAGATGGAGGCCTTCCTCGAACCCGAGATGGAGCCGTCTCGAACCGAGATGGAGGCCTCCTCGAACCCGAGATGGAGCCGTCCTCGAACCCGAGATGGAGGCCTTCTCGAACCGAGATGGAGGCGAACCGAGATGGAGGCCTTCCTCGAACCGAACCCGAGATGGAGGCCGAACCCGAGATGGAGGCCTTCTCGACCCGAGATGCCGTCCTCGAACCCCTTCCTCGAACCCGAGATGGATGCCGTCCTCGAACCCGAGATGGAGCCGTCCTCGAACCCGAGATGGAGGCCTTCCTCGAACCCGAGATGGAGGCCTTCCTCGAACCCGAGATGGAGCATGGAACCGAGATGGAGGCCTTCCTCGAACCCGAGATGGATGCCGTCCTCGAACCCGAGATGGAGGCCTTCCTCGAACCCGAGATGGAGGCCTTCCTCGAACCCGAGATGGAGGCCTTCCGAACCCGAGATGGAGGCCTTCCTCGAACCCGAGATGGAGGCCTCCTCGAACCCGAGATGGAGGCTTCCTCGAACCGAGATGGAGGACCCGAGATGCCGTCCTCGAACCCGAGATGGAGGCCTTCCTCGAACCGAGATCCTCGAACCGAGATGGAGGCTTCCTCGAACCAGATGGAGGCCTTCCTCGAACCCGAGATGGAGGCCTTCCGAACCCGAGATGGAGGCCGAACCGAGATGGAGGCCTTCTCGAACCGAGATGGAGGCCGTCTCGACCCGAGATGGAGGCTTCCTCGACCCGAGATGGAGCCGCCTCGAACCCGAGATGGAGCCTTCTCGAACCCGAGATGGAGGCCTTCTCGAACCCGAGATGGAGGCCTTCCTCGAACCCGAGATGGAGCCGTCCTCGAACCCGAGATGGAGGCCTTCCTCGAACCGAGATGGAGGCCTTCCTCGAACCCGAGATGGAGGCCTTCCTCGAACCCGAGATGGAGGACCCGAGATGGAGGCCTCGAGCCCGAGATGGCCTCCTCGAACCCGATGGAGGCTTCCTCGAACCCGAGATGGAGCCGTCCTCGAACCCGAGATGGAGGCCTTCCTCGAACCCGAGATGGAGGCGAACCCGAGATGGAGGCCTCCTCGAACCGAGATGGAGGCCTTCCTCGAACCCGAGATGGAGGCCGTCCTCGAACCCGAGATGGAGAACCCGAGATGGAGGCCTTCCTCGAACCCGAGATGGAGGAACCCGAGATGGAGGCCTTCCTCGAACCCGAGATGGAGGCCTTCCTCGAACCCGAGATGGATGCCGTCCTCGAACCCGAGATGGAGGCCTTCCTCGAGCCCGAGATGGAGGCCGTCCTCGAAGATGGATGCCGTCCTCGAACCCGAGATGGAGGCCGATTGGAGGCCTTCCTCGAACCCGAGATGGAGGAACCGAGATGGAGGCCTTCCTCGAACCCGAGATGGAGGCCTTCCTCGAACCCGAGATGGAGGCCTTCCTCGAGCCCGAGATGGAGGCCTTCCTCGAACCCGAGATGGAGGCCTTCCTCGAACCCGAGATGGAGGCCTTCTCGAGAGATGGAGGCCGAACCGAGATGGAGGCCTTCCTCGAGAGATGGAGCCGTCCTCGAACCGAGATGGAGGCCGTCCTCGAACCGAGATGGAGGCCGAGAGATGGATGCCGTCCTCGAACCCGAGATGGAGGCCTCCTCGAACCCCCTCGAACCGAGATGGAGGCCTCGACCCGAGATGGAGCCGTCCTCGAACCCGAGATGGAGGCCTTCCTCGAACCAGATGGAGGCCGTCCTCGAACCCGAGATGGAGCCGTCTCGAACCGAGATGGAGGCCTTCCTCGACCCGAGATGGAGGCCTTCCTCGAACCCGAGATGGAGCCGTCCTTGGAGGGAACCCGAGATGGAGGCGAGATGGAGCCTTCCTCGAACCCGAGATGGAGGCCGTCCTCGAACCGAGATGGAGGCCTTCCTCGAACCCGAGATGGAGGCCTTCCTCGAACCGAGATGGATTCCTCGAGAGATGGAGGCCTTCCTCGAACCCGAGATGGAGGCCGACCCGAGATGGAGGCCTTCTCGAACCCGAGATCCTTCTCGAACCCGAGATGGAGCCGTCCTGGAGCCTTCCTCGAACCCGAGATGGAGGCCTTCCTCGAACCCGAGATGGAGGCCGTCCTCGAACCCGAGATGGAGCCGTCTCGAACCCGAGATGGAGAGCCGTCCTCGAACCCGAGATGGAGCCTTCCTCGAACCGAGATGGAGCCGTCCTCGAACCCGAGATGGAGGAACCCGAGATGGATGCCGTCCTCGAACCCGAGATGGAGGCCTTCCTCGAACCCGAGATGGAGGCCTTCCTCGAACCCGAGATGGAGCCGTCTCGACCCGAGATGGAGGCCTTCCTCGAACCCGAGATGGATCGAACCCGAGATGGAGCCGTCCTCGAACCGAGATGGAGCCTCGAACCGAGATGGAGGCCTTCCTCGAACCCGAGATGGAAACCCCGTCCTCGAACCCGAGATGGAGCCTTCTCGAGCCCGAGATGGAGGCCTTCCTCGACCCGAGATGTTCTCGAACCCGAGATGGATGCCGTCCTCGAACCCGAGATGGAGGCCCTCGACCCGAGATGGAGCCGTCCTCGAACCCGAGATGGAGGCCTTCCTCGAACCCGAGATGGAGGCCTTCGAACCCGAGATGGAGGCGAACCCTTCCTCGAACCGAGATGGAGGAACCCGAGATGGAGGCCTTCCTCGAACCCGAGATGGAGGCCTTCCTCGAACCCGAGATGGAGGCCTTCCTCGAACCCGAGATGGAGTTCTCGAACCCGAGATGGAGGCCCCTCGAACCCGAGATGGAGGCCTTCCTCGAACCGAGATGGAACGAACCCGAGATGGAACCGAGATGGAGCCTTCCTCGAACCCGAGATGGAGGCCTTCCTCGAACCCGAGATGGAGGCCTTCCTCGAACCCGAGATGGAGCCGTCTCGAACCCGAGATGGAGGAACCCGAGATGGAGGCCCTCGACCCGAGATGGAGGCCTTCCTCGAACCGAGATGGATGCCGTCCTCGAACCCGAGATGGAGGCCTTCTCGAACCCGAGATGGCCGAGATGGAGGCCCGAACCCGAGATGGAGGCCTTCCTCGAACCCGAGATGGAGGCCTTCTCGAACCCGAGATGGAGGCCTTCCTCGACCCCGAGATGGAGGCCTTCCTCGAACCGAGATGGAGCCTTCCTCGAACCCGAGATGGAGGCCGAACCCGAGATGGAGGCCTTCCTCGAACCCGAGATGGAGGCCTTCCTCGAACCCCCCGTCCTCGAACCCCCCTCCTCGAACCCGAGATGGAGGCCGTCCTCGACCCGAGATGGAGGCGAACCCGAGATGGAGGACCCGAGATGGAGGCCTTCCTCGAACCCGAGATGGAGGCCGTCCTCGAACCCGAGATGGAGGCCTTCCTCGAACCCGAGATGGAGGCGCCGTCCTCGAACCCGAGGAAGCCTTCCTCGAACCCGAGATGGAGCCGTCCTCGAACCCGAGATGGAGGCCTTCCTCGAACCCGAGATGGAGGCCTCGAACCCGAGATGGAGGCCTTCTCGAACCCGAGATGGAGCCTTCCTCGAACCCGAGATGGACCTCGACCCGAGATGGAGGAACCCCGTCCTCGAACCCGAGATGGAGGCCTCTCGAACCCGAGATGGAGCCGTCTCGAACCCCCTCGAGAGATGGAGGCCTTCCTCGAGAGATGGAGGCGAACCCGAGATGGAGGCCTTCCTCGAACCCGAGATGGAGGCCTCTCGAACCCGAGATGCCCGACCCGAGATTTCCTCGAGCCCGAGATGGAGCCTTCCTCGAACCCGAGATGCCGGAACCGAGATGGAGCCGTCCTCGAACCCGAGATGGATGCCGTCCTCGAACCCGAGATGGAGCCTCCTCGAACCGAGATGGAGGCCTTCCTCGAACCCGAGATGGAGGCCTTCCTCGAACCCGAGATGGAGGCCTTCCTCGAACCCGAGATGGAGGCCTTCCTCGAACCCGAGATGGAGGCCTCCTCGATGGAGGCCTCCTCGAACCCGAGATGGAGGCCTTCTCGAACCCGAGATGGATGCCGTCCTCGAACCCGAGATGGAGGCAACCCGAGATGGAGCCTTCCTCGAACCCGAGATGGAGCCTTCCTCGAACCCGAGATGGAGGCCTTCCTCGAGAGATGGAGGCCCCTCGAACCGAGATGGAGCCTTCCTCGAACCCCGTCCTCGAACCCGAGATGGATGCCGTCCTCGAACCCGATGGAGGCCCCTCGAACCCGAGATGGAGGCCTTCCTCGAACCGAGATGGAGCCTTCCTCGAACCCGAGATGGAGGCCTTCCTCGAACCCGAGATGGAGGCCTTCCTCGAACCCGAGATGGATATGGAGGCCTCCTCGAACCCGAGATGGAGGCCGAACCCGAGATGGAGGCCTTCCTCGAACCCGAGATGGATGCCGTCCTCGAACCCGAGAGATGGAGGCCTTCCTCGAACCCGAGATGGAGCCGTCCTCGAACCCGAGATGGATGCCGTCCTCGAACCCGAGATGGAGCCGTCCTCGAACCGAGATGGAGGCCTTCCTCGAACCCGAGATGGAGGCCTTCCTCGAACCCGAGATGGAGGCCTTCCTCGAACCCGAGCCGTCCTCGAACCGAGATGGAGGCCTCGAACCCGAGATGGAGGCCTTCGAACCCGAGATGGAGGCCGAGATGGAGGCCTTCCTCGAACCCGAGATGGAGGCCTTCCTCGAACCCGATGGAGGCCTTCCTCGAACCCGAGATGGAGCCTTCTCGAACCCGAGATGGAGGCCGTGGATCGAACCGAGATGGAGGCCTCTCGAACCCGAGATGGAGCCTCCTCGAACCCGAGATGGAGGCCTTCCTCGAACCCGAGATGGAGAACCGAGATGGAGGCCTTCCTCGAACCCGAGATTCTCGAACCCGAGATGGAGGCCTTCCTCGAACCCGAGATGGAGGCCTTCCTCGAACCCGAGATGGAGGCCTTCCTCGAACCCGAGATGGAGGCCTTCCTCGAACCCGAGATGGAGAACCGAGATGGAGCCTTCCTCGAACCCGAGATGGAGGCCTTCCTCGAACCCGAGATGGAGGCCTTCCTCGAACCCCCCGTCCTCGAACCCGAGATGGAGGCCTTCCTCGAACCCGAGATGGATGCCGTCCTCGAACCCGAGATGGATTCCTCGAACCGAGATGGAGGCCTTCCTCGAACCCGAGATGGAGGCCTTCCTCGAACCCGAGATGGAGGCCTTCCTCGAACCCCCCGTCCTCGAACCCGAGATGGAGGCCCCTTCCTCGAACCCGAGATGGAGCCGTCCTCGATGGAGGCCTTCTCGAACCCGAGATGGAGCCTTCCTCGAACCCGAGATGGAGGCCTTCTCGAACCCGAGATGGAGGCCTTCCTCGAACCCGAGATGGATGCCGTCCTCGAACCGAGATGGAGGCCTTCCTCGAACCCGAGATGGAGCCGTCCTCGAACCCGAGATGGATGCCGTCCTCGAACCCGAGATGGAGGCCTTCCGAACCCGAGATGGAGGCCTTCCTCCCGAGATGGAGGCCTTCCTCGAACCCGAGATGGATGCCGTCTCGAACCCGAGATGGATTCCCGTCCTCGAACCGAGATGGAGGCCTTCTCGAGAGATGGAGGCCTTCCTCGAACCCGAGATGGAGCCGTCCTCGACCCGAGATGGAGCCGTCCTCGAACCCGAGATGGAGGCCTTCCTCGAACCCGAGATGGATGCCGTCCTCGAACCCGAGATGGAGGCCCCTCTCGAACCCGAGATGGAGGCCTTCCTCGAACCCGAGATGGATGCCGTCCTCGAACCCGAGATGGAGGAAGACCGAGCCCGAGATGGAGGCCGAGCCCGAGATGAGGCCTTCCTCGAACCCGAGATGGAGGCCTTCCTCGAACCCGAGATGGAGCCGTCCTCGAACCCGAGATGGAGGCCTTCCCGTCCTCGAAGATGGAGGCCTTCTCGAACCGAGATGGATGCCGTCCTCGAACCCGAGATGGAGCCGTCCTCGAACCCGAGATGGAGGCCTTCCTCGAACCCGAGATGGAGGCCGAACCCGAGATGGAGGCCTTCCTCGAACCCGAGATGGAGGCCTTCCTCGAACCCGAGATGGAGCCGTCCTCGAACCCGAGGAGGCCGTCCTCGAACCCGAGATGGAGGCCTTCCTCGAACCCGAGATGGAGGCCTTCCTCGAACCCGAGATGGAGGCCTTCCTCGAACCCGAGATGGAGGCCTTCCTCGAACCCGAGATGGAGCCGTCCTCGAACCCGAGATGGAGGCCGAACCCGAGATGGAGCCGTCCTCGAACCCGAGATGGAGGCCTTCCTCGAACCCGAGATGGAGGCGAGAGATGGATGCCGTCCTCGAACCCGAGATGGAGGCCTTCCTCGAACCCGAGATGGAGGCCTTCCTCGACCCGAGATGGAGGCCTTCCTCGAACCCGAGATGGAGCCGTCCTCGAACCCGAGATGGAGGCCCCGTCCTCGAACCCGAGATGGAGGCCAAGATGGAGCCGTCCTCGAACCCGAGATGGAGCCTCCTCGAACCCGAGATGGAGGCCTTCCTCGAGCCCGAGATGGAGGCCTTCCTCGAACCCGAGATGGAGGCCTTCCTCGAACCCGAGATGGAGGCCTTCCTCGAACCCGAGATGGAGCCGTCCTCGAACCCGAGATGGAGGAGCCTCCTCGAACCCGAGATGGAGGCCTTCCTCGAACCCGAGATGGAGGCCTTCCTCGAACCCGAGATGGAGGCCTTCCTCGAACCCGAGATGGAGGCCTTCCTCTGGAGCCGTCTTCGAACCCGAGATGGAGGCCTTCCTCGAGGAGATGGATGCCGTCCTCGAACCCGAGATGGAGGCCTTCCTCGAACCCGAGATGGAGGCCTTCTCGAACCCGAGATGGAGGCCTTCCTCGAACCCGAGATGGAGCCGTCCTCCCGAGATGGAGGCCCCTCTCGAACCCGAGATGGAGGCCTTCCTCGAACCCGAGATGGAGGCCTTTCNTCCTCGAACCCGAGAATGGAGGCCGTCCTCGAACCCGAGATGGATGCCGTCCTCGAACCGAGATGGAGGCCTTCCTCGAACCCGAGATGGAGGCCTTCCTCGAACCCGAGATGGAGGCCTTCCTCGAACCCGAGATGGAGGCCTTCCTCGAACCCGAGATGGACTCGAACCCGAGATGGATGCCGTCCTCGAACCCGAGATGGAGGCCTTCCTCGAACCCGAGATGGAGGCCTTCCTCGAACCGAGATGGAGCCGTCCTCGAACCCGAGATGGATGCCGTCCTCGAACCCGAGATGGAGGCCTTCCTCGAACCCGAGATGGAGGCCGTCCTCGAACCCGAGATGGATGCCGTCCTCGACCCGAGATGGATGCCGTCCTCGAACCCGAGATGGATGCCGTCTCGAACCCGAGATGGAGGCCTTCCTCGAACCCGAGATGGATCGAACCCGAGATGCCTTCTCGAACCCGAGATGGATGCCGTCCTCGAACCCGAGATGGATGCCGTCCTCGAACCGAGATGGATCCTCGAACCGAGATGGAGCCGTCTCGAACCCGAGATGGAGGCCTTCCTCGAACCCGAGATGGAGGCCTTCCTCGAACCCGAGATGGAGGCCTTCCTCGAACCGAGATGGGCCGTCCTCGAACCCGAGATGGAGGCCGTCTCGAACCCGAGATGGAGGCCGTCCTCGAACCCGAGATGGAGGCCTTCCTCGAACCCGAGATGGAGGCCTTCCTCGAACCCGAGATGGAAACCCGAGATGGATCGAACCCGAGATGGACTCGAACCCGAGATGGACTCGAACCCGAGATGGAGCCGTCCTCGAACCCGAGATGGAGCCGTCCTCGAACCCGAGATGGATCGAACCCGAGATGGAGGCCTTCCTCGAACCCGAGATGGAGCCTTCCTCGAACCCGAGATGGAGGCCTTCCTCGAACCCGAGATGGAGGTCGAACCCGAGATGGAGGCCGTCCTCGAACCCGAGATGGATGGACCTCGAACCCGAGATGGATCCTCGAACCCGAGATGGAGGCCTTCCTCGAACCCGAGATGGAGGCCGTCCTCGACCCGAGATGGATGCCGTCCTCGAACCCGAGATGGATGCCGTCCTCGAACCCGAGATGGAGGCCCTCGAACCCGAGATGGAGAACCCGAGATGGACGAACCCGAGATGGAGGCCTTCCTCGAACCGAGATGGAGGCCTCCTCGAACCCGAGATGGAGGCCGTCCTCGAACCGAGATGGATGCCGTCTCGAACCCGAGGAGGCCGTCCTCGAACCCGAGATGGAGGCCTTCCTCGAACCCGAGATGGAGCCGTCCTCGAACCCGAGATGGATCGAACCCGAGATGCCGTCCTCGAACCCGAGATGGAGGCCTTCTCGCCGCCGTCCTCGAACCCGAGATGGATGCCGTCTCGAACCCGAGATGGAGCCGTCCTCGAACCCGAGATGGAGGCCTTCCTCGAACCCGAGATGGATGCCGTCTCGAACCCGAGATGGACCTCGAACCCGAGATGGAGGCCTTCCTCGAACCCGAGATGGATGGAGGCCTTCTCGAACCCGAGATGGAGGCCGTCCTCGAACCCGAGATGGATGCCGTCCTCGAACCGAGATGGATGCCGTCCTCGAACCCGAGATGGAGCCGTCCTCGAACCCGAGATGGAGGCCCTCGAACCCGAGATGGAGGCCTTCCTCGAACCCGAGATGGAGGCCTTCCTCGAACCCGAGATGGAGGCCGTCCTCGAACCCGAGATGGAGGCCTTCCTCGAACCCGAGATGGAGGCCTTCCTCGACCCCGAGATGGATGCCGTCCTCGAACCCGAGATGGAGGCCGTCCTCGAACCCGAGATGGAGGCCTTCTCGAACCGAGATGGATTCCTCGAACCCGAGATGGAGGCCTTCCTCGAACCCGAGATGGAGGCCTTCCTCGAACCCGAGATGGATGCCGTCCTCGAACCCGAGATGGAGGCCTTCGAACCCGAGATGGACTCGAACCCGAGATGGATGCCGTCCTCGAACCGAGATGGAACCCGAGATGGAGCCGTCCTCGAACCCGAGATAGACCCGAGATGGAGGCCTTCCTCGACCCGAGATGGAGCCTTCCTCGAACCCGAGATGGACGAACCGAGATGGAGGCCCTCGAACCCGAGATGGAGCCGTCCTCGCCGAGATGGAGGCCTTCCTCGAACCGCCGAGATGCCCTCGAACCCGAGATGGAGGCCTCCTCGAACCCGAGATGGAGGCCTTCCTCGAACCCGAGATGGAGGCCTTCCTCGAACCCGAGATGGAGGCCTTCCTCGAACCCGAGATGGAGGCCTTCCTCGAACCCGAGATGGAGGCCTCCTCGAACCCGAGAGAGATCCTCGAACCCGAGATGGAGGGGAGGCCTTCCTCGAACCCGAGATGGATGCCGTCCTCGAACCCGAGATGGATCCTCGAACCGAGATGGATGCCGTCCTCGAACCCGAGATGGAGGCCTTCCTCGAACCGAGATGCCTTCCTCGAACCCGAGATGGATGCCGTCCTCGAACCCGAGATGGACTCGAACCCGAGATGGAGGCCTTCCTCGAACCCGAGATGGAGGCCTTCCTCGAACCCGAGATGGAAACCCGAGATGGAGGCCTTCTCGAACCCGAGATGGAGGCCTTCCTCGAACCCGAGATGGAAACCCGAGATGGAGGCCTTCTCGAACCCGAGATGGACCTCGAACCCGAGATGGAGGCCTTCCTCGAACCCGAGATGGAGGCCTTCCTCGAACCGAGATGGATCGAACCCGAGATGGAGGCCTTCCTCGAACCCGAGATGGAGGCCTTCCTCGAACCCGAGATGGAGGCCCTCGAACCCGAGATGGATCGCCGTCCTCGAACCCGAGAGATTCGAACCCGAGATGGACCCCGAGATGGAGGCCTTCCTCGACCCGAGATGGCCTTCCTCGAACCCGAGATGGATCGAACCCGAGATGGAGGCCGTCCTCGAACCCGAGATGGAGGCCTTCCTCGAACCCGAGATGGACCCGTCCTCGAACCCGAGATGGAGATGGAGGCCTTCCTCGAACCCGAGATGGATGCCGTCCTCGAACCCGAGATGGACTCGAACCCGAGATGGAGGCCTTCCTCGAACCCGAGATGGAGGCCTTCCTCGAACCCGAGATGGACCTCGAACCGAGATGGATGCCGTCCTCGAACCCGAGATGGAGGCCTTCCTCGAACCCGAGATGGACTCGACCCGAGATGGAGGCCTTCCTCGAACCCGAGATGGATCCTCGAACCCGAGATGGAGCCTTCCTCGAACCCGAGATGGAGGCCTTCCTGATGGACCTCGAACCCGAGATGGAGGCCTTCCTCGAACCCGAGATGGAGGCCTTCCTCGAGATGGAGGCCTTCCTCGAACCGAGAGATCGACCCGAGATGGAGGCCTTCCTCGAACCCGAGATGGATGCCGTCCTCGAACCCGAGATGGACCTCGAACCCGAGATGGATGCCGTCCTCGAACCGAGAGATGGAGGCCGTCCTCGAACCCGAGATGGAGGCCTTCCTCGAACCCGAGATGGATCTCGAACCCGAGATGGAAACCCGAGATGGAGGCCTTCCTCGAACCCGAGATGGAGCCTTCCTCGAACCCGAGATGGAGGCCTTCCTCGAACCCGAGATGGAGCCTTCCTCGAACCCGAGATGGAGGCCTTCCTCGAACCCGAGATGGAGGCCTTCCTCGAACCCGAGATGGATGCCGTCCTCGAACCCGAGATGGAGGCCTTCCTCGAACCCGAGATGGAGGCCTTCCTCGAACCCGAGATGGAGGCCTTCCTCGAACCCGAGATGGAGGCCTTCCTCGAACCCGAGATGGAGGCCGCCCGAGGTGGAGGCCTTCCTCGAACCCGAGATGGACCTCGAACCGATCGCCTTCTCGAACCCGAGATGGAGGCCTTCCTCGAACCCGAGATGGATCGAACCCGAGATGGAGGCCTTCCTCGAACCGAGATGGAAACCCGAGATGGATCCTCGAACCCGAGATGGAGCCTTCCTCGAACCCGAGATGGACCTCGCCGAGATGGAGGCCTTCCTCGAACCCGAGATGGAGGCCTTCCTCGAACCCGAGATGGAGCCTTCCTCGAACCCGAGATGGAGGCCTTCTCGAACCCGAGATGGAGATGGAGGCCTCCTCGAACCCGAGATGGACCTCGACCCGAGATGGAGGCCTTCCTCGAACCCGATCGGATGGAGCCTTCCTCGAACCCGAGATGGACGCCTTCCTCGAACCGAGATGGAGCCGTCCTCGAACCCGAGATGGAGGCCTTCCTCGAACCCGAGATGGAGGCCGAGATGGAGCCTTCCTCGAACCCGAGATGGAGAGGCCTTCCTCGAACCCGAGATGGATGCCGTCCTCGAACCCGAGATGGATCCTCGAAACCGAGATGGATCGAACCCGAGATGAGCCGAGATGGACTCGAACCCGAGATGGAGGAACCCGAGATGGACGCCTTCCTCGAACCCGAGATGGAGCCGTCCTCGACCCGAGATGGAGGCCTTCCTCGAACCGAGATGGAGGCCGTCCTCGAACCCGAGATGGAGGCCTTCCTCGAACCCGAGATGGAGGCTTCCTCGAACCCGAGATGGATTCCTCGAACCCGAGATGGAGGCCTTCCTCGAACCCGAGATGGATGCCGTCTCGACCCGAGATGGAGGCCTTCCTCGAACCCGAGATGGATGCCGTCCTCGAACCCGAGATGGAGGCCTTCCTCGAACCCGAGATGGAGGCCTCCTCGAACCCGAGATGGAGGCCTTCCTCGAACCCGAGATGGAGGCCTTCCTCGAACCGAGATGGAGGCCTTCCTCGAACCCGAGATGGAGGCCCTCGAACCCGAGATGGAGGCCTTCCTCGAACCCGAGATGGATCGAACCGAGATGGAGCCGTCCTCGAACCCGAGATGGATCCTCGAACCCGAGATGGAGGCCTCCTCCCGAGATGGAGGCCTTCCTCGAACCCGAGATGGAGGCCCTCGAACCCGAGATGGATGAGAGCCTTCCTCGAACCCGAGATGGAGGCCTTCCTCGAACCCGAGATGGAGGCCTTCCTCGAGCCCGAGATGGAGGCCTTCCTCGAACCCGAGATGGAGGCCTTCCTCGAACCCGAGATGGAGGCCTTCCTCGAACCCGCCCTCGAACCCGAGATGGATGCCGTCCTCGAACCCGAGATGGAGGCCTTCCTCGAACCCGAGATGGAGGCCTTCCTCGAACCCGAGATGGAGGCCTTCCTCGAACCCGAGATGGAGGCCTTCCTCGAACCCGAGATGGATCGAACCCGAGATGAGGCCGTCCTCGAACCGAGATGGAGGCCTTCCTCGAACCCGAGATGGAGGCCTTCCTCGAACCGAGATGGAGATGGAGGCCTTCCTCGAACCCGAGATGGAGGCCTTCCTCGAACCCGAGATTGCCGTCCTCGAACCCGAGATGGATCGAACCCGAGATGGAGGCCTTCCTCGACCCGAGATGGAGGCCTTCCTCGAACCCGAGATGGAGGCCTTCCTCGAACCCGAGATGGATCCGCCCTCGAACCCGAGATGGAGGCCTTCTCGAACCCGAGATGGAGGCCTTCCTCGAACCCGAGATGGAGGCCTTCCTCGAACCCGAGATGGAAGGAGGCCTTCCTCGAACCGAGATGGAGCCGTCCTCGACCCGAGATGGATCGAACCCCCTCGAACCCGAGATGGAGGCCTTCTCGAACCCGAGATGGAGGCTCGATTTCCTCGAACCCG
>NW_020871040.1:620994-623494 GCF_003789085.1 Penaeus vannamei
AGCCCGAGATTTTCGAGAAGAAGGCCGTCCTCGAGCCCGAGATGCAGGCTTCGGAGGAGGGAGGGCGTCTCGAGCCCGAGATTGAGGCCGTCCCTCGAGCCCGAGATGCAGGCTTCGGAGGAGGAGGCCGTCCTCGAGCCGAGATTGAGGCCGTTTTTCGAGCCCGAGATGGAGGCCGTCCTCGAGCCCGATATGCAGGCTTCGGAGGAGGAGGCCGTCCTCGAGCCCGAGATTTTCGCAGGTGGGTTGGAGTGTGGGTTGTGTTGGTTGTTTTGTAGGTAAGTTATTTTGAAGGTTTGTTTGCGAATATGGGGTTGGTTGTGTGTTTTGAGGTGGGGGGGGGGGAGTTTGTTTGTTTGTAGGTGTGTTGTGTGTGTGTTTGTGTGGGTATGTTTGTTTGTTTGTAGGTGTGTGTGGGAGTGTAGGGTTGGTTGTTTGTGTGTGTGTGTAGGGGGGGGTATGTTTGTTTGTTTGTAGGTGTGTGTGGGAGTGTAGGGTTGGTTGTTTGTGTGTGTGTGTGGGTATGTTTGTTTGTTTGTAGGTGGTTTGGGAGTGTAGGGTTGGTTGTTTGTGTGTGTGTGTAGGGGGGGTATGTTTGTTTATTTGTAGGTGTGTGTGGGAGTGTGGGGTTGGTTGTGTGTGGGGGGGATGGTATATTTGTTTGTTTGTAAGTGGGAGTTGGTGTGTGAGGTTGGTTGTGTGTGTGTGGGGGGGGTATGTTTGTTTGTTTGTAGGTGTTTGTTATATATATATATATATATATATATATATATATATATATATATATATATATATATATATATATATACATGGATATATATATATGCCTATACATGCACACACACCAACACACACATATATACATAAATATATGCACATATATATCTACATATATACACACATATATTATATACATGTATATATGTACGCATATATATACATATATATTAATATATATATATATAACACATATACATGAATGTGTGTATGTGTTGTGTGTGTGTGTGTGTGTGTGTGTGTGTGTGTGTGTGTGTGTGTGTGTGTGTGTGTGTGTGTGTGTGTGTGTGTGTGTGTGTGTCTGCGTATGTGTGTGTGTTCACTCAGTACACTAAACCTTTGTTGTGGACAGGAGAATAAAGAAAAAAAATCTTTTCTCCAAACCATAAACACTCAGGGAAGTTTAAATTACATTTGATAGTTTCTTGCACGTTGGAGGATACAGTACGATATTTTCTTGTCCTGCTTTTGTCTTCTTTTTTCTTGTTCTTCTAGAGAGGAGAGGAAGGGGAGGAGACAAAGAAAGAGACTGACATGTAGGAACAGACATACACACAGAATGAGACAGATAGACAGACAGACAGAGGAAGACATATACACACGAGCACGACAGAGAGAGAGAGAGAGAGAGAGAGAGAGAGAGAGAGAGAGAGAGAGAGAGAGAGAGAGAGAGAGAGAGAGAGAGAGAGAGAGAGAGAGAGAGAGACATAGACAGAAAGATAAAGAGAAATAGAGTGAGAGGCAGACAGACAGAGAAAGAGAGAGAATGACACACAAAGACAGACAGACAACCACACAGAGAGCGAGGCATACAAACAGGCAGACACAGACACAAATAAATATAACGAGAGAGAGACCGAGAGGGAGATACAGAGAGAGAGAGAGAGACAGACAGACAGACAGACAGACAGACAGACAGACAGAGAGATATAGAGAAAGAGAAAGAGAAAGAGAAAGAGAGAAAAAGAAACATGAATATACACCCAAGCACAGAGAAAGAGAGATTCCAAATTGAATGCTTACTGCTCACAATAAATCAGGTACCTGCTGAAATTCTCCAGTAATGAGCAGTAAGTTCGGGTTTCTCTCTGCTTATGGTGACGCGTGTTTTTTTGGGCAAGGATCCCAGGTCGTGCAACTCTACGGGATGAAACACCATCCTTATACTCACCACATTCACCATCACTCATCATCCTCATCATCACAACCACCAGCATCACTATATTTACCACCATATTCACCACTACAACCATCATCACCAACACCATCATCACCATCACCAAAATCACTATGACATTTACTACTTATCACCACCAACACCATCATCACCATCACCAAAATCACCACCAACCCACCACTACAACCATCACCATCATGACCATCCCCAAAATCACCACCACATTCACCACTTATCACCACCAACACCATCATCCCATCACCAAAATCACCACCACACCCACCACTACAACCATCACCATCATGACCATCACCAAAATCACCACCACATTCACCACTTATCACCACCAACACCATCATCACCATCACCAAAATCACCACCACACCCACCACTACAACCATCACCATCATGACCATCCCCAAAATCACCACCACATTCACCACTTATCACCACCAACACCATCATCACCATCACCAAATCACCACCACACCCACCACTTACAACCATCACCATCATGACCATCCCCAAAATCACCACCACATTTAC